>FR990150.1:1293749-1893749 GCA_905404295.2 Ochlodes sylvanus
CACACATGCCAAATTTCAGCGTTACGTTTGCTTTGCATCGTTAAAATGGCGGCTCACGTAAGCAGCATAAAAGCCGAATCATCATGAAATATTTTTTTGAAGGATTCACTTCTAGCACGTGTGAATTGCACGTTTATATGCAAAAAGTAAAGATACACATTTCAAACGAACCCCCCGAACGTCTAACCCAACGTGTATCCCGCCGCAGGCCGCTGCGCCGAGTGCGGCGCGACGTTCGCGCGCTACGACCAGCTGCGGCGGCACCGCGCGTGCGCGCACGCGGCGACCCCGCCGGCCGCGCGGCTGCCGCACGCGTGCGCGCAGTGCGGCAAGCGGTTCGGGCACGCGCACTCGCTCACGCGGCACATGCACAACCACGCGCGGCAGCTGTACCGGTGTGTCGTTTGTAAGGTGGGTAGCAATGCATCTGTGACCGAATTATAACGAGACTCTCACTAATAATTACTGACTGGACTATTACTAACATTACTAACATTAACTAACAGTCCCTGTCCCAGTTCTCATACTTACTAAGTAACCAACTAATGTTCTAACACCGTCTGCTAACTAACTAACCATCCTAGTCCTGATGTGAGTCGTATTCTGTGTCGGTCGCAGTTGTCATGGCGGCAGCGTGGAGATGCTGCATGCTCGTTTGCTATCTTAATTCCATAAAAAACAACCGTGAGTGAGTGAGTGAGAGTTAGGTGGTAGAGAATGCATCTAGCATTTAGCTCGTCATTTGTACCGTGATAATTAACATGTTGTGGTCAATTAAAGCTTAATAATTGGAACGCAGTTCCTTACGGCAGGCTTGGAGGGGATAGGTTTTGCTGCGGCGACCGAACTGAAAAATATGTGGTAGTAAAACCGTAAGAAAAAATGCGTGGAATAAAAGCGTTAAATGAGACGTGCGCAGGCGCGACAGTAGCCGAAGGAACTTCGTTCCTACCTGGTGTCCCACGACACCAAATCATTTTTTAATTAAAGCTATTAGTGTGTAAATGGCTCCACACTACACTAAGTCCGCCAATCCGCATTTGGTCAGCATGGTGAACCGTGGCCTGTACGTCGCATTGTAAGAGGAGACCCGTGCCCAGCAGTGGGACAGTCAGTGAGTTGCTATGATGATGATGATGAACGTCCGTGCTCTCAGTGTATGCCCAAGTCCAGCGGTGGGATAGTTATGGGTCGTAATGTCACAACCTTTGTGTTTCAGGCATCGTTCGCCCGAGCCGACCAACTGGCGCAGCATCTAAACAGCCACCTCGCCAACTACAAGCGCCTCAAGCAGTAGACGCACGCGACGTTCCGAACGCCGCGGTCTTAACGCTCGTGTGTGCCGACGTCTGACAGAGATATTATATCGCACGCACGTAGGATGGGCGTAAGTCGGGGGAAGAAGCTAAGCTAAGAACTGCGCAGTTGATTTTTGTATTTTAAACACATACATACCACTGTGAGGTTTTCAAAATCATATTCCATATTAAAGGCCCTTAGCTATGTATAAAACCTACATGGTTAATAAAATTGCCTTAGAAATGTAGTTTTAAGGATTTTAAGGAATGTCGTTTGTAAAACACTGTCTTTTATCATTGTCGTAAAGTACTGTCAAAATTGTGTCTATAATCGGAGTTGTAAATAATATACAGTAAAAATCAGGCACGTAAACGTTTGGATACTGTTTGAACTGATGTACACTTGGTGGCAGCGGTGGGATCGGGAGCGATCAGATGTGGGAGTTTGAAATTAACGATTGCAGCGGTCGAATCGAATGATATGGATTGAAGTTTAACCTTTTTATTAAACTGTATCTCGGGGTTAACTTTATCGGTTAATAGGTATATTGTTAAATATTGCAGATAGATTATGTAGCCGAGTAAAAGGGATGACGATATATCAGAAGAGAACATCGCTCTCCATCTCGTGAAGAAATTTCGATGTCGCCTTGTAGTGTTTTCTTGTAGCGGAAGCTTCTAGTTCATAGACGAACTCACTTATATTCCTGTCCTTTTCTTTCTTAAGGTATTTTTCGTTCTAGAATGTGTATATTGAGTTTGAACGGTATCCAAATCTATCTAGATAGGTAAATACATTGTAGATAGATAAGATGCGCTGTCAACGTCACTGCCACAGATTCAATACACGACAGTAACGTTAAAATTTTATAAAAATTAGACTTAATACTGATTTAATCGAAATATAATTCCTTACGGCCTGTAATCGTCTGCTTCTATAAATGTAAACCTGTAATTTGTCTATGACTGTACATGGGAAACGTTTGGGGAAAACGGTCGTTATTGCAATAGTCTGAATTCAGATTTTTAGATTTTTTGTATGTATGTTCTCGCTAAACTCAGGAACGGTGCGGCCGATTCGAATGCGGTTTTCACTGATGCATCGCAGTGGACTTGGAGTGACGTCAGGCATTTGTTTTATTTCAATCGGTTCGCAAATGATAAAGTTATGTGAATTTAAAGAATACCGTCTAGAATTTTCGAGTTTGTGTAGCCGTAACAAAGTTTACGGAAGCGAAGCGAGGTTAGGTTTGCTAGTAAATATTGAAAGTAGCTATAGTAGCTTTAAAACGGATATATTTGTACGCTAGTAATTGGTCTATCGCTAGGTTTTGTCGGTTTTCCATTGCTTATCTATCCCTTACTGCCGATAGGATCATAAGAGTAGCTGTAACTGTAGTTTTCTTTCGATAAATAGATATTTTGTTCAACCATTTGAGATAAGTAAGAATAAAGTTATTGCAAAAGAAAGTCGTTATCCACAGTAAGAGATAGATAACGGAATCGGTTGTAAGTTTTTTTTACAGTCAAAGATAATTTGCGTCGTGTCACCGACATGTATGTATGATATAAATAATTTTATAAAATTCAACTACCGTCATTACATTTTCATGTTTTAATTCGTCAGTTCGCCACCAGATGGTGTCAGCTAATGTTGTTCTGAATCGCTTTGAGTGTGTGTTCGGTGTTTAACATGTTCATAGTATTTTTATATTTAAAATTAACGTTAGCTGAAATAATCGGACACTTTTATACGCTGTAAAGCAAAATTGGTAATAGACCATCGTAAATGATTTAAATGATTTAGTAATGTAAGTTTTATTCAATGATATGAAATTTATGCAGTATTGAAGTCAGGAACGCCATTCATATAGGACAAGTTGAAAGTCCATTGGCGAGTAAAAAAAATGTGTGTAATTCACACGTGCTAGAAGTGAAACTTAAAAAAACAAAATGTGTGCAATTCACACGAGCTAGAAGTGAATCCTTTAAAAAAACGAATACCCTCCAAATATTGATTTTTTCTTTGCTTACGTAAGCCGTCTTTATGTCGATGCTTCCTATCTCATTTTCTCCCACGTTAAAATGTGTCTGTGTCTTTTTCGTTTCCGTTTCCGTTTCATATGCGCGTCATTTCCGTTTCATCGAATTCCAAATCACAACGATACTATAGAAGCTTTCACTTCAAAAAGAGTAGTAAAATAGTTCTAAAACCCACCAAAACGGCGCTAGAGTTGCTGAGTAAGTAGAGTTGTTAAGGCGCGTCCCAGAGCAAAGGACCTTTGAGCGTTTGAGCATATGTAACGTATGAGCCCGGCGCATGAGTTACTGAACTGAAAAAAAAATTCGACGGTCAGTCAAGTTTACTTTTGCAAAAAGACCATCTCGCAATGCGAAACAAAATATAGTAGCACTCTCTCGTTTTCGTGTCATCGGCGTAAGTTGTTCCTTTTCTTGTGCGAGCGAGATAGATGGCATCCATTTGCAAAATAACTAGCGCTATCTGTTGTCCAAGTCGAGTACTGTGACAGCGCTCGTTGTTGTTCACAAACTAACTCATAGATGGCGTTAACCCATAATGTTCCTTGTTCTTTTCTACTTGCATAGCGCTTTCTCATTCTCAAAAAGTTCCTCGTACGGATATACACGGCCCATGTACGGCTTATAACCAAATTGAAAGGCCGTTAATTATAAAATATGTAAAAAAAACTCGTCGTGAGATATGACTTTATATTGTGGATTATACAAATATTATAAGTTTTTTATATCGTTAAATTATTATGATTTTACAATTCTGACGGCTAATTATTGTTTCAAATGTTCGCCTTATTATTATATTGCGTTTGATTACGGTATTTTAGCCGTTAAATAACGTTAAAGGCCCGTTCGAATGTGCGCGGTATCCGCTACCGCTGTGGGTAGCGGTATCCGGTTTACGTCTAAGCGAATACCGCTTTGGGTGGCGGAATTTTCTTAATTTTTACTCTCATAAGAACCTTCTCCTGACAATAACAAACAACAAAACTAAATTAAAATGTGGCACTCGGAGACTGCCGCGGTAAAGCTATTGCATAGCATTTTTATCGACTTATGCAATTATAATTATTAGAAGTTATATAGTTATATCAGAACAGCGCCATCTAGTTTGTAGAAAACATACGTACCATACCTTAGTATTAGGGTACTAGATGGCGCTGATTGGGGGTGTTAGGTTTTTTCGTTACGGAATTTCTGGATTCGGTCCCACGCTCAAGGCCCGCGATAAAAGCTATGCAATAGCTTAAAAGAATATCGAAATCAGTCCAGCCGTTCACGCGTGATGCCGTGACCAAGGGAAATAGGGATTCATTTTATCCTATTAATATTATAAATGCGAAAGTTTGTATGGATGTATGAATGTCTGTGGCTCTTTCACGCCAAAACTACCGAATGGATTTTGATGAAACTTTACAATAATATAGCTTATAAATCTGAATAACACATATGATATAATTTATAAAGATATGGTGTGAATTATCCAAAATATATAATTAAATCTTTGCAAGCCGAAGGAATAAGTTTCCCGAAGCGAAGCGAGGGCGGGTCGCTAGTATAATATATACTCGCAGATAAGCTGAAATGTCTCGTCCGGAATCTTAAAAACGTGTTTCCATAACTACTTTTTTGAATTAGGCCGTTGTATTACGAAAGGTGCGATATATACCGCGCTGGTGAAGAAAATACCGCCTACCTCGACGGTATGGAATAGCCGCGGCACGTATTCTACCCACTGCGGTAACGTATAATACCGCGTTCATCTGAACGGGGTGATTACTTATGAAATGTTTTTTTTTTACGTTTAATCTCATGGAATACAAATTAACATTTTGGTTGTGTATTAATTATATTGTTTTTTACATATTATGCGGACATTTTAAATAACCAATGAATCGACAAAATTAAAATAGATATTTGTAAGTAACAATATTCAAACGTCAAAAATGTATTGTATAATTTGTTGAATTGTTAAATTTACTTACAATTGCAATAATTACCAAGTTCTGATTCTGATAGCCTCTATATAATTATTATAAATTTGAAGATTGCGAGATTTATATTTGTAAGGGAAAACACCAATAAAATGGGGAGAATTGATAAAAAATGGCAACATTTAGCGACGAAAAAAAAATTATTTTTGTCATTGCAAGTCTTATATGACTGAGTTATTCAAAATTAAGAGGTTGTGTGATGGTTTGCAAGGGAGAGAGCGATTGTTGGAGCGAGATGTATAGTGTACCAAACGCTAGTAGCCTGTATCGGTCCACAAGTTTGAAGTTCGTTTGTCTTGTGGTCTGTTCCAATAACCTATCGTTTACTGCGGATAATAGATCATAATAGTAGCAGTTATTTACTAAGGTCTGTTAAGATATGCGGATATACACCGCTAACTACACAGGCCTTTGTATTTTACTTTGATAAGCAAGGATAAGTTTATATAGAAAAAGAAATGTTGTCCTCAGTAAGAGATAAGTAGATTTTAAACGCCAGTCGATAATAGCTTCGATTTTCGTGTATTAAGTTCAGTTTGAATGTGAAGCTCTTTCGTTGGCGACTAGATTTTGATACAGTTCAAGTTGAACTTAATTTGATTTGCAATACGATTGAAATTTGGTTAGGGTAATAAGAGTAACCTATAGTGTGCTAATTTGAGTCGTATGAACACGAATATTTTGTTCAATTTCGAATGTTTGAAACTAGTCGCCAATGTTTTCAATAACCCTAAATGTGGGTAGGTCGAATTCTAAAAATCATGTTTTTAAAATTAAGTTTTCTGTACGATAAATGTATGTACGATCATGTTTTTAGTTTACGGATTTTAATTCAGACTTGGTCATTCATAAATTACGTAACATGTTAAGAGTTCCAGTGTGGTGTGGACATTGTGGGACATTACTGTCCCACTTCTGGGCACGAGTCTCCTCTCACAATGTGAGGTTCAGGCCAAGGGTGGATTGGCGGACTTCACACACCTTTCTAAACATTATGGAGACTCACATTATATCATGGGGATATTATGGAGAGGTTACATTATGGAGATTAACATTATGGAGAACTCTCAGGTGTGCAGGTTTCCTCACGATGTTTGATCACCGGAGGGAGTGATAATTAAATTGTAATTCCTAATTCCGAAGCAAAATTTTGAATTTTTTTTTATTTGATTTTTTTTATTCAAATTTGGTTTTGCTAACACTTTTCGAAAGTCAAACTACGCTATCGCTTCAACAAATCACTACCAGTGTATTGTGTCGTGGTCGACGAAGCGGCAACATACTCCTAAGGAATTTGTATTCTTACTTAGTTTCAGACGACATTTATGTTGTAACTATTTGACTTTAGTAAAATCAATGAATCTTGAATCTTGGTCTTGAAATTTGTCTCGTTTATGGGTTAACATTCTTTTATTTTTTGAAATAATTCGACATACATACATATTTTTGTTTTAATTATATCATATTATACGACACTTATTACAACTTATATGTATACAATAATGTCCATTTTCAATGATTTTTTTGAAATTTTTGAAAAAGGTGACGACACAGGTGGGGTGTCACACATTTGTGACAACGTGTGACAAAATGTGACAAAGACGTAATTTATGAATGTCCTTTTTCATATTTTTGTTGAGTGAAAAAATTTTTTTTTTGTTTTTCAACCGTTGTGGGGTACTTGGCTATTGTGTAAAACTAAATGTTATATATTACTTTTTAAGTATACTTTTAAATAATCAAAGATATAATTTAAGTTTGATATGTTGTTAAGGTTATTTTAAGCTTTAAATGTAGTTAATGATAGTTATTTGAAAGATATACAGTTTGTAATATAGGCCAGGACGGCAGTGTATATAAATATTACTTTGTTATTGAATTTTGTGGTAATTTTAAGGGTACTAACGTCGAAGTAGTCAATGTGAACGCGCGTCGGGATCGCGGCGTTCGAAACGCTGCATGGGAAGTGCAAATGATTAACTGACACACAATATTATTATTATATTAATATAGAGTTTTATTTATTTGGGTGTTTCATTTTTTCTACATTATTAAAGTTTGGGTTTCTTGAAAATATATTTTTATAATGTATACGGGTACTCACGATATCGAATATGTTTTACCACGTAACTGGGTCGAAATATCGGTAAAACAATTCGAAATCGTGAGTACCCGTATACATTATAATGTTTAGTGTCCGCGATAATATCAGTTTAAAATTATAAAATATATTTTTAACCCTATCAACTGATTATTAGGCGGTTTTAAGCGCGTTTTGATTACGCGCGTTTCGAGCTTTAAGTGGTACTATATGCGTGTACATATTGTACGCATATAGTTACCATTTTTAGTTATTAAAACGCACCTTTTTTATGTATTTAAGATAGCAAACGAGCATGCAGCACCTTCCGCTGCCGCCATGACAACTGTGACCGACACAGAACAAGACTCACATTGGGACTGGGATGGTTGGTCAGTTAGCAGACGGTGTTAGAACGTTAGTTGCTTAGTTTGTTAGTAAGTATGAGGACCGGGACAGGGACTGTTAGCGATAGTTAGTCCTGTTAGTTGATGTTAGTAACTGTTAGTAAGTCTCGTTCTTATTCGGTCACAGATGTGTTGCTACACTTGAGGATTGAGATGTTCGCTTCTGTTTTGACAGTTAATGCCTTCTAATGTAGATATTATTGTAACGGAGGAATTTTGTACCTCTACTAAAACAACTGCGAGGAGCAGGATCAGCAGGAAATGGTCATATGAGGTGTGGGGACAAGAGGTGAGGTGTGGTGAGCTGGTGAGGCGAGGTGTGGAGTGGTGAGGTGCAGGCTTGAGGAGTGGAGAGTAGATTGAGGAGCGGAGAGGAGAGATATTCAGTTGGTAGTTTTTCATAGGTTTCAGGTATTCTAGCAAAATGTTACTGGCCGGCGAACAGGCCATCTACAAGAATAAACGGATGATTATGAAGAACAAAGGGATTATGTCAATATTGTCATTGAATAGAAATGTATTGTAAAATGGAGCTCGTGTATTAATTTGCCCTTTTACAATATATTATATCTAGTGTCACATACAATGTCAAATACTAACATTTGTCAACATTAGAAGCGCATTTTTAACCGCATTTTTGCTAATAAATTATCATTTTATTTATCATTTATCTACAAAAGTGTAACCGGATGCATGGTCCTCATATCAGAAGGATCTTGTCGCGTATCGACTATTTAGTAACATATCTACCATTCCCATTGACATAAATACTATAGACATAGGGTCTCCTGCTAAAATCGCGAAAATAATGTCCCAGTCAGTTATGTCATGTCATGTCATGCAGTTAACAAGGTAATTTAAACACTAAAATCATTGTGTCACGGTTTAATTTCGATTGCGGTCGTGAACGCCAGCACAGTTAAGCACTAAAATCATTACATCGCGGTTTAATTTTCATTGCAGTGGTGAACGCGGAATTGTTTCTCTCCTTGCGTTTTGTTACTCATTTGGCTCGGACATTTTTCAGCGCGGACCCGACGTCCGTAGTAATAATAAGTCAATGACCATTCCATACTGATAAAATTATATCTACCATCTTTTATAGACCCGTAGGCAATGATATATTATACTAGATACGCCACCAACGCTCCTAACGCGGGCAGTGGAAACGACCCTACGTGTGACCGTTGCAATCAGTCGAGCTATCGCCTGTCATTGTGAGCGCACGTGTCGACTACATAATAAAAAAAAGGTAAAATGCCTTCTTGTGCATTTCGAAAGTGCGACAATTATGATAGAAAGGTAAAGAAAGAGGACGGTATATCATATCACAGGTAAATGTATAAAAAGATTGAAATTTTAAATAGATTAATTTATAATTTGTAATTTTAATGAATCACAGCTTGTTTCCAAACCATAAAAGAGATAGAACATTGCTTCACTCACAGGTGTAACAAAGATAGCACATACGCTAAGATCATAGATTAGAGGCAACAATGCAGACAGTAGGTACAATAGGTAGACAAGAAATTGTTAGTGTAACGATGAGATTTTTTTTAAGAATTTAGGCTGAATTCTTTTGTTTCTACGTTACCTACCTATACTAATTCTTTGTCCAAGGTAGCTGCCAGATCTTCGGTCTCCTGTGACGTCGACTAAGCTTTTTGTTATTTCCTTAAAAAGCTAATTCATAATTTATTGTATGTATCCTACATGAAATAAATGATTTGAGTTTGAGTTTATGAAATTGCTGTTTTTCTCTCTCGCAGTAATTAGTTTCTAATTTAATTTAATTTGTTTTTATTTAATTTTTTGTTTAATGCAAATTAAATATAATGTTGTTTTTCGCTTATGATCCTAAATCTTAAATGTTAATATTGTATATATGTACTTCTAAGAGTCATAGCAGTTTTAGGCATAAATCATTCTAAGAATAAATGTCTCGTCTGTTACATTTATCTATACGCTTATGGTTAACGTCAATAGACGTCAGTGCAATATTTCGGTTGCGTTTGTCAGGTTCATTTTTCATATAGGTAACATGTCTACCTCTTTTTACTTATAATGTCATTGCCCGTAGGTCATTCCAACAGTGGAGATGAATTTAGGCTTGGCTGAATAAGTAAGTTTGTCTATCACAAAGTAGCGCCATCTAACGGCAATCATCTAATATCAATCACGGCCGATTGGCAGTCCAGTCTTAATATGATTTGCTTCTCACCAACTAGCGCCCTCTAATTGCGCGAAATATCAACTCTTCCTTCACAATTCCTGGATGATACGGAGATATATGTAGTAAGTACAGCCAATGATAATAAACTTTTACTTATAATAAATGTCATTGAGTACAGTTTAGAAGTACTTACCTATATTTAAAACTTCTCAAATGGAAAAAACCGTTATTTACTTGCTGCAGTAAAATAAAGTATGAGTTGCATGGTAAGGAATAAAGGAAACGTAATTTAAAAAAAAAATGCGTAATTAAATGACTAATTTAAAAAATATTTTTAAGCGCCATCTGTTGAGGCGTTCGGAGTACTTTACCTGAATCAAATCATATTGCTATTTTAGGATAAATTATAAAACAAAATTTTATCTGGAAAGTATTACTTAGTTGTAGTCATAATAATATATCAGCAAGATAGACTTGTTTATCTATAATAATAACTAGGAAAAGCTGAGCTTTGTGAAGGTTCTTATAGTTTTTCTAACGGGTAACAATTTTTAAGGTCTATCTGACATTGTCGCATTCCCGCCAAAACTCCGCCGTATTTGACGTGACAACGTCTTATAATTCGATAGAGCCGGTGGCACGCATGAAAAAACATGACTCATGCGTCGTTACCGTAACGGCGTAGCAATCGGCCTTTGCGTTCGGCAGCGTTCGGCAGCGTCCGACATCCGTCTCTCTCCTACTTGAGTGAGCGATGCGTCTGCGTGGACAGCTGCTATACTATAGTACATTTATATGTTTTGATCGAGTATCAAGTGCAGTGAAAAGTGAATGTGGTGTCAATCGTTTATAGCAACGATAATTACAGCGATAAAGGTAATGATTCTTTCGATATTAATTATATATTCAGTGATATATTGTCGAATAGGTATTCGTGCTTTCATCATTAAAATGAATAGCATCGGTCCGCTAGTGCAGCGATTGTAGGTTATGCTATAATTGACATTGACAAATCTATTACACAAATGAAATTAAAATTTTCTTTTGAAAAATGCTACCATTCCATCAGTATTTTCTTAAGACGTTGTCACGTTCAACTATCGTCAGTAAACCGACTTTACAGACAACCATTTTTTTTTATTAATAGGTACGCTTTTATTGAGTTAAGTTCTGTTAAAGCAATGTAAACTCTTTGTTTTTCTAGCAGATGGCGTTAGTAGTACAATAACATTATATCCAATGAATACAAAATTGTTAATGTTATTTTTTTTAATGGTTATAAAATTGTATTTTTTTGACAGATTACACATCTAATTGTGAACTTAAATTACTATGTTAAAGCCCAAATCCATAGGCGTGATAGTTTTTCAGTAAAGTGTACCATTCAGTGTTCAGACTATCACTATCATTAGTCCCTCGATTCTTCATATTATTATCATCTACGGAACCCTAACTGGGGAATGGTCGTAGAGGGACTTAAATAAAACACAGTAATATCCTTTATTTTCCTTTATCAGATCATATCATTCTTATATGCTATATTCCATATGTCATAATATATTAATTACCTATAGTAGGTACGGAGTATGTGAATACAACTATTTTTTTCATTTTCATAACTTTAATCAAGAAGAACAAGAAATAAAATCAACAGTGCATGTCGGTGGTGAAAATTGTTCCGTGTCCGTTATTGTTCTAGCGAGAACAATATCGCAACGCAAAAACATTTTTGTCACGCACACCGTACAAAAGTGAAACACTTTTTCTTTCCTTTCCTCAACGACACAAAACAATTTTCCCCATCGACATCAACGGAAAATATTTTCCAAAAACGTTAAACATAAACGTAACACAGTTAAACGTAACAGAGAAGCATAGACTTACTTTTATATACTTAATTTACTATTTCATTAAACACTACTTTCCTTCACTAAAATTATGCGAGCTTAAATAAAATATTAATAAATTAACAACCGAACGGGGTACAAAATAAATTAATTCCTACGACCGGCTATTTTTCTTGCGCGAAATTCGATTTATCGCAAAAGGAAATACAGTGTTGCACAAAATAGAGTCAATTCGTACATATACGCCTTTAGAAACACTCACGCCGGCACATTAATTATAGCATATTCTTACATAGATCATACATTATGATATAAGTATTAAGTCGCGATAGGGTAGTTATTTTTTTAATAAAATACAAAAGGGAATTTAAAATCACTAACATGTCATGGTCGAGTATTAAGTTCGAAGAATCACATATTTTTGTTTTAAACAAAAGCTCGGACCAACTACTAATCGATGTGCGCAGTAAATAAAATGAGACAAAGTAATCGTTCTATTACTTAAATCTATAGACAACACCCATGGACGGTAGAAAAAAGAGGGAGAATACATTTAGAAAGATAAAATTGAAATAGTGTATACAAGCAAAGAGCACAGCGTTTCTAGTTCGGATATGGATTAATCACTGTTGTATATTAAAGGTGCATGCAGGATTCGGATCAAAGCCCCTCTTCTCGAGCGTCCAACATTCAAACCACTCGTCTAATGAAATTCTGGTTTGCTTAAACCCATTAATGGCCCACTGAGCACGGGTCTCTCCTCATACCTGAGGACGCCTAGAGCATACTCCACCACGCTGCGAGCGCTGATTGGTGGAGGGGTTAGTGGCCAACCCAATGCCGCCCGAAGGCATCTAACAAAGCTTAACGACTGCTACCAAATAGTAACAACCGGGACCGACGGTTTAAGTGCCCTCCGAAGCAGGGAAGCGCCCAAGAAACTTTGCTACTAGCGGTCACCCATCCAACTACCGACCGCCCGCTGTTGCTTAACTTTGTCGATCACTTAACATCGACGCAAGTCGCCGGGCCATGAGCCCATGAAGGCTATTGAAACTCTACTTCCTCGTATCCTACTACTTTGAGATTTTACATATTATTGCTGCTGATAAAGCAATTTTACGAAGAACCGGATACAACGTTCAGGATTGACTCCAAGCAAGGGAACTCTTCAGCGGTTAAAAAGTTCAAAATTAATTGCTTAGCATTAAATTACATATTTTACCTCACCAATGCCAGTATACACTAAATCAATCGACAAAACAACGGTGCTTTACGTTTCCAATTCACGACAAAACACAAAACCGACAGAATCGCTTCCGTCGTTAAAATATCTAGCGGTACACGAAACAGATCTCTACATCTATTGCAGATTATTGCTGTGTTCGCGCGGTGTTTACAGTGACTACCGACAAACGGGATATGTACACAGCAATACTGACTAGAGAGAGGTAGGTTTTGGCAACGGGAAGAAGAGTAGTATAACTTCACATGTCACGAGGATTGATTGAGTGCCCGCATTGTACGCACACAAACTATAGCTTCCTCAGCATAGGTACCTACTACGAAAATTTTCTGACATCGGCGTCCATATACAAGCCCTGTTTGTATGATGGTGATGATTACCGACTTGTTTAGGTAAATATACTCTGGTTTTGGATAGGGAAGTATAGGGTGAGAAACATAATTATGCAATTCTCGATGTAGTCTAAGTTAGGCAGACTTTAAACCGTACGAATTTTAATTGTAAACTGGTACTCACGATTTTGAATTGTTAGGCGTCGTCCTAATTGGCAGCGATCGTACGATGGCGCGGTGCGTTTTCGTCGTGCGATGGGTTCAAACATTGTACGATCGCTGCCAATTAGGACGATGCCTTACAGTTTAGGATCGTGGTCACAGCGAGACTGCGGTGGAGAGAAACTCTTGACAGATGTCACTTGACATGTCAATGACACATTACACAGCTTAGTTTGAAATATTTTTAAACTCACAGCGTTTACTCGTACCTACTCCAATAATAAGAAAGATAATAAAGCGGGGAGTTGAATAAGGTGATGTATTTTTATTTATTCTCCGATAGCCAAAAAATTCTTTTTTGTGTAAAGTGCTGAGACACTTATTATAATTTCTTCAATTATACTATTTTCTTTTCTCATTATTTTTCATTTAATTAAAGAACAATCATTTAAAATAAGATACAAGTTCATTTAAAATCAGTTATGAATTTGACAAGTTCTAAGCCAAAACAACTTCTCCTCTCGAGCTTTATAGACATTCGTGTCGGTTCTCACTTTAAACACCGTGACAGTAATTACATAGATATTGCTAAATCTGAGACGAACCAGATTTTACACTTGACACGAAGAACCATCTCTACATCACATCAACAAGCTGGAAGTGATTATTGCTCTTTTGAAATGAACCCTAACGTTATTGATCATTTTTATTAGATAACGCTATCAAAGCGATCAATTTAGATAATATAATTATATATTGTATAATGAATTGAAGACTGACAGTATTACGAGTACAATAATACTTTCAACGAGCAATTTTATTATTTATATAATGGAAACGGCTCCAACGATTTTGATGAAATTGCATTATTATGCATGGGTTTCGAGGACGATAAATCAATCTAGCTAGGTTTCATTTTTAGAAAACGTCATTTTACCCGTGTTTTCAGGCAATGAAAAACTGCTACAATATCATTAGAATATATCGTGTTTTTTTTTATTATTGATATTTCATCAGTATGTAATTCGTATGTAAATATTATTTAAAACAACACGATTTACCAATAAAATACCGAGCCAAGCTCGGTCATCCAGATACTTATATTTGAAAGTTAAATATTTTATTTAAATGTGGTACAAGTTGTTTAAATAACAGTAAACATAATAAGTTTCTTTATGGTCTTCCATTTCAGTCTTTCCTTTAAAATGTCCTTGCGGTTTGTCCTTGATTGCATTGAGAATAAAGAACATTTATTATTATAAGTTAGCAGGTTGGTAGGGATTAAAGAAATTTGAAAAAGTACCTCAGATTAGTAAGTTTCGTCTTGGTTGCCGCCGCAATATTATACAATAGAATTCTTTACCACGCGATTATGGAGTTAAATTGCTAAAGAAGAATAAGATAATAAGAATAATACCTTGTCATTTGGTTCCGTTTCGTTTCATAGATATATTATGAGAGTTATAACGGTTTGTATCTTCTATAATGCTCCACCTACAGAACAAAACATTTATTTGACGTATCAGAGAGAGAGATATATATATATATATATAGTATATGTATGTATATATATTTATATGTAACATTAAAATAAAAACAATAATCACATCCAAGCCAGAATAAGAAGAACAAAAAACACTACAAGACACGATGGATACAAAATATCCATTCATTATACATTTCAAAAAATATTTCATTTATTTTTTGTGTTTTAAAACAATGTTCTCTAAGCACGCGACGACTGGGTTACAACTACAACACATCAAAAGTCTAGCTTTTTCTAAAACGAAAGAGAATCTACGAGATTTTGAGAACTAAACACATTGAGACTTTAATATTACTCACGAACTACAGTCTATTCTTTTACAGCCCCGAATATAGATATCTTAATGATATAACTATATAATAATATATTCAAAGGACAAGTTCATTTAATGCCATATAGGTAATCTACCACGCTACATATCATTACGAATTGTCATTCGGAAATAGGGACCATGTTATGGCAAATTTCGCCGCCAAAAATATATTTATCACACCGAGCTGTACAAAGCTGAGTTATTTACAAAATGATTGTGTTGGGGTAAAGTATTGCATCTGAAAATATTTGTAACTCAAATTGTACAATTAAATGAAAATATATTCAAGGCTGTAAAATTTAAATTTAGAATCGCTCTTAGAGCGTTCATACACGTTAAGTCTGAATTGGTGTTATCCATTATTCCTGAAAGACGGTATTTATAGAAAAGATGAAGCCACAGAGAGAAAAAATCATACGATTTTGGCACTTCCTGTGTCGAAAATGGTACTTTCAAACACAACATAGAATAAATGACATTATGATTCATCAATTCGATTAACGTTGCATTTTAAGTTGAAATGTCGTAAGCAGTCAATAATGTTATTACCTCATCCATTTATGTAAATTATAATGTCTCTTTATTATATTCAATGTTGATATACTAATCTTCCACATGAATAGTGTTTCCAATCCGTTCAAGAACTTCCTTTGAAGGTACCATTTCTACACAATGCGACATCTACGAACCAAACAGAAGATACGATACGTGAGAATAATCTTTATCAATAAGGCATTTTATAAGATCTTTGAAGAATCAGGGTTTATAACCATCGCCAATTTTACATTAAGATTTACAAGTCGAGGATTATTAAAAAACTTGGTGTTATTCTTTGGGACTTAAATTTTATATATACCATATCTTATACAATGGAATGAACTCAAAATAAATGTAACTGACAATAAATAAAATAAATAAAACACTTAAAATTTCAATAGCCTATCTAAAAGATATTAATGTTATATTATGTTACCATTCGACAATAATTTTGTATATATAATATTACTTTATATTTCTCGCAATTTACCTAGCTAACAAGAGGGCGGTAGCCCTTGTATCTTAGCATAACGTAAACAGAATGCCGTATCTTACCTTACCTCTAGCGTACCTATATATATAGTAGAAGGAAGTTCATAGCAACAAGAAAAGGCAACGACTCGTCGATTTGGGTCCACCAAAGAAGAGTTGACGGTCGGCAGTTCTATACTTATCTTTATATTACCTTAACGTTAGGGATATTATATCTTACCTTTACCTACGTCAAGCAATAGGCGAAAACGAATTCATTTCATATAACGTATCCTAGTCATACATGGTGACTATATCTAAATTATCTATCTAAATTGTTTGTTAAATATTCTGTGATATATCAGATTTACTAAGAGGTCGAACCTCAGTATTCGTGATTGAGTAAAAAGTAATTATTATTCGGACTTTAAAAAGTCTCACTACTTTACTTTTTACCCAATCGACGGAGCTTTTCGTTCACGATTGACAGGATCAAATAAATTGACTTATCGATTCGTATCTTACCGAAATAAACTATATTATATTAGTTTTATATATAAATATCTTATTATAAATATCTAGCGATATGTCTGATAGGTTTGACTACATGCTTCAAATAATACAGGCTAATGGCCATTTTCAATATTTTGTCTATCCACTATCCTCAGAGCCTAGCAAACTGCCCACTTAATGTAATTTTAGTTAGTTGTTAGGTGTTTATACTTTACCCATTCTCACGCTAAATAAGGTATCAAGAGATTATGAATAGATAGATTACTGAAAATGGCCGTAAATAGACGAAAAAAACTACAACGGTGAAACAAGAATTTCATCAATATAATTTATAAAATACACCATTTATAAAATATTGTGTTTTGAATCGACGCAGGCTCGCGCTCTGACAAAATGTTTCAAAAAAGACACGCAGTAAATACTACATTAAAAACGAATCGACTCCATACGAGGTGTCCGCACGGAAATAAAAGGAAAGAAATTTAAGTAAACGGAAACAAAGCGGAAATTATTTTTCGATTTTGGAAAGGAAAATTTTTAAATTTCGAAACACTTCCACGCCTCAGTTAAACTAACTACAGTAAACGGTTATATGCACTTACATGCTACACAATAAATATTTTTTCTTTTCTTACATCGTAAATAAATCTAATATTTCGCTACATTTCTGTATTTTTCTCAAAGTTCCATTATGATCTTCAAGTATCCATTATTACTTAGACACAACCATATTTTTAACAGTAGATAGGTAATATTATCGTGATTTGTCTATAAATTATGATTCTGAATTTGGCAATGTCACGGAATCCAGAGAAAGAAACACTGGGTGCGTTTATAGAGAAGCCGGTTTTCGATAAGTCCGTTCATATTTGCAGCGCGTTAATAAATTAAAATCTGTAACTTAAAAATACCACAATGGCTATAAAGATATACGTTTCGGTACATATACCCAAAATGCATACACGTATGTGCTTTACGTTCCTCGTAAAATTATATTTGTTATTGCACTGAATTACAGTGCAGTGCAACCTCGTAATTTAGAGATTGATTTGTATTAATTAATAAATCTACTGATAGCTAAAGAGGATAGATTTTATAACTTATATGAATTATAATTGCCTAAAATAATGGGTTCCATGCGCCACATCGAATTCCATTAAATTATAATAAGCCAAAAGTTGAACAGGAAAAACATTTTTTTTTTCACAAATTTATTTTTCACTTCACGCTCATTTTGCGACGAACACCAAATTTTGCTGTCCTTTGCGTTGCTAATAAAAACCTCCTCTTTAAACGCACTCATGGAAAACGACTAGAAATAATTTGTATAGCATTCTTCTAATCGTATATTTTAAAAACTATGTTCGTATTCGATCCTACCTTCCTCGCATATAAAATGTCTTATAAAACTTCTCACTCGTGATGGGAGCATGCCTATGTTTCAACTAGATTTTCCCTACTAAACATTTTTCCAAAAATCTACATTTTTTTGTCCACTAATCTTACGCTAAACTTGTGCTATCAGATCTTTGGTACTATGTCAGATCGCGTTTACCGTGCGAATACGGTAAGTATGGAAAGGTTTGATTTTCGAAACTCGAAACGTTTTGTAGCGGAAATTCGAATTTCCGCTGCGACATGACTGCGCATTTGAACATTATGCTCACAGACACTCATTACGAGGACGCCAGCTAAAAAATGTTAGCTATTGTTGGAAAATAGTCAACACATTGAAATCGACTATTAACTATTGCATTTGCTTGAACATTGACATTACTATTAAAGAGTAGCGGGTAGCATGGATACATATGAAATGGCCAACACCCACTATTTCAAAACAAACTTTTACCGACACACAAATTTTGCCATGGCAAAGAACGCCCCGGAGACTTAGTTGCAGGGAAAACCCCTCGTAAATAAATAGTTACCCACTTCCAAGTAGATTTAAAATACAACTTTATCTAGAGGTATTCGTAAGTGTATTTGGCTTCGGATATCAGTCATTATTGTCCTTTAACTTTTTGTTGTCAAATATCCGAGAATTATTTTAAATTTTTTCTTGTATCTATGCCTTGTAAGTTATGATAGCAACGTGTTTTTATAATGTTAATTATAGATACAAGAAGTTGATGACAAATATATAATAGAGTTTGGTTTCCGTACCAATATGTAGAGGTACCAACGGGACCACTAAGTAAGGCTCTTTCGGCAGTCTGTCACAGGGCTGTAGCTTTTGAATCGTAATAGGTAGAAACTTGAGATTTTCGCAGAATGTGTATAACTATTATGTTTAAAAATAAAAAAATGGTTGCCTGTAAAGTCGGTTTTACGGGCGAAGATTTTACGTGACAACGTCTTTTTCTCGGTAGAATATTTATTGATATGAATATAATTAAATTGCGCAATAGGAACAAGGAATTGAATGAAAATAAGAATTGCACAAATTTTAACTATAGAAATATATTTTGTTTACTAAAACATTGTACATGTAAACTTAAACTTAACGCGCCGATTCAATGCGCCTAATTCTCTAGTGCTGCGCGCGCGACAGACCGATCATAGTTGAGTGGGAGAGAGACGCAAGGCATTCGGCGGGCCTCTCTCTCGTTCGGTGACTCATCGTAACGTTACCGAGCGTTACTATTTTTCATAAGTGACTCCCAGCTAACCTAATTTAAGACGTTGTCACGTCAATAAGAAATAATAAAAATTTAATGCGGGGGTTCCCATGTTTTTGTATACTACACCGTACAGGACCCATCGTGTGCGAGCCCGACTCACAATTGGCCGTTACGTTTTGTATAAGACCATCAGTCGTGAAGAGACGTCTGATGGAAAGTGGTAAGTATCATCACCTTCCATACTCACCGCATCCGTTACATTTCCGTAACGTGTATTTCCGTTAACTGTATTTCCGCAACCCTTGGCCCGCGTGTTCTGATATATAACTTAACCCTATCTTATATAATTATTTAAACTTATATTACGTAACTATATATTTTCTAAAAAGTACTCTTTTATATTCAAATGCATTGTTAATGCCGTCAGAAGCAGAAGACAGAAATTATATTTTTTTCTTAGTGACTCACATTTTTCATACTTTTTTTCGTCAATTTTTGCCTTTTCGGCGAAAATGAGGCTCTTAGCCCAATCCGCATCGTAAAACCTGCTGCTTCGTAAAAAGTATAGATAAAATTATATAGAAGTATATAAAAAATCGTTATAAAATAGACAATATAGAAAATACAAATAAAACATTGAAAAGTAAGTCTTTAGTGTCAAAAACTAATGATTAACATCAAAATACAGGCTAACATAACTAAATAAAATAAAAGTTATAACGCTTATAAATATCACTTCAGACTTTATTCGATTAAATAAAAATGATTATTAAGTTAGTTCAATGTTGTTTTAATTAAATAATTCAAAGAAATGGATGTACGACATCTTTGTGTATCCATGATAAATTGCCTTTTTCCTGATGTTTGACAAATATTTTGAATTGTATAATAATTTTTTAACTTGTTAACTAATTTATTTTCTTTGGTATTTTTGTATTAACTATATTTGGTTTGTATCTTTGGTTGTATTCACTTTGTTTATAATTACGCGTTATTTGAAATTTCATTCTTTTATGGACACCATAATTTAGTAAATATGATCATATCAACTTAAACATATCATTTTCATATAGATTATGTTTTTCAGTTACATTTTTAAATAAATTTCCATAGGTTAAAGTCATATTTATAAGCGACAAAATATAGGAAAAAGATTGCAAGGTAATACTCACCTAAAAGTAAAAATACGCATAAAATATGGCACTTTAGATCACAAAACGAGTACACAAAAATGGCATTTGAAATACACACAAAACTTGAATTATAAACGTAATAATTCTAAACGTCAACTACACAAAATAAAACAATATCAAAATAAACATGACCGTCACGAACGCTATCCAATACAATTCAGCGTAAAACGACAGATACTACTAAAAACATACAACATTAAATATAATTTTCATGTTTATAACATTTTCCAGCTTTTTCAACAATACAAATTCAATTTAATTACAAAGATAACAAAATTAATAAATATGGAAGTGTATTATTGAAGATTGTAGGTTTAATATCCAAATTATTGTGCTTTGCTTATTGTTAAAGCCTTGAGCCAATCTTATTATATTTGAATATAGTATTTATAGCCTTTCAGTGCAAAGGATATTAAACATTTTTTAAAATTGCACTTCCGTATTTATTAAAGAAAATAATATTCTACGCATAATTATTTAAACATCGAAATACAGGCTAAACATAATTATTAACAATATTATAATTATCGACAAAACAAGTCAAACTAAGTGTCGAATAACAAAGAATACGTAAAAATACAATCTACAACGTAATACCAAGCAATACAAAACGGTTAATGACACTAGAGGAGAAAAAGCAAGGGAAAATCGAGTATAGAATACAACTAAACATAGAATACTAAGCGAAATGTTCGCAGTTTCTTTGAAGACAGCAGCAGGGCTCGGGCGGAGGGCGCTGACCTCACACGAGGAGGCTCGGGGCCAGCCATTCATCCTCACCGATTTGCTGTTGACATGACCAAGGCATCAGCAAGTGATAACATCTTACCTGCTTATGGGTAGAAAAACTTACTGCGTTTTAATTGAAGGTGTTATAATGATCAAGATGAGCAGAACAAGAGCTAGAGAAAATATTTAGATACAGTTTTCACCCCAGGTGTACTGAGAATATAAATTATGATGTTAATCATATTATTTGCTTCTACAGGTAAATTACTGTTGCTTGTATTTGTTAGTTAGCACATGAATTAGGGTGTCTAAATGTTCATTTGGCAGTGTATTTTTTGCTATATATAAGTAATGTTGAAATGTATTTTTCTATGTCCAGCTGTATTCTACTTACAGGTTGCACCTGGAAGTGCTGAAGAGGGTAGTGCAGAACTTGCGGTGGTTGGGACATCGCTGCAACTCCGCCTACAGAGCCCACGCCACCTACCCCGCCGCCCAGAGCCCAGGGCAGCTGCACTCCACCCATCCTGAATGGAGAACATGAAATAAATAAATGTATAACGCTACACACTCCTAGCCCCACACTAGAATTCCCTGTGTCGTGGGTGCCATGGACAACGCACAAGACGAGAACACACACACCCAGACCAAGAACGGAAATTTAAATTCATCATTCAAATTTCCGCCTCGCTGGGAATCGAACCCAGGACCCTCGGTACGGCGATCCGGCGTGTTAACCATTGCACCATCCGGGTCGACATCATTAATTTCAATTTTAATATATTTATTTGTATACTAAGAGTTGTTACACAAGAGACGTTCATATTTTTTATTGCCGAGCCATTAAATAATAATTAATGTAATTATGTTTATTAGAAGTTTCACACTTTTCGAAAGTCAAACTACACCATCGCTTCAACAAATCCCTACCGTGAGTGGTCTTGGAAGAAGAAGCGGCAAGAAACTCAAAAGGATTTTCTTTTCCTACTTACAGTTGCAGATTGCACTTACATTTACTTACGGCTAAATATCGAACTTATGTCCAAGCGATTTTTTGAAATAATCATCAAATAATTTGTAATAACAATTTTAACGGAATTTCATTATAGAAACTATTGCAATAAAAAATATTGTTAACGTAAAAAAAAGTAATAAGTCAACCACTCACCCCATGTACTGCTGTTGGTAACCAGCGAACTGTCCAGCGTAAGAGTACCCCTGTACGCCCTGCACCCCCTGGAGGAAGCCGCCGAGCTGCTGGGGATACGTGTTGTACCAGTACGACGCTGGCGGAACGCCGCCGGAGTACGCTGCGCCGAACGGACTGTACGCTGTGCCGCTCAGCTGGAAAATATACAATAAAATACAACATTATCTTTGAAAATACAAAATTATCTTTTTAATACAAAATTATATGATGACTAAAGGATGGATACCCGTCGTGCGTCGGGACATTCGATGGTGGAAGGATGAGGGGGTAATGAAATCATGAAATAATGTTCCCGCTCAATATACTGAGTATCTCAGTATGCTGGACAAAGTCGCGCATGTAAAACAAAACACCGCCCTCAAACGTCGTTGTGCGACAAAATCGTGTCGTCGTTCATGTGAATAGAACCTAACGGCTCTAACTCAGAGAGAGTACATGTCATATTATTGACATGTTAATTCTATTAAACCCTACGTCGGGTACAAACGAATTTAGTACGGGGATGAATACTTAATGAAGGATTATTGAATTGGGGTTAGTGTACAATACATCTGTATACCATCCATAGAAAGCACTCATAGCTCGGCGTATCGATCTTAAGTGATCGTCGGAGTACTGCTATTAAGAGACCCATAGACGCTACAGTCCAAAGGATATGGATTTTCTCCTTCTAGAAGAAATCGGTATCTGACAGATATGAGGGGTTACCTGTTAACTCTGTCACACAAGAAGGTCGGGTCGTGTGACAGAAGTCATAATCTTCGGCTTTATACAAGCTTACAGCTTTATATATGCTTATTAACCTGCCGTGTTAGTTAGTTAGCGTCAAGCGCCCCGTAATAACGGCTCGGAAAAAATAATTCCAGGGTCCACCTCTCGGCTACGAGATCCCCGAGGCTGACGGACCGTTACCAGACGCTGGTCTGGCTACTGGCCCATCCTACTGGCCGCGGCTTAACCCTGCCTACTCGCGCCTGACTCGCTGAGCTTCTGGACCCGTATACGTCGGAGGAGACACTCGCAGGATAGCGGTGGTGACAGGAATCACGAATTTAATGCGGCACGATTGTACCTACCCACGACCCCTGCTTGTAATAAACCTACTTTTAACTACTTTACTGTTTTTTATATATAACACCTGCTAGCAGTGTTACAGTCAAATCTTACAAGCTAAAGACCTACTTCTCAATGTCAGATTGAGCTGTTTGGAATATGCCTTTACAGAACACAACAAAATTGTTTATTAATCGAAAATGGCCGCCGCAACAAAATGGCTGATTACATTTATGTTTTTACAACTCATCCAATATGAATCAAATGAAAGGCAATTTTAAATCCTATTAATATTATAAATGCGAAATTTTGTTACTCTTTCACGCAAAAACTACCAAATGGATTTTGTTGAAACTTTACAATTCACAACTTTAGCTTACACATAGGCTATAATTTTTAAAGATTATTATAATGTGAATTATCCAAAATATATAACTAAATCTTTGCAAACGGAAGGAATAAGTTTCCCGAAGCGAAGCGACGGCGGGTAGCTAGTATAAAATAAAATTTCTAATCCAAGATTATAAGCTTAATAATTTAGATAATCCTCACCTGTCCCTGGGCTTGCGCATTGTTGGGATCCCCTGACTCCTTCCCCCAGGAGCACTTCACTGGCTGACCATTGACGTCCGTGTTGTGAACGGCCACGATAGCGTGAGTCGCACTCTCCTTCGTAGAGAATCTGGGTAAAGAGACGAGATTTAACCTTGGGAAGGAGACTTCTTTACTTCTTCGCAACCAACGACCACACAGCCAATAGACTCCTAATAACAGGCGAATGGCTTCTGTCAACACTTGGCTTATAGTAACGATATAAATTCGTGCCGTCTCATTCTTTCCCGTTGCTTAAATAAATCTATTTCTTTCCAACGTTTCGTGTGACCTTGAATTAGCCAATCGCAACGTTGATTTAGCCAGTCACCCCGCTTCGTGTTACCTCAGACAGTTGCCGGAATGCATTCAATACGGAAAATCAAACATTAGGTGTCCATTGGCTGTGGGGTCGGTGTTCGCGACCCATAGCTGTCCTATTGAACAGGCTGCGGCTTGACATTGACATGACATGAATGCACAGATAGCTAAAGTATTCGTACTCCTGATAGCCTGGTCAGCCGGTATGGGATTGGGACCAGTCTTCTAGAGTTTTAGGCAATAAGGGCAATTTTACCTTTTGAAGTGAATACTACTTTAGTATCGTTGTGATTTGGAATTCGTTGAAACGGAAATGACGCTAATAAAGCATCGGCAAAATGGCGGCTGACGCAAAACAAAATATCAATATTTGGACTGACAGTCTTCGTGGTTATGAAGTTTCACTTCTAGCACGTGTGAATTGCATACATTTTTTTTTATACAAGGTGATTTTTTTGTCACTTGAAATATTAATAGGGGGTACTCAGTATTCGATTCTCATTCCAAATATGTAATGAAAAAGGGTGCTTAAAATTTGACGTAATTATCCATTACAAACACGTGTGTTCAAACTGAGCGCGCGGTTTAAACTACTCCACGAATGTGCACCAATTCTTCGATGTGGTGGTGCTACATCGAAGAAGTAAGGAAAGTGGGTCGCAAGCCCTTACCTGATGAAAGCGTATCCCTTGTCCTTGAAGACCCTGATCTCCTGGATGGTGCCGAACGGCTGGAAGGTCTTCTGCATCAGCTCCTCAGTGAGGCCGGTGGTCAGACCACCGCAGTAGACCGTGCAGTTGGTGGGGGAGCTCTGGTTGTACACCTCGTCGAAGGTCAAGGGCTTCGTGTTCACTGGAAGAACATTACGCGTAAGTTTATGTACTTAGACGCGTTTTGTTTCGTCATTTTGTGCGTGGATTGCAATAAACGGGCCCTTTGTGCCATATCTTTCGTACTATACAAAGTATTACGAAAGATACGGCACAAAGCGCTCCACGCTTTTATTAAGATTATTTTTTTAAGCTATTGCATAGCTTTTATCGCGGGCCTTGAGCGTGGGGACCGAATCCAGAAATTCCGTAACGAAAAAAACCTAACACCCCCTGAATAAATTACCGACCACTCGGCGGTCCCAAGGCGGTCGTTGAACAAGTAGGCAAGCACAATAAAGAAACACTTCTTCAGTACAATTCAAGTCATTTATTGAATGTTATGCTGGATACTTATAGATATTACAAAAAACCTCAACAGCGTGATTCAGCATAACAGCGTTTTACTACTCAGCGCCATCTAGTATACTGCGAGTGAACTACCAGCTCAGCCAGCCTTCCTCGTACGTGTACGTACGTATGTTTTCTACAAACTAGATGGCGCTGTTCTGATATAACTATGTAACTTCTAATAATTATAATTGCATAAGTTGATAAAAAATGCTATGCAATAGCTTTACCGTGGTAGTCTCCGAGTGCCACATTAGTTTTTTTATTTCGATTCATTATAAAAGCGTGTTTTTTAGTTTTTTTTTTTACTATATTTTATTCAAGTCCGTTGTAAGCGGTAGTAATCCTAATTCAGTTCGCAACATTTGACCCGAACATACATAATTGTACATACATACATACAGAGGTCGGCAAAATGTAATGATGATTACACATTAAGATGTAATTATAATCTGAAATCGTGATTAATTATTGCCCACCCCTGCCTACATACTTACATACAAACTTTGCAAGTTAAATCACCATCGCAACCCATAACTGTCCCACTGCTAGGCGCTGGACTCCTCACAATACAGGGTGTTGGTAATGATGGTGAATAAGTAAACGATCCATGGCTGTCAAATCTATTTAATATTACCACAAGCTCTCGCAGATCACTCGACGTTTTCATTACAAACAAACATGGCGGGGTTAGAACCGCTTTATTATTCACAAAGATGGAACATAAACGGAATTTGTTATGAGATTTCTGGAGAATTTGCGGCGGCACACCTCGTACAAGCTGTTAATGTTCACAGGAATTTGTTTAAGATTACTGATATGCTGTAGGTTGTAAACTGATCCGTGGTAAATCTGTACCTACATTGTAGTACATTGTTACAACATAATACAACGTAATAGTTTAGTCTATGAGGAATAAGATAACACCAAAAATGATGTCATCACAACCCACAACTGTCCCATTGCTGGGTACGGGTCTCCTCTCACAATGTGAGGGGTATAGGCCATAGTCTACCACGCTGGCCAAGTGCAGATTGGCAGATTTCACACCCCTTTGAGAACATTATGGAGAACTCTCAGGTGTGCAGGTTTCCTCACGATGTTTTCCTTCACCGAGGCAAGTGATAATTAAATTCTAATACGCACGGAACTTTTGAAAATAAGAGGTGCGTGCGTTAGAACCCGGGCCCCCCGGTTCGGGAGTCCAACGTTTAACCACAAGACTAATGATGATAATGCTAAATGATGTAAATTTCATTAATTTGCGGCCGTGCTGTACACGAAAGTACAGTTAAGTAAGTAACTTTAGAAAATCTCGCGCTTTTTACAGTGGAGTGAAGTTATCAAGCAAGTCAACGAGAATTCGTACGGGAACAATTATGTCTGGTACATGACTTTCTAACTGTCTGTTAGCAAAAAAAAATTTAAAACCCTAATAATGAATTACTAAGTGAAAACTCGAGGTGGTGTTGACAAATTCTACGGGTGGTCACCGTTGCGTGGTAAAAACTTTGTAAAAATTGGGTATCCTTTTCACGAACTCATCCACACTGGTGAGAATCAGGCCAAGCGTATCAGCACCGTTGGCGCAACATACTCCATGATAAAGACATCGGTACAAGGAATGTAGACGCTAATTTAACCACGTATTCACAAGGCACTGTACGTACACTCATTCTTGGGCGCTGGAGGTTTCCTGGTAGCCCAGTTTGTCCGGATTGACCTGGAGCCGAGCCACTGGCCGTTCATCGCTGCAATTGCCGATTCTGCCTCCTGCAACAATTAGTGTTTGTTTGATTTCAATGAATCAATCAATAGGATCCGGGTCTTTTACGCCACATCGAATTACATTACATCGAGGTTAATGACATCGAACACGTTACATCGATAGCTTATTAAATCGACTTTTCAATAGATCTTAGAATAATAACACTATAGAAAGACAGTCTTCATACAAGCGCTCTGTCTAAAGTGAAGCTAACCGAAACTTTCCCGACAGCGGGGAATGATTCGGCTGCGGATAATCATATGTTTTAGCAATAATACTTTTCAGATATTTTGTGACATAATTTAACTGGACAAATCGTCATAATCCTTTTTTTTTCGCGAGACATGTTCGGCG
Source organism: Ochlodes sylvanus (assembly GCA_905404295.2). Classification (NCBI taxonomy): domain Eukaryota; kingdom Metazoa; phylum Arthropoda; class Insecta; order Lepidoptera; family Hesperiidae; genus Ochlodes; species Ochlodes sylvanus. The sequence goes on from FR990150.1 coordinate 1,321,763, forward strand.
TGCGTTGACATGAGCTGCCCAGTGTTTGGAGCCATTTCTGGCTCCAAATAAGGTGCTTCAAAACGGCCGCGCGGACTTCGTTTCTGTATTGTAATTATTCTAAGCAATAGATCGAAAGTTTAATTAATGTTACGATCTGTCGATTTGACAAGTCTCATGCCTTATAAATTCCATTCAGTAAATTTTATAAGCTTTCGATGGAATGAACGATTGATGTTAGTATAAACTTGCGATGTGATGTTAGATCGATGTAATAAGCTATCGATGTAACGTATTCTTCGAATTCTTTGATGTAGTGTAATTGGACGTGGTCTATGGAAGTCGAGCAGGTCCATTTGCTTTTTAATCAGCCCCTCAAACAGAAAGAGAAATAAGATTTTGTATTGCATGTTTACAATTTGGCTTAACTTGTAAAATACCTTCATAAGATACCCACATTGGGCGGGTTGTTTAAAAATATGTAATACTATATTTTGAGGTGACGGCCATCTTGGATTTCAATACTTTTTCATATTGTAATTTTCAACTGAGGCCTTACATTTATTGGGTTGAACAAAATATGTAATCCGCCATTTTGTATTTATAAAATGATTTGAGTTTGAGTTTGAGTTTGAGTATTTTGGAAAAAAAATAGGGATCCTTATAATGTAACCCAAGGTGTAAAAAAAATACCTAAAATATTCTTTACATCGCGTGCGCTGCGAAAACTATGGATAATAGAGCAAAGTGATGTACTACAGTTTTATAAAGGATATCAATATCAATATCTACAATAAAGTCCGCGATGGCATATGTCTAACTACTATAGTTATGCCACAATAAGTGTTTGTTTATTTAAAAAACTTAATTGAGATACTGCCGCTGGAAAAGGCTCTTTATTTGTATCTTAGTATTAATCCTTATCAAAATAAATTAATTCATATTCAAGACTGCTTAATTACCTTTATATAACTTTTTAAATTATTCAATTCGGACATTCCATTCGAAAGATATCACGAGTTTAATAATATTAGATAGAGTTGAATAAGTATTAGAAAAAAGTTGCTCTGCACTAGGAGAAGCTGACTGACTGATTGACATGTCAATGCAGGGCCTAAACTATAAGGGTTAGAAACTTGAAATTTTGCACAGGGGCTCCTTTTATAACGTGGGGGAGCATTATGAAAAGATTTTTGAAAATTCACTCCCTAAGGGGGTAAAACGGGGGTGCAAAGTTAGTATGAAACTTTGCCGTTTTTGAAGGTATTCGAATGAAATTCAGTATGAAGGTTTTTCATTGAGAGTTATGAAACATGGATAAAATATTTTTTCGAAAAACATCCCTTAAGGGGGTAAATGGGGGACGCAAATTTTTATCAACTTTTATATAATTTAGGGGTTTATGGCGGGTGAAGCCGCGGGGGAAAGCTATCATTTATAAAGATATCCTGTGAATTATCCAAAATATATAACTAAATCTTTGCAAACCGAAGGAATAAGTTTCCCGAAGCGAAGCGAGGGCGGGTCGCTAGTATAGTATAATTGCATTGTCATCTGAACTGAATGCGTATTCCAAACAGCTCAATCGGACACTGAGAAGTGGGTCAAATTTAGTTTGCATGATTTGACGCACACTAAATAAGCAAGTTAAATGAAAGCTTGTCAAAAGCCGAAGCTTATGATTTCTCCACTCACCCGACCCGACCCTCGCCCTTGTGTACTTACAATTACATCTGATGCTTTTTGCCCAAAATATAATCGGGATTACGGATTACGCATTACGAACGAATGCCCCCGCCAAGAAGGCTTTAACTACCTTTTTTCGAAAAGCGCTCGCGGGGCATACCTATCTTTGCCATTCATCACAACCCATAATTGTCCCACTGCTGGGCACGGATCTCCTCTCACACCACTCCACCACGCTGGCCAAGTGCGGATTGGCGGACTTCACACACCTTTGAGAACATTATGGAGAACTCTCAGGTGTGCAGGTTTCCTCACGATGTTTTCCTTCACCGAAGCAAGTGATAATTAAATATTAATACGCACATAATTTTTGAAAATTAGTGGTGCGTGCGGGGTTTGAACTAGGACCCTCCGGTTCGGCAGTCCAACGTTCAACCACACGGCTATCACTGCTGCTTTCTTGGCCATTGTAAGTAATTTTTTTAAGCTATTGCATAGCTTTTATCGCGGGCCTTGAGCGTGGGGACCGAATCCAGAAATTCCGTAACGAAAAAAACCTAACACCCCCAATCAGCGCCATCTAGTACCTTAATACTAAGGTATGGTACGTATGTTTTCTACAAACTAGATGGCGCTGTTCTGATATAACTATATAACTTCTAATAACCTAATTTGTAATTTGTAATTATGATTGCATTTTGACCATCTCTGGTGTATCGTCATGTACTCACCGATTTCTTCAAAAATGAGACGAAGCCATATCCCTTGGACTTTAGCGTCTGCGGGTCTCTTACTACGCGACAGTCCCTGAAACAGAACAAATATATACATATAATAAATAAATAACGCTACACACTCATAGCCCCAGAGTCGTGGGTGCCATGGAAATTTAAATTCATCATTCAAATTTCCGCCTCGCCGGGAATCGAACCCAGGACCCTCGGAACGGCGATCCGGCGTGTTAACCATTGCGCCATCCGGGTCGTCGATATATTATAATAAATCTGCAAGTGATTGCTGTCTGTACATAGAAGATAATATGAGAAAACTTTTACCGGGGGTCTTTATAGCCGCAATAGAATGCATCCATCCATCCAAAACCATGATATTTAGAATTTTGTCTGTTTGTCTGCGGTTATATACGCCCTTATCTCAGAAACGGCATAACCGTTTTTTGGGTGCGGCTTTGGAACTTGGAACGGTGATCCGCCGTAGTAACATGACAACTTTACTGTGACCGACACAGAACAAGACTCACATCGGGACTGGGATGGTTAGTAGATGGTTAGTCAGTTAGCAGACGGTGTTGGAACGTTAGTTGGTTAGTTCGTTAGTAAGTATGAGGACTGGGGCAGGGACTGTTAGTGATATTTAGTTTTGTTACATTTGTTAGTAATAGTCCAGTTACCAATATTGTTAGTAAGGGTGTCATACTAATTCAGTCATAGATGTGTTGCTACTTGCTACCCTAAAAAAGTTTAACAGGATCCACACCTTTCTATCCGGAACACAGTTGCTGTTAAAACAATTATTACACGGTAGAAATGGTACTAAGTACCGTGGCGGGCGAACTCTAATGATCTACCACCCATTAAACCTTGTGTTACATTAAATTTTGTGTTACATTGGTTTGCGAAACTACCGTCCCATGTTGAAAATTAGCGTTTTCTTCTCCTAAACGCCATAACTTCAGAAAACCTTATGATTCTAATCGCTAATACTCTCAATCGAATATAACTTTACTAACGGCAATACAAGACGTAACCAAGTGGAGACAGCCATCTCACTCACTCGTACCCGTCTTGCTCTAGTGGAGTGAAGAGTAAAGTAAATTTTTAATGAGACCCATGAAAGTTTACGAGTCCTCCGAAGGCAAAGCGTTGATAAGAGAAGATTCGGTCAGTTTTCCCAACTTTCTTCGTTATTTTACCAGACAATTGTTAAAATATAGATGCGATTTTGAAGTTACATCCGATAGAGGTAATTATGATACCTAAGTTATGTTACGAAGTGGTTCGAACGTCAAACTAAACTTAAACTCCTAAACATAATGGCCTAGGTTCTTTCCCTGCAGGCACCTCTAATATTTTAGTACATTTTTTATAAGGAATTACGTTAGCAAACGAGCATGCAGCACCTTCCGCTGCCGCCCGTGACAACTGCGACCGACACAGAACAAGACTTCAAATGGGAACTAGGATAGTCCGGTTAGGAGACGGTGTTAGAACATTAGTTGGTTAGTTTGTTAGTAGACTAGGATTAGTGCCTATTAGTAGCTGTTAGTAATAGTCCAGTTAGTAATTGTTAGTCAGAGGTTCGTTCTAATTCAGTCACAGAAGTGTAAAAGTAAAAATGCCAATGCCAGTGATTTATAAATTCAAAGCAATAAATGTAGTCACTGTGCCTACTGACCTAACCTGAGGAGTTTCCTCGTCTGGAACTATCCTTAGCATAGCATCCGGACGCTTGGCATAAAATTGCGTTGTCATCTACTAAAGCAATATGCTAATTCAAGTCCGTAGTAAGAGTTTGCCCGGGGTAGTACTACCGCCTGCCACGGTACTTAGTACCATTTCTACCGTGTAATAATTGTTTTCACAGCAATTGTGTTCCGGATAGAAAGGTCTGGGGCCGGCTACACTTTTTAGAGGCGATCATCTCACTCCTCAAGGGTAGCAACACATCTGTGACCGAATTATAACGAGACTCTTACTAACATTTACTGACTGGACTATTACTAACAATAACTAACAGGACTAACATTCACTAACAGTCCCTGTCCCAGTCCTCATACTTACAAACTAACCAACTAATGCTCTAACACCGTCACCTAACCGGACTAACTATCCCAGTCCCCATTTGAGTCTTGTCCTAAGTCGGTCGCAGTTGTCATGGGCGGCAGCGGAAGGTGGTGTTAAAAAAAAGGTAGTTCTAATTTAGCCTGCCAGGTTTGACCCGAACATACATTGCAAGTTAAATAAAAGCTGTCATAAAGAAAAATACCAAGGGAACGCCTTATATTTTAATTGTTCATAGCACGCAAACACTTGCGCCGAACTAATAAATGAACTGTACGAGTTAAAGATCAATAATTTAATTAGCTCACCACTAGGGTTGCTATTTCATTTGAATCCGGGCGGCGACTGATATTAAAGGCGAAAGTAATTCTGTGTGCTCTTTTCACGGGTAATCCGATGAGCCGATTTAGATTGAATTTGGTATGGAGATAGTTTGAAACCCACGAAAGGATAGTAGTTTTGATCCAGATTATACGTGCCCTTATGGCCTTGGGGCGAGGCTGCGAGTAAAGTTAAAAATGAACGCTAGCCTTACACGTTTAGGCGTACCTGACAGGTTAGCCTGTAGTTAAACTTATCAGGTAAACTGCAGCTACACAGTGTACATAATTATGTACATGCACAGGCTTGCAATATACACCATAAATATTTTATTAATTTAGGCCGAAAAGTAGCAATACATCTGTGACCGAATTATAAAGAGACTCTTACTACAAACTACTAACTGGACTATTACTAACAATAACTAACAGGACTAACATTCACTAACAGTCCATCTCAGTCCTCATACTAACTAACAAACTAACCAGCTAATGTTCCAACACCGTCTGCTAACTGACTAACCATCCCAGTCCCGATGTGAGTCTTGTTCTGTGTCGGTCACAGTTGTCATGGCGGCGGCGGAAGGTGCTGCATGCTCGTTTGCTATCTTAATACCATAACACCTTAGCGTGTATACTAGCTTTACACACTCATACCCCTTAGGTTGTATTCCCTGGGTCGCGTTAGACATGGACGACACAAACACATCAATGACACCCACGACGTGGGAACACACATCTATATATATAAAAAGAGAAGCTGACTGACTGACTGACTGACTGACATATCAACGCAGGGCCTAAACTATAAGGGTTAGAAACTTGAAATTTTGCACGAGGGTTCCTTTTATAACGTAGGGGAGCACTAAGAAAGGATTTTTGAAAATTCACCCCCTAAGGCGGTAGAACGGGGGTGCAAAGTTACTATGAAACTTTGCCGTTTTTGAGGGTATTTGAATGAAATTCAGAATGAAGGTATTTCATTGAAAGCTATGAAACATGTTTAAATTTTTTTTTTCGAAAATCATCCCTTAAGGTGGTAAAAGGGGGGCGCAAAATTATTACGAAAGTTCTCTGATTTTATCAACTGTTATATAATTATTTAGGAATTTTTGGCGGGCGAAGCCGCGGGTATAGGCTTGTGTTACATAAATGTGTGTCCGGAAATCAAACTCGGAACCCTACGCTTCGCTGGGCCATCAACTAGGCCACTGGGTCGTCATGCTACTTTCATAATGGACATATTTTTCCAACATTTGGCAAGCGAGCGTACGCATGTTTTGTTTCATTTATCCCTAAGTAGAGCGACAGAGACGGACAGCCGTTGAAGGTTTATGGGATATTGGACGGTTGGCAACTTGTTTATTAATGGTGTGGCGTCATTGCTAGCGAGGCGTACTTGTTGATTAGCGGAGTCATAAGCTGAGCGATTTTGACGTTAGAAGTATCTTCATTTTCAACATCGCCCATATCAGTCCCACTGCTGGGGTCACTCAGAATGTGATGGCCATGGTCCACGCAGGCCAAGATACGAACCATTGAAAACATTATCATTTCTCAGGTATTTCTTAGTGTTTGATGTTTGATTACCAACACAAGTGATAATTAATTTTATAACAAGTAATTAATTTTTGACACATCAAATTCCAATTCAATGATACACCACTTTATGTAGTTCATCGAATTTACTGTTTCCATTTTTACAATATTGCGTCTAAAAATTGTCCCTCCTTGCAAAATTATTCCCAAGTTCAATTTCTGGCCGAGGCAGATAGGTATGTGAAAGATAAATGTATATTCTCGGGTCGAGTACGCCATATGACACAGGGAATCCTAGTGCGGGGGTGTGTGTTAACGTTTTAGCGTTTATATTTGTTGGTAAACAAATTTGGCAAAGGGAGATCTCCCGCTATGTAAGGCGTCATGCCTGGGGAGCGGCCGAGCTCCGACTGATCACGTCTGGAAGTGAAGCTCAGTGAAGCCCAGGCAGTGAAGCTGCTCAACGCATTTATTGCGCAGAAACCAGACGTGGACATATTTTGTACGCCATTGTCTGAGTCACTACATTCAATTTATTTGTACGAATTGTATGTAAATATTTTTATTTAATTATAAATCCAATTGTTTTTAATAAATTTTTTTATAATTATAATTATAACTGGCATGAGCTGTAAGCTCTGCAAGTAATTGAAATAAATAAATATATGCGAGCGGTATAGAAACTTCGATAGCGTGATTCAGGCTTCGTGACGTCAACGTGTGACGTGTGTGCAATGTGGCCACACATGTTACCTCCTTTGCACCACGCAGTCGTGTAAAAACAAAACCGCTAACAATGCGACCATACATTTACCACAAATCGCTCCGACTGCGACCACGCGGCTGGCTGTCATCCAAGACTCGAATCAGGGACACTGTTTACAGCTTCCCTTGTTATTACATGAGCCTTCGTTCAGCAAAAATTGAAGGGAATCAGTTGATAATAAAACAAAAACAGAATGTGCGCATATTTTAAGTGAAACTTCTCAACGTTTAGATAGTTAAATTCATATTACTTATTTTAATAACGAATTAATTACGATATAAAAATAAATAGGTATAGAGCTATTCCATAGCTATCGATGAATTGCGAGCGAACACAAAGTAGAGAGATCTACGAAACGCAATTCAGAGTTCAACGCCCTAACTAGTGGGTACCACCTTGAATTTTCACTCTCAGCGCGGCTAGAGAAGTTTCATTAAAAAAAAAGTGAGCTCGGCGTTCATTTCTCTCCCAAACACCCGACCTTATGACGACAGATGCTTAGAAAAAGCATGCTTATGAGCATACTTCAAATGAGCTCTTTAGCGTGTATAAATTTGTTTGAAAGCATACACGTAGACAACACGACTGTTTGTATGTAAGCTTTTGTATGTACACGCCCCCTTCCACCCGCGCCGCAGGTAGCATGCTCACACACGCGCAACTGTTGATTTTTGAGCTGCTCAAAATATTGCCTATTTCGAGCAAAGCACGTATACACATTTAAAGTAGCAGCGCTCACTAAAAGCATGCTTTTTGCTTCAAAATCTTCAACTAAGCATGTATTTGTACCATTATAGCCGGGCTGTGAGCGCTTCAATATAAAGAATCCTTAATATTACAAATACAGATATTTTACTTACGAGATCTCTCCAAAAGCTGAGAAGGCGTCTCGAAGGCTCTGGGTTTCTATCTCTGGACTGAGGTCGCCAACGAAGATGTGGTAGTGTTCTGTAACAAGGTTATATTGCAATCAGTCTCATTTCATTTACAGTTATTAATGATAATTTGAAAATTAATCTTAGTCATTTTTCCAACGATAGTAACAATATTACGGTCAATTTAATTTTATTTATGGTAGCAAACGAGCATGCGGCACCTTCCGATGCCGTCTGCCAACTGTGTGAGAGAGAGATATACGATGCAAAAAGTCTGACGTGGGCGAGAAGCCTTAAGGAGTGCGCACATTACAACGACTCCACGACCGACCGACGCCAACGCGACTAAAACCTTGACAAAGCTAACATTCAATTATGAGCCTTATATCTTTGAAGGTAAGGTTGAATTTCGAACTTATACTTAAAAGCCCTGTACGGCTCGCCCTACACCCATAGCCGTTCCGTTTCGAGACCAACGCGTCGACGTTGCGTTGACGACTCACCGTAGACGAGTAGTCCACGCGTCGACCGACACAATGACGTAATGTAACTAGCGTCGGAGTTGAAACGGAGTGGAGACGGAGTCGAGTTGACGTCGATGAAGCGTTGATCGCGGAACGGAACGTCGGAGTTGAAACGGAGTGGAGTCGGAGTGGAGTTGACGTCGATGAAGCGTTGATCGCGGAACGGAACGTCGGAGTTGAAACGGAGTGGAGTCGGAGTGGAGTTGACGTCGAGTTGGTGTAATGTGCGCACTCCTTTAAGAAGAGTTTCGTTCTAATTCGGTCACAGGTACCCTTGAGCACTGAGATGATTACCTCTAAAAAAGTGTAGCTGGCTATTGTAATGACAAATACATACATAAAAAGTAGGAAGTGCCGACTATTCGCCGACCACGACAGTGGCCGGATAGTCGGTACATCTCTAAGAATTTCATTTCATTTCAAACCAATTCAGTGAATTGAAATGCAAAGCTTGTAAATCTGACAGACAGTGCAAATCCAACACGTATTTCCAAGACTGGACGCGATTGGAACTGTCTAGCATGGCTCCGCGCGCAATCAATTTATTCTAAATCCCAGCCCCACTTAAGGGTTGACAACCCTTCCATAATAAACGTTAACACTCCCTTGCACTAGTATTGCCTGTGTCATGGACAACACTAATAGCACATCACTAACACCCATGACCCGAGAACAAACATTTATCTGCCACATAAATATCTGGTAACGGGAATCGAACCCGGGACCCGCTTGTTTGCGTCGATATGTATTTTGTACGCCGATATATCAGACCCCATGGACAAATAGATCGTGGTAACGGTTAGGTCGAAAGATCGTCGTACGAAATATACAACACACATATACATATATCGTGAGTGCCCGTAACATAATTAAATAACTTTTTTATTTATGAATCGATTAAAATAAAACAAACACTAAAAAATGAACCTTGCCAAAATACATTAGTAAAAACCCCACTTATTTCGGTTAAGCCGTTAATGTTATTTGGTACATGTACCGTGTATACATTTAAATGCATTTAGTAAAACGCGGTTAATTTAATATTAATAAACAGATACTCCAATTTTATTTAATTGTATAGATGATGATGATGATGATGATGATGAAAATGATATACGTACAAATAGAAGTCTCCACTAATGAGTTGCAGTCAACTTAGCATTAAGTGCAGTAAAACTGCAGCCGTGTGGCGCCCCTAGCGATAGGATTACCATCTCAATTGAAAACTCCGGATAATTAGCTGGATATTATAAATAAAAAGGATTGTGTGGTTTTATGAAACCACGATAAAAGTGAAACTTTTTTTCACATTATAGAAATTTAGACAAAAACAAACAAAATAGCGTGGAGCACTGGCACAAATGAGTAATAGTCTATACACTACACGGTCAGCTGCTGCGAACTATAGGCGCCGCCATATTGGCCTTGACTGCTCTGACGAGCGCCTTTCTTTTTATCCCTACTCCGCGGCCGACCGTCACGCGACATGCAACACACAGACGAAAAAGTTTGAGACGATGTAATAAAAGTTTCACTTTAAAAACCGGTCGAGTGCGAGTCGCACTCGCGCATCGAGGGTTCCGTACTAACTTGTAAATAAGTAACTTCGATGCGTTTGTAATGGTGTTTTAACACGCTTTTATTCGTTTCAGACGTATGTTAGTATGTAACGGAAACTGAACATGATTTTGACCCCCTTCATAACGTCGGATTTACTCGAAATTCGGCATACTTATCAAGGACCGAGTGCAAATTAACAATTGAAAAGAAAAAAGAGAGAAATAACCGACTTCTTAAAACTCGATTTGGACTCATTTTCACTGATCCGATTTCGTTCAAATTTTGTAGACTTATCATGGACCGATGGCAAAAAAGAAAGAAGGAAAAAATTAAAGAAAAACTAAGAAACACGCTTTTATAACAAATTGAAATAAAAAAATTCTTAACAAAAGCGTGGGCCGCTTCGTGCCTAATTTTTTGTCCTATTATAGAAAAATATATCTAAAAATTACAAAGTTTCAGACCTTTTCCTTTATTTGTACTTATAACTTCTAGTCTGATTTCAGGATTCTAGGTCAGTGGGAAGTGTACTATCGTTTATTTTTTGTATTAATTTAAAACTATTATTTTGTTTTTTAACTTTGACTCCTGATAATAAAAAGATAATTGAATATAAGTCAATGAGTTGAATAAATGATAAAAGCTAATCGAATGCTTATTTCTCGTTTAACTTTTAATCCGGTTATTTTTCAAAAGCCGGACAGAATAATCCGGGCATGTCCCAACAAATCCGTACAGTTGGTAACCCTACCTGTAGCTACGTCGCGCCCCCTAGCGGAGTAATTCATGCAAGTGGGTCAACCCGCGGTATACATTATGTATATGATTTGCATCAACCTCAGTCCCTAGTAATGATCGTGTTTTATCTAACAGCGACATATTGTGCCTTGTTTTAACATGTTTCGACATGTCGCAACATGTTTGTATTTTATTAATTGATTTGAGAGTTTTCTGTTTAACAAGCTTTTGTTAAGCTGTGCCCGTGACTTCGTCTTCTAAAATTTGGTTCGGTCTGACACGCTTCCGCGATTATAAATGTGTTGTTCTATTGCGCGCGAGTACACAAAGGAATTCGGTCACAGATGTGTTGCTACCCTTGAGGACTGAGATGGTCGCCTCTAAAAAGTATAATGGGATTCAATTTCGATTATTATTGTCGATGTGGAGTTGTACTTGCAACTTACACAGGCATGCAACATACACTTACACATTATTATTTTTGTATTCTTAGACTTTATAAAAATATTAAGTATGTACCTACTTAATCTACTTATATAGCTATGGAAGAGCGGGGCCCCCCACACAAGCCTTAAAACGCTTAAAGGGTGGTCCCAACCACTGATTTTGATGTTTATATCTTTGTAGATGCAAATAAATAATTTTTGATTTTGCTTTTTTTTTTTTTTTTTTGATCATCCTCGCAAGCATCCAGTGTGAAGGTGCTGTTCACAGTTCATGAAACCTTTGACCGTCACAGCCAATAAAAGTTGTCGACTAATAGAATACTAAATGAATAAAAAACTCCGAAGCGAACTGGCTCACTGGGGCGCAAAATTTCCCGCGAGACCGACGGCTTGGGAACCTGTTATTTTCTATTGAATATTTCAGCCGGCTACTACCATTTTCTAGATAATAGTCGAATAAATTGGTAGTTTCAAAACTATACGAATTAAAAAAATTGGTTGTCTGTAAAGTCGGTTTACTGACGATAGTTGAACGTGACAACGTCTTAAGAAAATAATTTCCTTTGCATGAGTAGGCAAGCACAATAAAAGAACACTTTTTCAATACAAGTTAAGTCATTTATTAAAAATGAATGCTGGATACTTATACATCCTACATAAACCCTTACTAGCGTGATTCAGAATTATAGCGCCCCACTACTCAACGCCATCTAGTGTACTGCGAGTGAACTACCAGCTCAGCCAGCCTTCCTCCATCGATAAATGGACCCAATCGAACTTAATGAATAATTGTTCACTGCACAATACATAGATGGCGCTGGTATAATAATTCACCAACGGTAACGACGGTAACGCATGAGTCATGTTTTTTCATGCGTGCCACCGAATTATAAGACGTTGTCACGTCAATAATATGTAGGCTAAAATATACGAGTACCTATAACAGTTTATCAAAACTGTGTAGCGATTACATTTTTAGAGGCGACCATCTCAGTCTTCAAGGGTAGCACATTGTGATCGAATTAGAACGAGACTCTTACTAATAATTACTAACTGTTATCCGAAAAGGCGTTCGAAGGCATCCGACATGGCTTAACGACTGCTACCAAATGGAAACAGCGGGACCGACGGCTTTACGTGCCCTCCGAAGCACGGAAGCGACCAAGAAGCCACTAGCGGTCACCCATCCAACTACCGACCGCCCGCTGTTGCTTAAATTTGTCGATGAGTTAAGATCGACGCAAGCCGCCGGGCTATGAGCGGTTTTTCCTGTCAGGAAAATAATTTTATTTCCCAGGGTCAAATAAATATGGAATAAACGACATTTCAGGGAACTAATTTAAAAGTTAAATGAAAGAATAATAGAAAAACCGACGTGATTACAATGTAAAACTTAAATTGGATAGTCCATAACTTGTTATTCTAGAAAGAAAATATTTCTACAATTTTATTCTTGGCCTGTAGTCTACGGCGTATACTAGTTTTTCGTAACGTCTCGAGTTCGATTCCCAGACAGATTTATAAGAAACTAGCGACCCGCCCTCGCTTCGCTTCGGGAAACTTATTATCAAGTGCTTAAATATAAAGTTTCATGGTTCTTTAAGAGATGGCGCTAGGCGTTCTTATTCTTTAAGTTAGGAAGGTTCACCCCTAGATGGCGCTGTGCTTAAAATCCGAAGAAATCCCATACAAACTTTCAACCTTTATTTCAACCTCTTCATCCCTTTTTGTCGCAATAAAAGGTAGCCTATGTCCTTTCTCAGGGTCTAAAGATTGTCTGTGTCAAATTTCATCAAAATCGGTTGAGAGGTTTAAGCGGGAAAGCGACACAGACAGACAGACAGACAGACAGACAGACAGACAGAGTTACTTTCGCATTTATAATATTAGTAGGGATAGATGTACGAGTATGTTCTCGTGAGTGTACTGGTAAAGGAGTTAGTGGCTAACGAAAGTGCCGGAAGTTTTTAATACCACCCGAAGGTATCCGACATGGTTTAACGACTCCGAAGCACGGAAGCGTTCAATAATTAGCCACTAGCGGTCACTCAATCTCGTACACATCTCCTATACATCTATTACTAACGATTACTAACTGGACTATTACTAACAACTAACAGACGTAATTACTAAGTCTCTGCTCCAGCCGATATACCGACTAGGTTCGACACAAGGGATATATGAGCGCTTCTACGCGTATTCACGTAAAACACACGGCCGTGTTCAGGATACAGACACACCCCGCTTAAAAGCCTGGTTTAAAAACCAACCACTCGTTTAAAAACCAACAGTTAAATGAATTTAAATTGTGAATGTCAAAAACAATTTCTCAGTGCTCAGTTTCAAATTCCCCGTTAAAACACTGACAGTAAAATGTTAAAAAAACAACGGACACTTGTATAAAACTGTCAACAATTCTAAGTCGCAATTAGAAATGTTTCCGAGCGCTCAAATCCTTGTGGCCGCAATTCTTGGAACTCTTGAAAATATCTCAACCGACGTAATACGACACAAGTCAGGGATTACGGGATTACACGTCTTGCGGGATGCTTTTAAAATAATGTAATATTATTTGGAAATATTATTAACGGTTTGAGGTAGATTTCGTTGTTTGCAAAAAAAATTGACGGCTCGAAGGACCAACGTAAAACAAGTTATAATTTGATGTATTCAAGTAAATTAAAGGAAATCCGATAAAATAATTAGTATGTGATATATCAGACTGCTCAGGCAATAAATATTTATGTATATATATAAGTAGTATATATATAAGTAGTAGCAAGTTGTCTGGAAATGAACAGGACAAAAATAAAGTTTCACTTTAAAAAACTCCTTAGGATTTTTTTGTCGCCTCTTCTTTCGAGACCGCTCACGGTAGAGATTTATTGAAGCATCTTACTAGTGGTCCCGGCCCCGCTTCGCTTCGGGAAACATGTCCCTTATTACTGTCGGAATAAGCAGTGATAGCCGTGTGGTTGAACATCGGACTGCCGAACCGGTGGGTCTGGGTTCAAACCTCGCACGCACCACTAATTTTCAAAAATTATGTGCGTATTAATATTTAATTATCACTTGCTTCGGTGAAGGAAAACATCGTGAGGAAACCTGCACACCCGAGAGTTCGCCATAATGTTCTCGAATGTGTGTGCCGCCGCACTTGGCCAGGGTGGTGGACTAAGGCCCTTACCACTCACATTGTGAGAAGAGAGCCTTGCCCAGCAGTGGGACAGTTAAGGGTTGCAATGACGAACCCTTACATCACAATTTATTAAAGTACTAGGTACTACTAGATTCTTTAGAATGGAATTCAGACGCAGATTTATAAATATTTTTGAGGCTCTGACCTCAATTCTGAATTGAATACAGTTTTACCTTTGAGACACAATCAGAATTCACTTTGTAGTCTGTCGTGTAGTTTCTGAGTTAAAATTTGGTTTGAATTTTTGTGAATTCACATCCTTTGAGTGACTTTTGCTAATAGTCGACAATTAGATCTGTTTTTGAAAGTACGCTCTAACCTTCCATATTCTGTGCTGAAACTGCCATAATTTTCGTCATTGCAATCTTTAACTGTCCCACTGCTGGGCATGGGACACCTCTCACAATGTGAGGTATAGGCCATAGTCCACCACGCTGGCCAAGTGCGGATTGATGGACTTCACACACCTTTGAGAACATTATTTAGAACTCTCTGGTGTGCGTTTCCTCACGATGTTTGATCACCGGAGCATGTGATAATTAAATTCTAACAGACACATTTTTTTTTAATTAGAGGCGTGCAGGGGTTCGAACCCGGGCCCTCCGGTTCGGGAGTCCCACCTACGAATCACTCGGCCATTAAATTACTCCTGGGCAATTAAAACATTAAGGTTTCCCATGGAGAATTTTTAGGGCTTCCTCGGCTTAGTAAGGTTATTACGAAGATAATTTTATGAGACGTTTTATTTTACTGTAAGAAACGTACATAATGGCGAAGAATTTCTTGTAAATTATAAAAGTATGTTCAAATAATTAATTACGTTCGCAATTCTGAAATTATTTTTAATTCATGTTGCTCTTTGTACTAATGGGAGGCACTTAGACTTGGAAATAATTAATAATTCGTCCTGTTTATACGCTTACAAGTAACATAGGTACATTATCATCTTGAGTCCCCTAGTCTAAGGTGACACATACCCTCGATCCAAGCTTCGATTACAACTAAGTGTACAAATAAATAAAATTGGAGTGTCTGTTTGTAATATTAAAATTATCGCTTTGTGCTAAATGCTAAAATAACAATAATGTTTTACAATTTTTGTCTGTCTGTCTGTCTGTTTGTTCCGGCTAATCTCTGGAACGGCTTGACCGATTTTGACGGTGCTTTCGCCGGCAGATAGCTGACGTAATGAGTAACTTAGGCTACTTTTATTTTAGAAATTTAGTAATTTTTTTTTGTTAAATTACACGCGGACTTAGTCGTTGGCACAGCTAGTGCGTAATAAAATTTGATCAAGGCTTTGAAATATTTTCTTTTAACAGCAAACCCGTAGATGGTCGTAATCAGCTAGACTTTTACACTTTTGGTTCCACATCATGAAAACTACTGAACCGATTTTGATGAAACCTTTACCGTTCTCTCAGTTAAAGGAACTCAAACTCAAACTCAAATCATTTATTTCATGTAGGTATGATACATACACCTATGAACGTCATTTTTTTCCATTTACCACCGTTTCGCCTTTAAATATTGATTTTTTAAATCTTTGAGGAGAAAAAGAAACGGCGAAAGAAACTCCTCGGCACATCTTAAAAAAAAAACTAATTGCAAGCCTTATAAAAAATAACTCATCGCGTTATCGGCTACACCCCGCGTTTGTAACCGGCTTAACCCCAAGTACTAAGTATTCCAAAATGGCGTGCAATACAGATTTTGTATTGTATTGTATTAATATCGTCATATAAGGGATTCCCCTGAATTATTGGACCAGATCTTATTCTAGTTTGGATTGAAATATCTCGGGAGCACTGAAGCGCGGCGAATCCCATTGCTCAGTCGAATGTTGGAGGAACGAAGAAATCTGCGAGATTAAAGATTAAGGACCAATGTCCTTTTGTCTTTACTATTTCAAGGCTGAGATGTATAGACGATACTTGGACTTAGCTCAGACTTAAGACAGCGTTCGTATTTATAAAGCGATCTTTGACTTGGCTGAGTACGAGCTGAGCGAAGTCTAATAAGTTCATGAAATAGACGACTTACCAAAAACTTTGGGTATTATCCGAACAAAAATAATGGTCCCAAATGAACCTTGATATTAGTCGGTTTCTAAGACATTTAAATTTTTCGTATGGTTATGACATCTAACCAAACTATTTTTTGAAGTTTCACTTCTATCGTGTTAATTGCACACATTTTGATTTTTTTATGTATGTACGAACTGCGCCCTTCGTCCGCGTGGAATATAACAAAAAAATCTAAAATAAAAGTCGCCTAAGTTACTCCTTATGACATCAGCAATCGGCCAGTGATTGTCCCGTCAAAATCGGTCCAGCCGTTCCAGAGATTAGCCGGAACAAACGGACTGACTGACAGACAGACAAAAATTGTAAAAAACGTTATTTTGGTGTATGTACTGTATATATATTCATATACATGTAGTAAAAAACGGTTATTTCAATATTACAAACAGACACTCCAATTTTATTTATTTGTTTATATAAGTTAATGTTTGACTACAAAGTACCTTGAGTAAGATAAACAAATATGTAAACGTTAAAACACACACCCCCCGTACAGTAGCACCCTGTGTCGTACGGCGTTTGCTACACAACACATCACTAACACCCATAACCCGAGAACAAACCACATGTACTTGGCACCGACTCCAAAATTATAAAATTCATTTTTAATCATTTTTTTTATGGATTTAAGGCAGAAAACGAGCATGCAGCACCACCTTTCGCTGCCGCCCGTGACAACTGTGACCGACTTAGAACAAGACTCATATGGGGACTGGGATAGTTGGTGCGGTTAGGTGACGGTGTTAGAACATTAGTTGGTTAGTTTGTAAGTATGAGGACTGGGACCAGAACTGTTTGTGAATGTTAGTCCTGTTAGTTATTGTTAGTAATAGTCCAGTTAATAAATGTTAGTAAGAGTCTCGTCGCATTCGGTCGCAGATGTGTTGCTACAATTGAGGACTGAGATGGTCGCCTATAAAAAGTGTAGCTGGCTCCACACCTTTCTATCCGGAACACAATTGCTGTTAAAACAATTTTATTATTACACGGTAGAAATGGTACTAAGTACCGTGGCGGTATTTCTGATTAATTATCAAAATACGAATTACTTTGTGCTAAGTAAATTTATTTTTTACTTTTTAGTTTCGGCCGCGCGGCCGGATGCTATGCTCAGGATAGCTACAGCCAAGGGAACTTCTCAGGTAACACCAATTGCTTTGCATTATAAAAGCCGTCGTCGGAGAAGAGTATAGACCAATGGATGCCGTCTATATCACTCACACAAGAAAAGGAACAACTTACGCCAATGACACGAAAACGAGACAGAATGATGCAGTTTTGTTTCATAGCGTGCCGTTTATTTCAAGGAAAGCACAGTAACTTTCAAGAAAATTTGACAGCTGCTGTCAAATTTTTCTTGTGCCACATTTTGTACTTTCTCGTGTTGGCCACGCTCAGCAGATATCTTTAACGTTCTCGACGATAAAAGAGTTATAGTTTTTAAAACTATTAATTTATTTAAACCATTTAATTCAGTTACTGTCGAACGAATCTGATGGGAATGAACGCGCCAAATTCTTTCCAATATACAAAATGGCGGCGCGCAATCAGCTGATTGATTCGGTATAATGTGGATTGTTCCCGAGCAATGTACGATTTATACACAATGACGCATTAAAATTATTGTGGCCTGTACGTACTCGACTGCGCGAAGCACATTTTTGAATCGAAGCCGACCTTCCCGACTTGGAGAGAGACTTATATCAATTGGACGTAGTTTCTGAATAACGTTCCAACCCAAATTCATGTCGAAATTGAGTTAATAATACGAAATTCACGTGACGCATAAATTATTCATACTTAACAACTCTACTGACACTATAATTGCCATTTACGAGTATCCCACATAGAGAAAAGAACTATGGGTTGAACTTAAATCTCGATTTTCTCAAATGTTATGTTTGTGGACTGGAACGTTTTTCAGGAACGTCCAATTACTAACTGGACTATTACTAACAACAACTAACAGCACTAACTATAACTAAGTCCTCATACCTACTAACGAACTAACTAACTAACGTTCGAACACCGTCTGCTAACTGAGTAACCCTCCTAGTCCCGATATGAGTCTTGTTCTGTCGGTCACAGTTGTCATGGGGTCGCCATTGAATCGACAAAACTAAAAAGTTAATTTAGAACGCGTCTGTTAAAAACAAAATATAAACATTGGAAAAGTATTATCTTGAGCGATCTTAAGAGATAAGTATAAAAGTGATCAAATAAATTGCCATCCGCTCACCATCCGCGTTGGTTTTGCCATCGCCTTATATTGATTTTCTCTCTATATCCTCCACAATCGGTTACCCGAGACCATGCATATTTTACCCTCAACCCAAAAGCGACTTTATCACAACGGAATAAAGCTCAAATTTCAATAAAAGTGTCCTCGAAAGAATTCATCAAACGAAATTCTACCCTAACACTAGACAGGAGAGCTCATTCCAATACGGGTAAGTTGGAAGGATTGAAAGGAATTTAAACTCTAGTACGTTGGAATAAGATCGAATTTCAAACGAAGGGTTCTTTTGAATTTTAGAGTGGTCTACAGGATGTTGAATTTTTGTTTTGTATTTTTTTTTGTTGAAACTTTTTCTTTTTATTTTGTGCCTATTAAATTTTTACCTTTGTTTAAGTTTGATTATTTCATGTTGGTTTTGGGTGAAGTTCCACCGGAGCTGGATTTAAAGCCCTGCAAAGTAACTTGATATGATTCCTTTGTTATATTCAACAGTTATATTGGGAGATATTTAACAAAGCTGACCCTTTTAGACCGATAAGGTTGTTGGTTATGTAGTACATATTTACACATAAAACGTACTGTAATGTAATTAAATAACGCTAACACACACACACACACACACACACACACACCCGCACTAGTATTCCCTGATTTGTACGGCATGATATTGATATAGCGCCTGAAATGAATTAGTAGCAATCTTTCAGATGCGTGTACTTGTAGGCGAAGGGGGTTATTAGTTTATGAAACAAATTATTTATCAAACGTGAAATATGAAATTAATACTATTAATGTTAAGCGACGACCCGGCTGGCGCAATGGTTAACACGCCGGATAGCCGTTCCGAGGGTCCTGGGTTCGATTCCCAGCGAGGCGGAAATTTGAATGATGAATTTAAATTTCCGTTCTTGGTCTGGGTGTGTGTGTTCTTGTCTTGTGTGTTGTCCATGGCACCCACGACACAGGGTATCCTAGGCTGGGGCTATGAGTGTGTCGCGTTATTTATTATTATTTTTTATTTTTTATTAATAAAGTTCACATTATAAACAGCATTAAAACACACACACGAATCATTATCGCAACTTATAGAGAACTCTCATGTGTGCAGATTTCCTCACGATGGTTGATCACCAAAACAAGTGATAATTAAATTATAATACGCACATGAAAATTAGTACTAGCAGGATTCGAACCCAGGAACCTACACACACGAATAGCATTTGCCAATCAAACAAAACACTCCCAAATCGAACTTGGGATACAAACACCAACCAAGTTAAAAAAACTTTCGTTTGTCGAAACAAGAACAACCTGTATGTAAAGGCCATCCTACTCTCGGTTCGTTACCCGGGTGTTTTACGGGTTCAAACCCGGGTGAAGCTGGCCGTTATGCAAAATACTAGTACCACGGACCACGGGTAAACGCTTTCGCCTTTTTTTCTTCTTTTAAGATAGAACGAGCATGCAGCATCCCCCCGCTGCCGCCATGACAACTGTGACCGACACGGAACAAGACTCACATCTAAGGATGGTTAGTCAGTTACTAGACGGTGTTAGAACATTAGTTTAAACATTAGTTAGTCATTACTTCAAGTCTAATATTCCAACAGACAAAAAATATTTCTAACAATCATTGTTTTGGGTTATTGTAATAATAATTGTGTTGCCACTTAATTATATCTTTAAACGATAATTTTGTGTGGTACAAAGGATTAATATTTTCTGATATGTTTTTTTCGAATTCAGCGTATTTTAAGCTAATGCATAGCTTTTATCGCGGGCCTTGAGCGTGGGGACCGAATCCAGAAATTCCGTAACGAAAAAAACCTAACACCCCCAATCAGCGCCATCTAGTACCTTAATACTAAGGTATGGTACGTATGTTTTCTACAAACTAGATGGCGCTGTTCTGATATAACTATATAACTTCTAATAAATAATTATAATTGCATAAGTTGATAAAAAATGCTATGCAATAGCTTTACCGCGGCAGTCTCCGAGTGCCACATTTAATTTTTTTATACCAAAATACACCAAGGTACACGAGGTAGGCACATGTTTAGCCATGGTTGAATGCAAGAAAAAATGGATTCTTTAAACACATCATTCAAATTTCCGCCTCGCCGGGAATCGATCAGGACCCGCGGAACGACGATCCGGCGTGTCAACCATTGCGCCATCCTTGTTGTCAATCAAACAAACTTTAGTTTTATAATATTAGTATAGATAAATATGGACTGAAGATTATAAAATCTATGACGATGGTTCGACGACAAAGTTCTCAATGCACCGTTCCAAAGGTGGGTGGGTATTGATCCTCCTCCAGCAAATGGAGCGAAAACCAACCATGGTCAAGTGAGTTTCTATAACGGGATAGGATCGTTCACTTTGTGTAGTAGGCGTACAAGCCGTACACATTTTTATATGGGCAAAGAATTTCATTCAAAACCGAGGTATAGTATTAGAAAAAAAAGTGTCTCAGGACGCCCGACAGAAGAGATATTAAACTTATCTAAGTTGAACTATTTAATATTGAAATTTTGAAGTGAAAACTTCTTTAGCATTGTTGTGATTTGTAAATCAATGTAAGGGAAATGACGTGAAAAGCGACAGTAAAAATAGACAGACTTATTTTAAGTGCGAGATAATGAGATAGGAATCATTATCCGCTTGCGTGCTCGAAGGTCGGGGTCCTAAGAGCAATACCTTTAACTGCAAAATGCATTGCTCGAGCGCTTCCGTGTGGAGTGCACGTAGAGCCGTCGGTGTTATCGGCAAAGTTCTTCAAAACCCCCTGTAGGGGGCGTGCTGAACCCTCGGGTCCATTTGTACCCTTTGGGGGTCATTCTCGCGGCCCGTATAACGCCGGTCCTTGGATTGGGCTCTAGGGCCCATGGGTCCGGGGCGGTGGTCCTGCCCCGGGCGAACTCTAGGCCCTACCGTTATCAAACCCACCTCTCTTCCTCAACCGCTAAACTAAACATAAGTTCACGCAAATGTAGGTAACTAGTAAAAAATCGAAACCACCCCCACCCACCCCCTTGGGGGATGGTCGCGCAATAAATTTCACTAATTATCACACCGTGTGACCTACATTACGTAAAGAGGGTTCCAACAGTAGCAAAAATTAATTACAATTTTAATATTAACTAAAGAGAGGTAGATTAAACAACAGGCATTCATGGGGACTTCAGGTAGGAGTGAAAACTTTAAAATTGACAAAACAAAAACCGACTTCAAAATCGAGAAGTAATATTCCTCGATTTCCCTGGGTTTCCATCATCAGATCCTGATTTGGAGGAAGTGGGACTACCTCGAAAGTACGTTCTTTAAAAAAATAATATTCCAAACCGGTTAACAAATGACGAAGAAATCGCTGGACATACATAAAAAAAATTTAGTCGTCAAACAAAATACAATTATACTTTAGTAACTTTTTTGATCGTTACCACACTTATCATTGTTAAGTTAACTTAAGTTCAACGATACTTTGATTACCTATTTGTACTTAAAGAGATATAATCTTCTATGGCAACTGAAATAAGAAAGAATAATAAATATTAAACAAAAATAAAACAGTAAATAATCATAAAAAAGTGCTATTTAATACGCTTTTATTAGCTACATACGTATGTCAGTATGTTACGTTAGTATGTAACGGACACTTTGAACATAATTTTGACCCCTTCAAAATCGGATTGAATCCAAATTTCGTATACTTATCAAAGACCGATGGACAAGGACAAATTAAAAATTAGAAAGTAAAAAGGAAATATCCGACTTCTTTAAACATTTTCAGCGATCAGATTTCGTTCAAACTTTGTACACATACAATGGTACTTCCTCGTGCTATCTGATGTTGGCCAGGCTCACCAGATGTGTCCAATAATGTGACAGGCAGACATCGTTAGTTCATCAGTTAGTTTTATTAAGCTATTGCATAGCTTTTATCGCGGGCCTTGAGCGTGGGGACCGAATCCAGAAATTCCGTAACGAAAAAAACCTAACACTCCCAATCAGCGCCATCTAGTACCTTAATACTAAGGTATGGTACGAATGTTTTCTACAAACTAGATGGCGCTGTTCTGATATAACTATATAACTTCTAATAATTATAATTGCATAAGTTGATAAAAAATGCTATGCAATAGCTTTACCGCGGCAGTGTCCGAGTGCCACATTTAATTTTTTTATATTTTCAGACAAGTTATACATATAAAAACCTCGTAAAACTGTTTACACAGAATAACCCATTAACTAAATGAACACAAAGGGTGTGTCCGCGTGTCTGTCCACTATAACAGAACGAGGGCTTCATTATTATGTTTTAATAAGAACTGTGTTTATTGACGGCCCTATAGCCTAGTTGGTGACCGGGTTCGATTCGCGGGCAGATATTAATGAGTCAAATCTTTCAAGCTAAATTTGATCCACTTCTCACGTGTCCGATTGAGCTAAAATTTGGAATACGCATTTAGTTCAGATGACAATTCAATGTCATGACAAGCGTTCAGATACTACTCTCAGCATTAGCTGCAGACAAGGGTACTGTTTATATTGTTTTATATTCACACTTAGTATCTATAAAAGCGTGTTTTAGTTAGTTAGTTAGTTAACAAAAATAAAAGTAGCCTTTACTAGTTCTTAATACATCAGCAGCCAGTGAAAGTCCTGTCCAAATCAGTCCATCCGTTCCAGAGATCAGCCGGTACAAACAAACAGACAGACGAAAATTGATATAAAAGTTATTTATTACATATCCATTATGCATTTAGTAAATTGATAATTACAAACAGACACTCCAATTTTATATATTTGTATAGAGTATAGATAAGCCCTGTTTCACTAAACGCATTGCATTGTTACAAAACTGAAGAATATTTCTAAGTTACATTAACGTGAACGATGTTACCACCCGGACGGTCATAAACGTCGTAAACATCCTGACAACCCTACCCGACTTGTAAAGTATGTCTTTATAGAACATCACTACGGTTTTATGTGATCATAATTTATTGTGTATGAAATTACCTTTTTACGGTACAACGTAATTTATTTTATGGGGTACGGAGCTTGATAGGTTTAAGGGGTTACCAGCCTTCAGAGTTTCATGAATGATATGAATTATCGTCGCAGCGTTGCTGGGTTTTGACGCGAAACGTTTCCTGACTGCAGAGATTGGCGATCAGCTGGCCAAGTGCGGATTGTGACACACCTTAGAGAACATTATGGAGAACTCAGGTGAGCAGGTTTCCTCACGATGTTTGATCACCGAAGAGAGTGATAATTAATTTCTAACACGCACATCATTTTTGAAAATTAGAGGTGAGTGCGGAGTTTGAACGCGAGCCAGGTTTCCTCACAATGTTTGATCACCGAAGCGAGTGATAATTAATTTCTAACACGCACATCATTTTTGAAAATTAGAGGTGAGTGCGGGGTTTGAACTCGGGCCAGGTTTCCTCACGATGTTTGATAACCGAAGCGAGTGATAATTAATTTCTAACACGCACATCATTTTTGAAAATTAGAGGTGCGTGCGGGGTTTGAACCCGAGCCCTCAGCACTGCTTGCTTGATGACTTCTAAACCGCCCCAATAGGGAAACTTTCAGTCATGTGATTACATACGTACGCCATAACGACCCGTGTGGGGCACAGTAAATTACAAAGTTACTTACCAAGCTTGCTGTGAGGTTGTTGGTGGTGGTGTAAAGGTGGCTGCTGCTGCAGCTGCGGCAGCAGGGCTGGATGTGGAAGCTGGAGTAGCTTGGGTTCCAGCTTGGTCGCAGCCGCCACGGGAATCGGCCCCGCGTTCGTCATAGTGGTCATAGTCGCCGCGGGCATCATAAGAGTCGACATCGTCAGCATTTTGACCACGACTTCAAGCTGCCATCTTCTAACCGAAATTACCCGAGAATTTAAAGGTAACTTTGCTTTACGGGTAACTTTGGTGGGGTAATTTGGTAAGGTAAGTTTAGTTAGCGTTTCTTTTTTTTGGTTTTTGGTTTCCACTACTGTTTTAGCAACTACAATTCACATGTTAGGTGCCCGTGGCGTGTGTGAAGATTTTAGGGTAAACAGGTAAATTTTGATTCTACTAGCGTTCCAATGTGCAAACTAATCTATATTGGCGTCTGGAAGAACACGAATTTTATTGTC
The DNA here is from genome assembly GCA_905404295.2 of Ochlodes sylvanus. Taxonomy (NCBI): domain Eukaryota; kingdom Metazoa; phylum Arthropoda; class Insecta; order Lepidoptera; family Hesperiidae; genus Ochlodes; species Ochlodes sylvanus. Next base: position 1,346,676 of record FR990150.1, read on the forward strand.
AATAATTTATCTAGTTAATTATGTCAATAAATTAATAATTGTTTGCCAATTGATTTAACTAAAAGAGATATTGTGGCTTTTAAAAGTTTAAACGTTTCAGTTATATAATTACTTAATCGGGCGAATAGTTGTGGTTTGTAAACTTAATTATTTTATAAACAAAGTTAGTTTATGGTAAGTGGTAAGTAAGCTTAAAAACTGAGTACTGAGGTACTGCGTAAGGGGCTATTCAGGTGGTTATCGAATACCCTTAAACGAGCAACGAAACGGCTTCAACGATTTTCATGAGATTTAGAAAACATCGTTTTATCAGTGTTTAAACGCGTTGTTAAGCGTTGTTGGGTTTGTTGCGTTGTTAAAAAATACCGAGCAAAGCTCAGTCAACCAGGTATAACGTAAACTTAAAATATAAACGCGTTATTACGGTAACGGTAGCGTACGCGGTAGTGTTTGTGTTCAAAACTAAGCGAAATCTTTACCGCTATGAGCAGCGAAACTTTATTGATTGTCCTCCACTATAGACAATAGAAGGCTTCCGATGCGTCCGTTGTGTTCGATGCAGAACTGTGGACGGTTACCTTTACCCCCCCTAGACCATACCATCCGCAGTATCTGGGCCGGAATATCGCGCGATATTTTTCTTTACCCACAGACGCCGGGCAGTAAGATTGTATAGCACTTTATTAGTACATTAATTCAAAAATATCTACATTTAATGCCGGTTGTAAAAAGTGATAATTATATGACCGGGGTTAATTGGTTACGAGATGCTTCAAATTTCGTTCAAGGACTACGCAATCATAAGATCAAATGATGAAATATCTCTAATAATACAATAATTAGGGCATAATTGAAAGGCCGAGTCTCGTGTTATCCCCAGGGGCAAAGCGAATCAGGCCAATTATTTCTAAGGAATCTTAAGCTTTATACCAGACTTATATTGATCGATTTAAAACACAGTAATGGAATGTAATTTTATACATCCACTAAAAGGAGCAAAGGAGTAGGATTAACAGGAAAATGATTAGGTGAGGGGAGGAGAGGGAACGAGAGAAAAGGAGAGGAGAGGATAAGAGAGTAGATACAGAGGAAGTCTTCCAAATTCACTATAAGGATGCCTCTCCACTCCACTCCACTCTCATTAGGTTCGCAATGTGTGACCCTTAAAAACTTTTGTAAACTAACATAAAGAAACAATGTAAGACGCAAGATCTTTACGGTACGGATCCCCCGGGATTAAATTTACCCCATAGGAGTTAACTTTGCCCGCTCGAGTACCGAAGCATGCTGAGAATGAGTAAACCCTCTTAAAACTAATTGATATCCCGCGGAGACGAGAAAATGCGGATTTAGTTATAGCTTAAGCAATAGGATTGTTTATATTGTCGGGTGGTCCCGACCCCGATTACCCCATACCCTAGTAGTGGCACTGACTGCGAAGCGAGTTGTGCCGGGTTTGATTCTCGGTACCAGATATTTATGTTTCTAATGTTCCACGCCTAGGTATAGTTTTTTAGTTATAGTTCCACATCTAGCACGTGTGATTTTTTTTTATTGATTTAAGGTAGCAAACGAGCATGCAGCACCACCTTCCGCTGCCGCCCATGACAACTGTGACCGACTTAGAACAAGACTCATATGGGGACTGGGATAGTTAGTCCGGTTAGGTGACGGTGTTAGAACATTAGTTGGTTAGTTTGTAAGTATGAGGAGTGGGACAGGGACTGTTAGTGAATGTTAGTCCTGTTAAGAATTGCACACATTTTGATTTTTTTTATTTTGTCAATATTAGGTACTTAGTATGGGTTGGTTTAATTCACACGAGTCACCCCGACCGCCGCATCTGAATACGGCCTAAGGGAACGAGAATTCAGTAATTTAAGTTAATGCGGGCGCCGGTTTACATGTATATACTTTTTAATGTTCGTGTCACGTCGACGGGCGCGGCTGTAGCGTCGGCAGATAAATTAAACAATATGCGTTTTTATCATTTATTTTTAGATCGAAAATTGTGCCAGTTTCACGGTATTGACGACTCGTATAACGTAATGGTTAGTACGCCGGATCGCGGTTCCAAGGGCCCTGGGTTCGATTCCCAGCGAGGCGAAAATTTGAATGATGAGTTTAAATGTCTGTTCTCGGTATGGGTGTGTGTGTTCTTGTCTTGTGTGTTGTCCATGGCACCCACGACACAGGGAATCCTAGTGTGGGGCTATGAGTGTGTAGCGTTGTTTTTATTAAAAATAAGTCGTTAAAATGAGGAAAGTCATTCAAGTGCAAGTCGGACTCGCTAACGGTTCCGTACTACCGTGAGATACACAACTCTTATTATTTATTTAATATTTAATGGCCATTAAGAAGATTGCTTCAATCCATTAATGGCGAAGGTCTCTTCCTCATACCTGAGGAGGCCTAGAGTATACTCCAGCACGCTGCGAGCGCGGATTGGTGGAGGAGTTAGTGACCAACCCATGTGTCGGAATTTTTATGCCGCCCGAAGGCATCCATCCATCCATCCATCCAAGACATGGCTTAACGACTTCCACCAAACGGTAACAACCGGGACCGACGGCTTCACGTGCCCTCCGAAGCACAGAACCGCCCAAGTTTAGCCACTAGCGGTCACCCATCCAACTACCGACCGCCCGCTGTTGCTTAACTTTGTCGATCAGTTCAGATCGGCGCAAGCCGCCGGGCTATGAGCGAATGTGCATTGAATCACAAATAATGTGGGATTCATCTTGAACCCTGATAAGTTACAATGGGATTCAGACTGACTACTGGGATTCAATCAGCTCTTGAACGAGCGGCTGTCAATTCTGCTCATGTCGATATATATTTTATTAGGAAATATTGAATTAGGAATGAGATTGACTGAGAATTTTCTCACACATATCTTTTGATATATTGCTTTTCTCCTGGAGGAAAATGAAATGAAATGAAGTTCATTCGAAGTTGGTATATTAATAACACTTTTCGAAAGTCAAACTACGCCACCATCAACAAATACCGGGAGTGGTCTTGGAAAAAGAAACGGAAAGAAAGTCCTTAGGAGCTTTTTTCCCTGCACACAGTTACAGATTGCATTTATTGCTAAATATCCAAGCAGTTTTATCTTTATAATATTAGAATTGGCGCCAGAAAAAAGAAACTCCTCAGTCAACAGCACAGTGACTTTTATTGCTTTGCGTTTAGAATTCACTTCACTACATAGTATAAAACAAAGTCGCTTTCTCTGTCCCTATGTATGCTTAGATCTTTAAAACTACGCAACGGATTTTGATGGGGTTTTTTTTAATAGATAGAATGATTCAAGAGGAAAGTTTATATGTATAATATATTAAAGATTTTCGCAAAATGAAAAATAACGCACGTGAAAATAAATTCGTGCGCTGGTTACATTTGACAATTTTGGACTTGGGTACTAAGGGACAGGTTTTCCGAAGCGAAGCGAGGGCGGGTTTACTAGTTATGCTTAAAAGCGTGTTTTAACTGACTTCAAAAAAGGAGGGGTTCACAATTCAACATACATACATACATACATAAAAATATATGTATGTTACCTCATAACTTTTGTCTGGGTGTACCAATTTTGATAATTTTTTTTATATTCGACAGCTGGTAGTTTTTAACTCCGCAGTCAAACTCTTTGCAAAGTGACGCCAGCTCTCAGACGTAAATGTAGTATAAAATTTATAGATAAATCTTCAGAGCTGTGTAACTTATTTCGTTGCCAACTGTCAGATTGTAGGTCGACGGGAAGTTGGTAAGGCATTAAAAGAAACAGAAATAACGTATGTATATTGCCTTAAGCCAAAACCAAGTGGATTTAATGCCATTTATCATTTTAAACTGCTGAGGAGTTTCTTTCGCGATTTTGAAGTGAAACTTCAACATAGACGGGAGTATTAGGAATGGCCGCAATTTCAATTGTAACTCAAAAAGTAATGAATGTATTTTCATGCGGCGATTCGTTTTGCCAATTGTGAAGTCCGCCAAGCACTTGGCCAGCGTGGTGGATAGATTGTAACAAATTGTGAGAGTTACCCGTGCCCAGCAGTGGGACAGTGGGGCGATGATGTTAAATCAATGAATAGATTGTTCTGCTAACGCTACCACCTGCAATATCGGCTCGCTCATTTGCGCGTGTTTGTGAAATGCGGTACCGTCGGATTACTGGGAATGGGCAGCGGGTTTAGTTTACGTAAACAGACAGATAATATTTATGACTGGTTTGGCGAAGGGAGATCTCCGATCTCGCCGTGCGAGACGACGTGCCCCGAGAGCGGCCAAGCTCCGACTGATGTCGGTCGGAACGGTATATGCAAGCGTGTAGAAAACTTCGATAGCGTGATTCAGGCTTGTCGTGACGTCATCGTGTGACGAATGTTGATGTCGCCATAGTAAACCCGCCCTTGCTTTGCTCGCTTCATAACCATTATTACGCACATTCGGATATTGTTAGGCGTGATTATTTAAACTGACATAACTTTTTATTTATAACCGAGTTAAATAAAATAAACACAAATGTTAAGTGTAGCTAACCATAATACATGTGAAGACCGCACCCAAATCAGTTAAGCCGTTTCTGAGATTAGCGCGTACAAAACCACAGACAAACACAAACAGACAAAAATTATAAATATTGCGTTAATAATGACCCCTAGTAAAAGTTTCCTATATATTCCATCTACAGACAGCCAGTTACAGATTTATTTTATGTATAGATTTTAACACAGCTTCCCATTAACGAACCATCTTGAATGAAACTATGAATTTCCATACATGGCATCAACATCAACCGTTGTCGTGCGACTGTCGCGTCGCAGTCGCAGTCGGAGTCGCACGTCTGTGTATAGACTGCGACAAACTGAATTTGATATCCACCTCACATCTCCCGAATAAAGTATCTTGGATCACTTCCAACGTCAGACTCATGTCAACCAATTTCTTAGCAAATGTTTACGATCCAATGCCACTATGAAATGAACTGAATAACGAGATATATGTATATGACGCGCAATGGAATATGTCTGATTATGAATTTCGTGATGTCATGGTTTGGGATAAGTTCAAGGAGCCTTCGGTCTACATCGATACTTCAAACAAGTGCTTGAATCTTTTACTTACTGATAAAATGATAAAATAAATGTAATAAATGGAAATGAAATTTAGCAAAGAGCCTAGAGGTCGCCCGGGGTAGAACTACCCCCCGCCACGGTACTTAGTACCATTTCTACCATGTAATAAATTGCTTTAACAGCAATTCCGGTTAGAAAGTCGTGGAGCCGGCTACACTTTTTAGAGGCGACCATCTCAGTGCTCAAGGGTAGCAACGCATCTGTGACCGAATTATAACAAGAGTCACTAACAATTACTATCACTAACAGTCCCTCTCCCATTCCTCATACTTACTAACAAACTAACCAACTAATGTTCTAACACCATCTCCTAACCGCACTAACTAACTAACGATCTTAGTCCACATTTGAGTCTTGTTTTAGTTCGGTCACAGTTGTCATGGGTGGCAGCGGAAGATGCTGCATGCTCGTTTGCTACCCTACACCCATAAAAAAGTCTGTTACACTGTAAAATGTACATTCCCAGCAAAATCTTTTAAAGTGAAACTTTTATTACAAGGTCTCAAACTTTTTCGTCTGTGTGTTGCATGTCGCGTGACGGTCGGCCGCGGAGTAGGGATAAAGTGAAAGGCGCTCGTCAGAGCATCCAATGCCAATATGGCGGCGCCTATAGTTAGCAGCAGCTGACCGTGTAGTGTATAGACTATTACTCATTTGTGCCAGTGCTCCACGCTATTTTGTTTGTTTTTGTCAGTGTTTAATGTAATAGTCTACTTTTATTATTTCCCATTATCATTCCAATTTTCCAAGTATAAAATTAAGATTGATAAAGCGATTTTTATACCCTTAATGGAATATTATTCCAAAAATTTTTAGTTAAATGTCTATAATGTGAAAATTTGTTTCACTTTTACCGTGGTTTCATAAAACCACAAAATCCTTTTTTCAATTTCACAACTACCCCCACACGCGGCCGGTTAAAATTAACACGGTGCGAGATGTATTCCAGTTAGTCGTGAAAGTTTTGATGAATTTAGAAGTTGTGCATGATAAATCCGTCTCTTGAGACTAGTCGTGGAGTCTTGAAGATTTGTGGTACGAGTTGCTTTCCGCGGCTACCCTATTTTATGTTAAAGAGTTAATATTTGTCGAAGCAGTGATAGCCGTGTGGTTGAACGTTGGACTGCCGAACCGGAGCGTCCGGGTTCAAACCCCGCACGCACCACTAATTTTCAAAAATTACGTGCGTATTAATATTTAATTATCACTTGCTTCGGTGAAGGAAAACATCGTGAGGAAACCTGCACACCTGGGAGTTCTCCATAATGTTCTCAAAGGTGTGTGAAGTCCACCAATCCGCACTTGGCCAGCGTGGTGGACTATGGCCTGTACCCCTCACACTGTGAGAGGAGACCCGTGCCCAGCAGTGGGACAGTTATGGGTTGTGATGATGATGATGAAATATTTGTATTTGTAAATGTAAAAGGGTACTCACGATTTTGAATTGTTTTACCGATTTTTCGACCCATTTGCATGGATCGTGGTCACGGTGAGACTGCGGTAATATTATATTGTGGTAAGCTTCAATTAACATTTAGTGTTTGTTTTATTTCAATCAATTGAGAAATAAAAAAAAATGTGTGCTAGAAGTGAAACCTAAAAAAAACGAATACTGTCAGTCCAAATATTGATGTTTCGCTTTGCTTACGTCAGCCGCCATTTTAACGATGCTTCATTCGCGTCATTTCCGTTTCAACGAATTCCAAATCACAACGATACTAAAGAAGTATTCACTACAATAAACGTTAACACACTCATACCCCCGCACTAGGATTCCGTGTGTTGCATACATACATATATGTATACATTTTTGGCTACAACCCATTAATGGCCCACTACTGAGCACGGGTCTCTCCTCGTACCTGAGGAGGCCTAGAGCATACTCCACGACGCTTCGAGCGCGGATTGGTGGAGGTGTTAGTGACCAACCCAAGTGGCGGAAATAATGCCGCCCGAAGGCATCCAACATGGCTTAACGACTGCTACCAAATGATAACAACCGGGACCGACGGCTTTACGTGCCCTCCGAAGCACGAAAGCGCTCAAGATATTTAGCCACTAGCGGTCACCCATCCAACTACCGACCGCGCCCGCTGTTGCTTAACTTTGTCGATCACTTGAGATCGACGCAAGCCGCCGGGCTATGAACGCTTCATACTGTATAGTGTAATGTTCATAATGTATATATTTATTTGTCACATAAATACATGGGAAATCAAACCCGGGACACTACCAACTAGACCACGGGGCGCTACTACGGGAGGGTTCACGGAAACCAAGCATACCAATAGGATGCTCATACCACGGTAATAGTACCATACAGTAGTGTGACTCGGCCCTGTCCTTGAAATAAATGCCTACAGCCGCGCGCGCTAGGGCCGCCTCTTACTAGTTGTAGTGAATGTAAGTGGGTAGGTAATACGCACGCTTCCTGATTACAAACCCACACGTTCAATCGTCCCTATGGCGCTTCTGTGGCTGTTGTATACTTAATGTGTACTAAACTCCGAGGCGCGTAGGTATGATTCGCGTTCCGACCGTTGTATGAAGATGGAATACTGTATGATACTATTACCGTGCTCATACCCTTGCCTCTCAGAGTCACCCTGGAGTCAAAACCACAAATATTTTGGATGGAAATAATCAAACGATTCTGTAATGTTTAACCAGCCACGGCTTGCGCTCACGCTGAGATACATAGTGATGGTTTATCGACATGTCGATATATGACTTTAAACAAAAAATATCGACTTCAAAAATTAACTTAAAATTATATTAGGGTTAACTCAAAATATCGTCAGATCTTGTTCAAATTTAATTGGGACCACATAACAAGTACCAGTTTGCCAGTTTCCGAATTTAAAAATCATCAAAATCAACATAACAAACATAAAAAACAAGTCGAATTGAGAACCTTTTTGAAGTTGTTTAAAAATGGGTTGATAAAATTTATCGATAGAACCAACGCACATCACTACAGTTTAAATTAGTGAGTTGACGGCGAGTCGAGTAATGAAATTTTCAGCTAAAGTCAACAAACTGAGACTGTCCAACACTGTTATATATACATATATAGTGTACATATACAGTTTAATATTGTATGTTATGTTACGCCAACCTTCATTCAATTTAGAGGTGCAAGTACTAAGCTTCAACCCACTAAGAGAGTGCGCGCACGGGGGACATTTGTCGCCGTGACTGTTTCGTCGCTCTTATCAAGTCCTTGGATATGTATGGAGGTGCGCGCACGTTACGACGCGACAACTGGGTGACTTTTATGTCCGCCGACCGGCGTCGGTGACAAAATTGTCACTCTGCGTTCACATTGACGAGCCGGATGGCGCAATGGTTAACATGCCAGATCGTCGTGCCATTGACGCTTCCATATCAAAAAAGTTTTGTCACTGTCGCCCTCGTGAGCGCACCTGTAATTGAAACCACGGTTGACGTGATGGGAATATGTCAGTTTTATTTTTTATTTTTTACCATTATAACACCTCCGCTTAAAAACATAAAAATATAAAACCATATTTACATAAATCCATACCGTTCTGGTGGATTTTTAACTCGCTTTGGCCGGGTTTGATGTTGATCAAATTGATTCAACTTCACAAGTGTGACCTCTTGATCTGAAGTTGTATCAAAAAAACTTTTACTTGAAGAACTCACTGAAGAATCTTCTGAGTCTGGCACATAAGTCTCATCTCCTGCAACATCTGCTTCATCTGAAGTTGAGTCTTCATCTTGTGACAAATTTTCCTCCGCTGAAGACTTGCACTCTATAGGTATCTGTACCATATTATTGTCACCTGCAGTCTCCATGATGACTATATCTCTGCTAGTTGTCACAGAATTAGTATTAGGATCATACACCCTATATCCCTTAACATTGTCGGCATATCCAACCAAAATTAATTGCTTAGCCTTTTTATCCCATTTCAAACGTTTTTCCTTTGGAACGTGTACCATCACCTTACTTCCAAAAATTCGTAAATGGCTCAAGTTCGGTTTCTGACCTGACCAAACTTCATACGGCGTCTTATTATTCAGCCCCTTAACGACAGATCTATTTCGTAAATAAACAGAAGTATTGACAGCCTCAGCCCAGAATTTATTGTCTAAATCTGCATCAAAAATTAAACATCTAGCCTTTTCTACAACTGACCTGTTTAACCGCTCGCATAGACCATTCTGTTCAGGCGTGTATGCATTAGTTCTCTGGTGAACTATTCCTTGCTCTTCCAAATACTTCTCAAATTCTTGACTACAGAATTCACCTCCATTATCTGTCCTTAGAATTTTTATCTTTCTGTCTTTCTGTTTTTCTACCATCATTTGGAATTCTTTAAAATATTTAAATACTTCACTTTTTGCCTTCATAAAATAAACAAATGTCATCTTGCTGTAGTCATCCACAAACAAAACATAATATCTCGATCCTCCAATAGAAAGTTTTTCCATAGGACCACCCACATCTGCGTGAATTACCTCCAGTACATCATCAGTCTCAGACATACTTTTCTGGAATGGTAGTCTGGCTTGTTTGCCTTCACAGCAAATAGTACATGCGGATTTATCAATGTTTGCTTTTTCTAGGAATGAAATACCATCTACAGCACCATTTTTCATTTTATTTAAACTGTCACTGTTTATATGTCCCAAGCGTCGATGCCATATGTCACTCGATGCTATTGCTGTGGCTACGAATGTTTGTTCTGTTTGCAATGTATTCAACTTATATACCCCATCAACTAATTCTGCTTTCCCGACAAGTTCTTTCTGTTGATTGTAAATATAGCAAACATTTTCCCTGAAAATAACGCTGTTGCCATTTCTAATCAACTGACTCACCGAAAGCAAGTTGGTGGTCAAATCTGGTACATATAATACATTCTTTACTGTGACATCATATTCTACTCCGTTCACAACTGTAACGATGTTTACGTCACCAAAACACTCCACGGGGACTTTCATCTGATTTGCAATAATAACTTCTTCAGTTTCCACTTGACTCGACTTATTTACGAGGTTGTGTTTATTTGCTGTCATGTGTTTACTTGCTCCACTATCAACATACCAACTATTCTGATTGAATTTTCCAGACAGAAAAATTGCACTGAAAGCGTTTGTCTGCTTTCTCTTTGTTGATTCCGCTTGCGGACATTGATATTTGTAATATCCCAATTGTTTACATTTGTAACATTTGACAACTTTATTTTTTATTGTTGACTTTTCCGAAGATTGACTCTGACCGCTTTTGAGGTTGTCAACTTTAAATCTATGCGTTCTTTTTGCTACAAATGCACTATCGGAGCCGGAAGTAGTGACAACTTCTGAACACATATCCATCAATTTTGTTTTTATGACGTCAGCACTAACCTTAATGCCAGAATGTTCTATGGCCATGATCATCGGCGCATACTTCTCTGGTAATCCTGCTAACATTAATGCACCAATCCACTCATCGGTTAACTCAAAACCTGTTCCTTGAAGTCGCTGACTAGTCTCTACTATTAGAGTCAGATACTGCGTCATAGACTCACAGTTTTCTAACCGAATATTGATCAGACTTCGAAGCAAACTGATTTTTCTGGTATAACCAGAATCATCATACATATTTTTCAACTTATTCCACAAATCATATGTCGTAGCTGCCTGCTTAATGTGGACATAGATTGACGGATCGATGGTCAAAATAAGTTTTGCTTTGGCTTTCGCATCATTGGCTATATCTGCTTCTGATGCCGTTGCTGTTAGCTTCCGTTGTATGTACGCCGCCATGCCTTCTAACACTAGAACATTTTGCACCGCAAAACACCAGTCGTCATAGTTCTCGCGACCTTTCAGTTTTGGAACACTGGCTAAATAATTTGTCGACATTATTATTACAAACTCAACAGTGAAATTCTATTAAAATCAATGTAAATTAATAAAAAGTGAGATCTGGGTCCATAACCTGTAATTGAAACCACGGTTGACGTGATGGGAATATGTCAGTTTTATTTTTTATTTTTTACCATTATAACAGCACCCACTTTGGAAACGCGACGCGACGAAGACAAAAACTTTTATGTCACGCAGACAAATGTCCCCCGTGCGCGCACTCTCTTGGCCCACTACTGAGCAACCCAATTTCATACCCCTCCGTCCACGCAAGTTCGTAAAAAATGGTAATAAGTTTTTGCCTCACGTATTAATATAGAGATCTGGTCCGGGAATGGAGCCTGGGACCTCTCGATTCGCAGGCAGAGCAGGATACTCCGCGGGCACGTCAGTCATAACACCGAAGTAAAAGTTTCAAACTCAACACAAAGGAAGAGGATATGTTTTAACAAGACGGCCTGTTGACCCCGGCCCCAACAAACAGAGCAACTTGAGTTTCTAACACCTTTACTGCGGGTACTCACGATGTCTTTAACTATGCCATGAAATGAAATGAAGCATATTCAAAGCTGTTTCTTTTTGGAGACCTTTGATAACAATTTGGAAAATTCTCAGATGTGCATTACTAACGATATTTGATTATGTTACAGATAAAACTGCCAGGTTGATATTTTAGCCGTAAGTATTGTGACCTGCAACTGTGAGGTGGAAACGCTCCTTGGGAGTCCCTTGCCGCTTCTCCTTCCAAGACCGCTCACGGTAGGTATGTGTTCGTTTGTCCGTTTGTAAAAAATAAACTTCATTTCATTCAATTACGTTTATAATAATGTTGTACTGGTATAATTCAGAATACAAGCGCTCACACTTGGCAATGATAACAATTCGACGAACCGTTAAAAATTCAGTTTCCAAGAACAAAGGAACGGAGCACTAATACAATATTACAAGGGAACACAAAAAATCGTCGAACAAAGACATGACTCTCTCTGTCATTTGCATAGCTCCGTCCCTTTCGTAGTGTTTCATGTCGTTATATTTACCAGAACACGATTAGAATAAGACTTACATAAGACTGTATTGGATTGATATAAATCTATATATTGAATCTGTAACTGATCGCTGTCGTTACATGGAAGAAATATGAGAAAAATTATGTATTTATTTAATCTCTAAGATTAACTGTGCGTTTGTTCCCACTTCTTAGTAATGGATTGACCATTTCGAATGCGGTTTTACTGATATATTATAAGGAGCTCAATGGGTAACAATTTAATATTTAATTACACACGGTTCACGAATAAAATAGATTAGCTAATGTAAATAATCCCGTGTATATTTTTGAGTGTGGGTACTAGGATAGGTTTGTCGAAGCGAAGCGAAGACAGATACTATTCAAAAGTGGAACAAGTGCTTCGGACAGTCACGCATTGCTACTTATTGTTACGATTTGCTACGGAGTGTTACGCATTGCTACGAAGTGCTACGATTTACTACGAATTGCTACGTAGTGATACACATTGCTGCGATGTGCTAAGATTTACTACGAATTGCTACGTAGTGTTACGCATTGCTACGCGATGCTACGATTTACTACGAATCACTACGTAGTGTTACGCAATGCTACGTAGTGTCACACATTGCTATTAGTGCTACGAATTGCTACGCATAGCCAAACACGTGGCGGTACGAATTGCTATGTATTGCACGCAGTGCTACGAACTGCTACGAACTCCTACGAATTGCTATGAGCGGCTACGCTGAGCTACGCGTGCTACAAAACGCTACTTTTTCTACTCAATTACAGATTGCAATAACTACTACTTACGGTTAGAATATCAAAATAACACTGACCGACTACAGACAGCGATCAATTACAGATTTATTATATGTATTGATTTTAATCCACCCACGAGTGTACCCCCCGTAGTAGCGACGAATCCATTTCTTTATTAAAACAATACCAACATCCCTTAACTTCACTAAACAAACGAGCGTAGCAAAACATCTCGAGGAAATATGAAAATACTTTCAAAGCAAATTCTTTATTAATAGCCCGCGACTTCGGTCGTAATATCGATAGTAATTTTTGTAGTGTAACATTGTTTAAAGTAATATTTCCAACCTAAAATAGGTTTTGCTTACGGCTTTGCAGGAGACGGAAAGTTATAAAATATTGTTAAAATTATCACAGAGGAGTATTTTCGGGATAAAAATGAGAACCTCGTCAACGTAATAAATAAAGGTAGTCGAAGTCGATTAAATATGCATTATTGGAGATAACACAAAACCCGTCAGATCTCGCTCAAATTTAAATGGGACCACATGACAAGCACCAGCTTTCGAGAATAAAAAGAATCATCAAAATCGGTACAGCCAGTGAAAAGTTATGACTTATGAAGTAACCCACTTAAAAACAGTCGAATTGAGACCCTCTTTTTAAGTCGGTTAATGAACAGAGTTTATTTTTAGTTATTATCAAATAATGCCATTATTTCTCCGTATTGAGAGAAAAGTTGCATAGTTGTTACTGAACAACATTTTTTGACTTTAAATTTATTGTCTACTAGCTGCCCCAGCGAACTTCGTACCGCTCTATAATTAATAAACAAATAATAATATGGTGACATATCGACAGCAGCGCCACCTACCGGGTCCAATTGTAAATCAAAACCATTCTTGGATACACCTGAAGACACACAAAAAATTTCAACCGAATCGGTACAGCCGTTTTTGAGTTTTAGCGTGACTAACGCACAGCAATTCATTTTTATAATATATGATATAGCCTATGTCACCCGGGGATAGTGTAGCTTTCCAACAGTGAAAGAATTTTTCAAATCGGTTAAGTAGTTTTGAAGGCCATTCGATGCAAACAAACAAACAAACAATCAAATCTTTCCTCTTTATAATATTAGTATAGAAGTATAGATATAGATATAGACTACAGTAAGCTATATATTTTGACTTTGACTTTAATTTAGAAGTTTTGATTTGAACCGATTTAAAACAGACAGGCGGAAAAATTCTGAAAACTACTTATTCTAAATCTCCAATACTTTCCAATGCGATATACAGACATGCGATACATTTTTAAATGTATCGATAAAACCGGCCAGAGTATTCTGAACCTTGTGTATTTAATAATAAAGTCCAATTTTGTTCGTGGATGTTTACTCAGTACAATTGACTACTTCGATTGCAAGGCGTATTTTTTTAGTGATTGTTTTTATAAGCCTTGTATTGAGATATGTTAAAAAAACCTTAGGATTTCATGAATAATATATAACACAGCTGGAAAAATATCTTTGTTCGAAATTCTACATTGGTTTTATAAGGAGCTACATCCATCTTTGAGTTTAAGGTATCAAACGAGCATGCAACACCTTCCGCTGCCGCCATGACAACTGTGACCGACATACCTACCAACGAACTAACCAACTAACGTTCTAACACCGTCTGCTAACTGACTAACCATCCTAGTCCCGATGTGAGTCTTGTTCTGTGTCGGTCACAGTTGTCATGGGCGGCAGCGGATGGTGTTGCATGCTCGTTTGCTGCCTTAATTTCATAAAAAAGTATTTTAATCACAATGTAAATGAAGTCGTTTGTATTCAAGTCTTGGTTTTTTTGCCCGTATTTCATGAATTCTACTCAGAATAGTCGTGTTTTCTTAAGTTTAACAACGCCAAATCTCACATTCGGTGTAAATTTAATAGTTTTTTTCTACAAAAAGAAATATTAGTAAGAACGGGCACCTGTATCTTTGTTCTCTTTCGCACTGTTCTGGTAATCTGAAACAAAAAACATATATTTTTAAATTTCTATAACTCTATATCATTACTATTCTATATAATATATAAAAAATTGAATTGTGTCGTGGGACACCAGGTAGGAACGAAGTTCCTTGGGCTACTGTCGCGCCTGAGCACGTCTCATTTAACGGTTTTATTCCACGCTCACCTTTTTTCCACGCTTACGGTTTTACTATCACATATTTTTCAGTTCGGTCGCGCGGCAAAATCCCTATCCCCTCCAAGCCTGCCGTAAGGAACTTCGTTCCAATAAAATTGAAGTGTTTTTGATTTCAAAATAAGTGTGTTGTCTCAAATGTTTATAGTTAGTAGTATAGGTTTTTTAATTGTCTGGTTGTCTTTCTGTTTGTTATGTTTAATCTTTGGAACGGCGGAACCAATTTTTATGGGACTTTCACTGGAAGATAGTCGAGGTTATCAGGCGACACCTGATTTCGCAGAATGCGTGTTATAGTGGACATTATCACAACCAATAATAAAATAATGGGCTTTTCAACATTTTATTTTATTATTGACCAAATAGTACAAAACCCTATTTGTGCGAGTTCATCTCGCACTTGACCAAGTTCAAAAGTTTTCTTAGTCGGAGAGTTTTTGAATTTAAAATTTAACTTCTTGTCTCTGTCGATTTAAAACAATAAATTGTTGTAGAAAATAGATGATTGTAAGTTATTTTAATCTTTAATTATCTCTGTTACTTAGAGTTATTTAATAGTCAATTTCATGGTCGGGCCGTCAAAGGACAAGCCTGTATTACCGCCATTTTGTTTTAGACTTGAAAGAGTAAACGCAGTCGAATTAGCGGTTATATATTTTAGACTTGTAACCGCTTTGGATAGCCTGTCCTTTGTAACCCACGCCAATTATGTTAGTTTGTTAGTAAGGTACACTAATAAATCAAAATGTGTGCAATTCGCACGTACTAGAAGTGAAAGCTTAAAAAAATAGTTTGGTTAGATGACGTAACGCCACAGCGAACTTTAAACGACACGTTAAAATGTGTCTGTCTTTTAAGCTATTGCATAGCTTTTATCGCGGGCCTTGAGCGTGGGGACCGAATCCAGAAATTCCGTAACGAAAAAAACCTAACACCCCCAATCAGCGCCATCTAGTACCTTAATACTAAGGTATGGTACGTATGTTTTCTACAAACTAGATGGCGCTGTTCTGATATAACTATATAACTTCTAATAATTATAATTGCATAAGTTGATAAAAAATGCTATGCAATAGCTTTACCGCGGCAGTCTCCGAGTGCCTTTTAGTGTTTTTTCGTTTCCGTTTCGTTACATTTGCGCGTCATTTCCGTTTCGTCGACTTTCAAATCACAACGATGCTATAGAAGTTTTCACTTCAAAAGCAAAACAGTACTTATCTATAAGTTCGGCTCAATTGTTGCGCGCACGCTGACAATCTTAATTTTTTTTTATCCAATTAAGAATTAAGGCCTTTTTATATTCTCACAAAGACTGATTCTGACAGCCTTTACTTTGCAGACTACCCCTTTCCAAAATGGCCGTCACGATTATTTCGGTAACAGTACTACATCTCCGCTAATTAATACAACAATTAACGCATTTGTCAGTCTGCCTGTTGAACGTGAACAATTTCGTCCTTTGAACCGTACTCAAGGACATCAAAGGAAATCTACAGGATTAGACAATTCGATAAAATAACTTACCTGACTTTAGATATTATGATGGCTAAGTTTGAATGGACTCCCGACGGGCCTGGGTTATCATACACTTCTTAAAAATCAAAATGTGTGCAATCCACACGTGCTAGAAGTGAAATCTTCAAAAAATACTTTGGTTAGATGTCATAACTATTGTTTTAGCGCTGCAGCGAACTTTAGTTCTAACTCTTGCTAATGTACCTATCTCATTTTAACCCACGTTAAAATGTGTCTTTTTCGTTTCCGTTTCGTTTCATTTGCGCGTCATTTCCGTTTCATCGAATTCCAATGGTAACACTGTTTAGAGGCGACCGACTCAGTCCTCAAGGGGGAACCTTACTAACTGGACGATTACTAACAACAACTAACAGGACTAACTATCACTAACAGTCCCTGCCCCAGTCCTCATACTTACTAACAAACTAACCAACTAATTCTAACACCGTCTCCTAACCGGACTAACTGTCCTAGTGCCCAATTGAGTCTCGTTCTAGATCGGTCACAGTTGGCATGGGCGGCGGAAAGTGCTGCATGCTTGTTTGCTAACTCAATTCCACAATAAAAGAGTCACACACAGACGATATATCATGACATTTTTATATTAATAAAGGATGCATGTCCGGTGGTAAGCGCGAGTTAATTTTCTTATTTCCCGCGCGAACGGTAATGTGACACGCACACCGCGATAACGCCTGTTAACCAGTTGGAGCTACTTTGAACCGGTTTGGACTGGTTCAGACCAGATTTTAGACTTGTTTGATTTTTAATATTTATTCATTTATGGCACAAAGCTTGCACTAACATTACAGGATATCCTAATGCGTTAGTGTAGGAAAATTCACAACAATGTCAAATTTTATTATAATAATAAGGCACCAGGCCCTAGATATAGATAATAATTATAGAATAGAATATTTCTTATTGAACACTAAAAAATTTAAAAAGCATAACTTAAGAAGATTTACGAGGTAGTAGAGCCTAGAGTACACCCGGGTTAGTACCACCGTCCGCCAAGACCGTCAGTTCTACACTCTTTATTTCACTAGCATCGTATATCGCGTAATATTACAGCTGGCAGTGTCCAACACCGCAGTGTAGTCACGCGAAAGCGTCACGTGACAAGTTTTTATCGTAACACTGACCCCGCCCAATTATGATATGAAACAGCGGTATTAACGATTTAGTATAAATTACAGCGAAAACTGTGTGTTTACTAAGTTCCCGGTTACTTTTGATGTTATAATTGGCTGGAGATTTCCTTTGTTGCTGTGTGAAATGAATATATAAAACTCTTGCTTTACTGAGTGACTGACAGACAACGCACAGCCGAAGCTACTGAACGCAACAAGCTGACATTTGGCATGTATGCTCCTTGGGAGGTGTGGGGGAGCACTGAGAGAGGATTTTTGGTTTCCGAATGTGAGTAAAATTCGGAAATTGTTGGGCGTGATTATTTAAACTGATTTAACTTTTTTACTTATCGATGGATGAAAGTAAATTTCACTTTATCATCATCATCACAACCCATAACTGTCCCACTGCTGGGCACGGGTCTCCTCTCACAGTGTGAGGGGTACAGGCCATAGTCCACCACGCTGGCCAAGTGCGGATTGGTGGACTTCACACACCTTTGAGAACATTATGGAGAACTCTCGGGTGTGCAGGTTTCCTCACGATGTTTTCCTTCACCGAACCAAGTGATAATTAAATTTTAATACGCACATAATTTTTGAAAATTAGTGGTGCGTGCGGGGTTTGAACCCGGACCCTCCGGTACGGCACTCCAACGTTCAACCACACTGGTTTCACTTATAGACAGAGAAATTCGTGAGGAACGTTTTGGTGTATAATAAATTAAAGTTTTGTATATATTGGTTGAAATACAACGATAACAGTACTGTTGGGAATGTCGGAAAAAGTCAGGCCGCATCATAAAATACAGTCCGACCGTTTAGGAGGAGTTTTGACATAGATACGGACGGATGAATTATGATTATAAAGATATGTGTCATTACTTCTACGAGGCTCCGAGGTCATGACCCCCATAACCCCTCATAATCCCCATACCCCTTTAAATCCCCCTTACCCCTCTCTCTACCCAGTTGCCATAGCACATTGAAATAAATATATAGCTTGGTGTGTTTAATATGTTCCTACATCAATTACCAAATGCAGTATTACGCTGGGGAAATTCATATAATATTTGGTCGGAATGACGTGTCGTGTTATGCGATATGTCGTGTCTTACATCATTATGATGTGCGATATGTCGTGTCGTTAGTTGTGATAGCGATTTTGCAATTTCATCCATTTCTTTGCCTGTTACATAGTGACTAAATTTAACTAACTGAATTTAATCCCATTTAAGTTCGGTCACAAATTACCAAATGCATTACGCCGGGGAATACTTTTTTGGTCGATGTAACGAAGTGTGAATGATTTCATCACGTCACGATGTCGTGTCGATAGTTATGCTAGCGATTATGTAGTTGATATTTTATATGTTACATTTTATGTTACATTTTACTTATATTGAATTATTTATTGTCTTTTATTTTGATGTTGGCCGATTCTCAGACCTACTCGATGTGCACACAAAATTTCATGAGAATCGGTCGATCCGTTTCGGAGGAGTATGGTAACTAACATTGTGACACGAGAATTTTATATATAAGATTTGCACCAAAAAAGTGTACACTGTTATAACTGATTCAGAAACCTTAACATAAGTGTCACCTCAAGCGTGACCTCAAAAACGGCTTAACCGATTTGAATGCAGTTTAAACTAATTAAGTTTGTTTAACATTCAATATTTTTTTGTTTTATTTTAATCGGCTCACAAATTACAAAGATTTATGTCAATTCAATGAATCTTGTGTCCATTTCTTTTTAGTGTGAATACTAAGTTAAGTTCACAGAAGAAGTTGTTATCATTAGATGATGTGTGTATTTATGTAATTAGTTAAATGTATATTATGTATATATACTTATTTATGTTTACTGTATATTAAAATATTTATATATCGTCGTCGTCACTACATAGTATAAAACAAAGTCGCTTTTTTGTCTTTAAAACTACGCAACGGATTTTGATGGGGTTTTTTTAATAGATAGAATGATTCAAGAGGAAAGTTTATATGTATAATATATTAAAGTTTTTCGCAAACAATTTTGGACTTGGGTACTAAGGGACAGGTTTCCCGGAGCGAAGCGAGGGCGGGTTTACTACTATATTATAAAACCGCCCTTCGTGTATTCGGCCAATTGATTAGCTGGTAGAGAATTCATTATGCATTAAGCTTGCCATTTGTACCGTAACATTTTATTGTGGTCAATAAAGCTTACATTAAATAAATAAATAAATAATCGATAATAATATATATGTATATATATATGAAACAGCGGTTTCACAGTGGTTAAAAAAAATTACGTGCATAAGTGTATCGAAAGACTACGTGAATAAATTATTTTTTAATTCTGTTTTTTTTAAATCAATCGTAAAGCCATCTCATTAGGCAGCATAACTTCCGACACTTGGCCACTAACTCCACCAATCCACTAGCAACACGGTGGAGTATTCCAGGCCTCATGAGGAGCAGTACCAATGTTGCTTAACTTAAAACCAATAGACCTCTTCGACCTGCATTTAAAAACACCGTCTCTCATAATTATTAAAAGGTAGCTAAGAAACACATACAAAATTTATGGCTGTGGCTGTCTCGTTCGCACCTGTTCCCTCAGATACGCTTCGACCCGTGCCCCGTCTCTTTCGTTCTGCGCATGCGTGGTACCAAGTTCTTTGTTCGAAGCGTGTATATGCTGTAGATATGTTCATACCGATGGAGGAATAAATATAACACGCTTAGATCATATTTTGACATAATTAATTAAGTTAAATAATAAACGCTGTGTGTAAAATTGTAGCTTGCTTTTAGAGCGTGAATACATATTTGTGTAGTAGTAATTCAGTGATAGTAATATTATTTGTATGTACGTAGTGCTTAGAATAATAACACTATAGAAAGACAGTCTTCATACAAATGCTCTGTCTAAAGTCAAGCACTAAACCGAAACGAAATGATTCGGCTGCGGATAATCAAATGTTTTTAGCAATAATAGGTACATAAATAGCTTTTCAGATATTTTGTGACACATTTTAACTGGAAAATCATAATCCTTTTTTTTTCGCGAGACACGTTTGGCGCGCGTTGACATGAGCTGCCCGGTGTTTGGAGCCATTTCTGGCTCCAAATAAGGTGCTTCAAAACGGCCGCGCGGACTTCGTTTCTATAGTGTAATTATTCTAAGACGTAGTGATTCGAGCGAACTTGGAGCGTAGTTCGTGCCTTGTGACGCTACATTACATACATTACAGACATTATCATGTACATTTTTAAAAAGTGTATTGCTGTGTGGTAATAGCATAGGCGTTATAAGACACCATCCATAATAGTATTGCTTTTTTTAAATTATAATAACATCGCTCTGATAATTACGTTAAATGTAGTAATTACGAGAATTCCGTATGTAAGATAAATAATATAAAATGCATTGTACATGACAACAGTAAAGTGTATTGTAAATTAAAAAACACCATAACCATCCCAGTCCCGATGTGAGTCTTGTTCTGTGTCGGTCACAGTTGTCCCGCACGCACCACTAATTTTAAAAAATTATGTGCGTATTAATATTTAATTATCACTTGCTTCGGTGAAGGAAAACATCGTGAGGAAACCTGCACACCTGAGAGTTCTCCATAATGTTCTCGAAGGTGTGTGAAGTCCACCAATCCGCACTTGGCCAGCGTGGTGGACTATGGCCTGTACCCCTCACACTGTGAGAGGAGCCCCGTGCCCAGCAGTGGGCCAGTTATGGGTTGTGATGATGATGAGAATCGGCCATCATCTATTTTTCATACCCCTTAATGGTAAGGGTTGTCCACCCTAGTTTTGTTTGTTGGTAAATTTTTTTTTGCTTATTTTTTTATGGTGTGGCATAAAAAAAATATAATGCCAAATTTTCACTTCCCTTCCCCCGCCCCTCAAATTTAAATCGCGCTTTAATCATTCACAATCTATATGGTGGAACAACGTTCGCGGGGTCAGCTAGTAAATTATAAAATATAATTTCATAAATTATATTCATAATTTCATAAATTATATTCATAATTTCATAAATTATATTCATAATTTCATAAATTTTAGTTAACAACCATCTCGCTCAGTTCAGCTTTCAAACAGAAAATTCTCATCTAATTAAGTCCATTCGTTTAGAAGCCACGATACAACAGACAGACACACAGATGCACTGACACAGATACGTCAAACTCATAACACCCCTCTTTTTCGTTGGGGGTTAATAACACCCCTCTTTTTCGTCGCGGGTTAATAACACCCCTCTTTTTCGTCGCGGGTTAATAACACCCCTCTTTTTCGTCGCGGGTTAATAACACCCCTCATTTTCGTCGGGGGTTAATAACACCCCTCTTTTTCGTCGGGGGTTAAAAGACATTAAAATGAAAATAACTCACCCATGATCTGATTGTAGAATAAAACATATTTCACGTTTACGTTGCGTCTTTTGGCAAGAGAAGTTATTCTTTAGCCAATTGTGTTGGCGAGATATCAAAGGAACTGTTCTTACATAGTAAAACAAAAGTCGACTTGACCGCAATAATCTTGAAAACTACACGGACTTCGATGTGGAGTAAGACTGGTTAACAATAGAGTTAAAGATCCTACAAATGATAGGAGAAACTACGTTTTTTTGAAGTCAAAACTTCTGTAGGCGCGTTAGACGGTTTTTGGTAGAGAAAAACCTATGGATTCGCGTCAACAACTTGCTGCATTTAGAATTTGTAATTTGAAAGTCGATGAAACGGAAATAACGCGAAAAAGCGACAGTAAAAAGAGACAGACACATTTTAAGGTGGGAGAAAATGACATAGAAAGCATTATCCGCTTTCGTGCTTCAAGGTCGGGGCCCTAGAGCAATACCTTGTACGGCAAAATCGCGGCTTACGTAAGCAAAGCCAAACATCAATATTTGGACTGACAGTATTAGTTTTTCACTACTACCACGTGTGAATAGCACACATATTAGTTTTTTTTTATTTAATCTAATACTTTTAAACGAGCAATTCTTGTATATAATTGGAATCTCCGAATCGGCTCCAACGATATTCATGAAATTTAGTATATAGGGGGTTTCGGGGGCGATAAATCGATCTAGCTAGGAATCATTCTTAGAAAATGTCATTTTATTCGTGTTTTTGTAATAATAATAATTTAAACTGGAAAATATGACTTTTCCTGATATCTATTGGCGAATAATACTACTATACTAATATTAATTGCTTTAACGACACAACAGCAGATGGCGTTGTTAAGTAACACGAAGTCAATGAGTGTTTGCTTTGAGGTTAGACTAAGAAAATCAATTGTTTATTTATATTATTTGTGTCTTCTTAATATTATTATTCGTACTTAAATATAATTTCCAAAAAACACAATTTATAAAAAAAAATACCAAGCAAAGCTCGGTCATCCATCTAGTATTGCATAATATTCCATAATGTGTCGGTCACAGTTGTCACGGGCGGCAGCGGAAGGTGCTGCATGCTCGTTTGCGTCTTAGGTACAAAGACGTACGTAATAAAAAACGTAGGGTATATATATTACGCGTGGCGCAACAAATGCTCGCCCGGTTTTCCTGGTTTTATTTATTAGAGAAATGTCAACTAATAGTAGGCGTTACGTCGGGTTGGCATTTTCGATAGGACATTCGATTCGGCAGCATTTGTTGAACAACGGTGACCCGAAGCAATTTATAGCTCCAACCCGTACAGTACTGTATAAGTAGTAGTATATTTATCGTATAGTTCACTATTAAAACGGGTCTCTCCTTATATGTACCTGAGGAGGCCTAGAGCACTCCACCACGTGAGTGTGCTTATTGGTGGAGAGGTTACTGACCTATGTGTAGGAAGTTTGTATCCTGCCCAACGTTCATGTTCATCAACGTGCCATGTCGGAGGCCTAGGCCGACATGGCTTAACGACTGCTGCTTTATGATAACAACCGGGACCGACGACGGCTGAACGTGCACGAAGGGTCCTAAGGAATATACACAAATATAATAAAGATGATGTTGTCTGTTTGAACGCGCTAATCTCCAAAACTGTTAATCGGATTTGAAAAATATATTTTATGTATGAAAGGCACTTTTAGAAGGAAGGCTTAAGCTAGCATTACGCTACGAAACAATGATTGTTCGCTTGAAGCAATGATGTTCACGGATTTGGGATTTGGATGCGGTTTCCACTAATGTATTTTGATAGGCTTTACTTAAAATTAAGTGTTTGTTTGTTTGTTTCTTTGTTTGTTATGTAACCGGTGAAACTATTGTTGCGATCGTCTTTAGTTCCAGTAACGTAAACGAGGAGGGAACCCAACCATCCCATTAAAAAAGAATTTTCAGAATCGGTTAATAAATTACGGAGTTCTGAGACAACAAACGTAAAAAAATTCAAATTGAGATCCTCCGTTTTTGAAGAGAGTATTTCCAATGCCGAAGAGTGCAGCCGAAATCACTAGCCCCATCACTCAATCTTGGCTCGGATTCAACCCGGTCTCAGCAGCGACCGCGTCAACCAAGCACTGCCAATTAAACTCACTTTCATGTTAATACCACAAACAGATGGACAATTGATTGTCCATTTATATCAGTATCAGTATCAGTTATATCAGTTATATCAGTATCAGTATTACCAAAGTCATCATAGGAGCGACTCTAGCACATGTAGCACCCGGGTGCAATGCCCTGGCGCACTTTCGTATCAAAATGCGCGGTCAAAATGGATTAGGTCTAGTTGTCGCGAGCTCTCGGTGACCCCTGACACCCGGCACCCTGCACTATAGGTAAAGCCGACCCTGTCATCACCGTCAGCAAAGAAAGACAGTAGAGGATAATAACTTTAACAAAACAAAAAACCGACAAGAAATAAAATCAGCACAACATCAAAGGTCTGTGTGTCCAGCAATGTGTACCCCTGACACTGTGGGTACAGTGGGAAAGTTATGGAATTGAATTAGGGAATATCTCGTTAAGAGACACTTCAATAAAAGTATAAAAGAAATGACACAGCTAGCCGAAAACAATTTGAATTCATCAATCCACAAATATCAATATTCAAAGAGTTACCTACCTCTTAAAGAAAATCTTGTGTTGAATGTAAATTAGCTGAATGTTGGATCATTGCAAAATGTAGCCTACGACGTCGGGCGACGGTTCAGCGGAGTTCGCGCCAAAACTCATTTGTCAAACGTCAAACTGACGGGCGGCCATCTTGACGCAACAGGTTCGCTTTCAAATGATTTATTCGTTTCGTTTTTCGAACAATTTGTTTTGGATTCGGCGGTTTTGGCTCAAGTGTTGGTCGCGAATGGTTATTGGAATTAAGTAACGTCGAGTACCTAGTTAAATTCAGTTTTATAGGGTGTGGTGTAAAGAAGAGAAAAAAAAAAGTAAGTAAGTAAGTTTCGTAAGTAAAGCCTGAGCTATACTTAGCCCTTAGCTCAGACTTTATTTACGAAAAACTTGACTGTGCAAAAACTGCAATTTGGTATTTATAGACATGTCACGCTGAGATTGAGCTAAGACCGCTAATGTCATAATTGATTGCTGCCATCTATCTGTTTGTTAATACGAAAAATTTAAATGTCTTAGAAACCGACTAATATCAAGGTTCATTTGGGACCATTATTTTTGTTCGGATAATACCCAAAGTTTTTGGTAAGTCGTCTAAAGTTCGTCCGGGGTAGTACCACCGCCACGGTACTTAGTACCATTTCTACCGCGTAATAATTGTTTTAACAGCAATGTGATACGGATAGAAAGGTGTGGAGCCGACTACACTTTTTAAAGGTAACTTCAGTCCTCAAGGGTAACAACACATTTGTGACCGATTTTTTTTACACAGCACCTTGTTTTTCTTTTCCTAAACACCCAAAAAGATCTTCATAAAACATGAAAAACATTAATTAAATGAGTTCACAGCTTAATTTAATAATGATGACGAGTCCAATTAATTCCTTATTGACTATTCAATGATTTTTGGACGCAATTTGGGTAAACGTGTGTATTTACTCCAATAAAAGACTGATCGAATGGGTTAATGAACTAATTAGCGGATGAATTGCTCGTGTGTAAGGCTGAATGAAGTGAATGAATGAATGATAAATACGCTTGGAAAATAGTGCGGAAAATATTTTCACGTAGATCTTAATTTACTAATCATCATGTGAAGACCTGGTAGCCTTGTTGATAGTGGCCTGCAAAGCGGGGGGTCCTGGGTTCGATTGCGTTGTCCATGCCGTACGACACAGGGAATACTAGTGGGTATAAGTGTGTTAACGTTTATTAGGTTTATTTATTTATAATTTACTAGCTGACCCTGCGAACGTTGTTCCGCGATCTAAGTAGACACAAAAAGCGCGATTTAAATTTGAGGGGTGGGGGTAGGGAAGGGAAAATTTGGGATTATGTAGAAAATATTGAAAATTTGTCCAAAAAATTAAAAAAAATTTTTTAGGGCGAGCCACCCTTAACACTTAGGGGTATGAAAAATAGATGTTGGCCGATTCTCATACCTACTCGATATGCATACAAAATTTCATGAGAATCGGTAGAGCCGTTTCGGAGGAGTATGGTAACTAACATTGTGACACGAGAATTTTATTATAGAGATATTGTTTGGATTAAGGCATTTATTCTCAACCAGTAAACCTGTCGCTTAGTACCCAAACTGTATTGTTAGACGTGATTCTTAGTACGGACATAACCTTTTTTATTTTTCCCGATTGAAATATAAACCAATAGTAAATATTAAGGCATGCTTGCCACACTACTTTAATGAAAACCGCACTCAATCGGTTTAGCCGTTAATGAGATTAGCGCGTAGAAAACCACAGTTAAACAGTAAAATTCTAAAAAACAGTGTTTTAGGTTCAATTACGTAGGATTCCAATAATAGATTTTTACGTAACTCCAATAATAGTTTATCAAATAAATCGCCACCCCAAGTGAATAAAACAGCTTCTTTACAGGACCAAAAAAACGAGTAATCTCTCTTCCAAGTCTGTCAGTCGCTGATATCCCAGCGACAAATCTATCGAAACACAAACTCGCCGCTCGCTGCTCGCCAGCTTGCTCGTTAGCCTAGCTACTCGTTAGTCGCCGGCGGTGGGACAACTAGCAGATGTTTGAAGAATTCATTGTTTCAATTCACTGTAACTACTCGTATTTGTTTACGTAATATATTTTGCTAAATTGTTCTAATTACCTTCTCGCTATTATGTCTTACCAACTAAAACCTATTCATCAAGTAAATCACCCGAGAAACTTAGTAAGTTACTCCGCATTATTCTATTGTAACTTTATCAAGTTTCTGTCTTAATCCTGAGATAATAATTATCTTTTAATCTCTAACAATAAAATTGTAACGCGGTACAATCTTATTAGAATTAGTATTTGACTAGTCTTTGCTGGCGGCTTCGCCCGCGTGGATATCGGAAAATGACTATTGTGTTTATAGCTCACTATCTTGGAAATAGTGGCTAAGGCTTTCCACAAAACACAGTTCTACTGTAAAGTGACGGGCCAAGTACACAAAATAGTCAGTACAAAAAATTTATCATCATCATCATCATCAAAACCCATAACTGTCCCACTGCTGGGAACGGGTCTCCTCTCACAATGAGAGGGGTATAGGCCATAGTCCACCACGCTGGCCAAGTGCGGATTGGTGGACTTCACACACCTTTGATCGAGAACACTATGGAGAACTCTCTCTCAGGTGTGCAGGTTTCCTCACGATGTTTTCCTTCACCGAAGCAAGTGATAATTAAATTTTAATACGCACATAATTTTTTGAAAATTAGTGGTGCGTGCGGGGTTTGAACCCGGAACCTCCGGTTCAGCAGTCCTATGTTCAACCACACCGCTATCACTGCTGCAAAAATTATTTAACAAAAAAACAACCACGTACTTGAAACTTTACAGAGAGAAACTTAAAAAGAGAATACTGTCAGTCCAAACATTGATGTTGTGCTTTGCTTACGTAAGCCGCCATTTTGCCGATGCTTCCTACCTCATTTTCTCCCACTTTAAAATGTGTCTGTCTCTTTTTCGTTTCCGTTTCATATCATTTGCACGTCATTTCCGTTTCATCGAATTCCGAATCACAACGATAGGTACTATAGAAGCTTTTACTTAAAAAATTGGGGTACTTAGTATGCATTACTGTAATTAATGCATCATGCCGTTCGATAGTAATAAACATAATGATGTGAATACTCTGATTCATACCACTACTTATGACCACAACATTATTAAGCACACCAAGTACCCCTAATTTTACAAAGACAGACACAGGGTGGTTTACAAAACTTCGATAGCGTGATTTAGGTTTGTGACGTCGCTGTAACATGTGTTCGATATCGCCTTAAATCGATTACTGATTAACCCCCTCCCCCTACCCGCGCTAAACTTTTTCAATACATCGTAATATCCGGTGGGTGGTAGTTAAAACGACAAAGCGGGGACTCCCCTAATATAGGGTTGATGTGCAAATCATTGGTGTAGTACAAGACAGAAAGGAGTGGAATTAGAGAAATAGGTAATAGGCTACTTGACTAATCTTGAAAAACTAAATCATAGTTTGCCAAATGGTCTAATTTAACTGAAATATTAATATTTCAGTTAAATACTAACTGTAACATATTTTATTTTATATTTTCATGAATTATTTGACGTTTCCGTCAAAAAACGCGTCGAACTGTCATGGCGCCTCGTGTGACGTCATATGTTGGAAAACGAAGAGCTGTTTGGTTGAGCGGAAAGACCAAAATGCTATGTCAAGTTTGTTTAGTTTTGCAACGTGTGACGTCACGCGTCGTATTGGCGTTCGCTGTCACGTGACTAGTGACTGTAATTTCGGGATTTTATTTCTCAAAAATATTAAATAATCATGATTTATTTAATCAATAAGATCGATTTTCTGCATTTGTAAATAGTAAGCTACCATAAAAAATAGAAATCTTCAAAATATTTCCTTACTGTCAACTACCCTATTGTAGAGATAAGTAAATGTCGCGTAAAATTCCGCGATGGCGTACATATATCTATATCCCACAAATCACTATTTAAAATTACAGATATCAGATGTAAGATTCGTATGTAAACATACTTTCGAGTCTGGCTACTAAGGCATTGTTTCCTGAAGCGTCGCGTCGGCGGGTTTACTAGTAAATTATTAAATGTTTAAATTACAATACCTCTTTTTTAGCCGTAGTCGGGTAAAAGTCCGGGGAACGCCCACGCAATTCCAGTAATTGTGGCTAATTAAACGACGGCAACCCTCTGTCTCGAAATGGAACAGAAGGATGGACACCCTAGTGCAGTGACGTTGATGGAAGGGGTTAGGAAATTTAATCACGTGTAGCATCGCAGAACATGTCACGCGGACACGTGAGGTTAAATCCTGAATCACGCTATCGAAATTTTCTACACCGCACCTATATCGATGCAAAAAGCAGGAACGCTGTAACCCATAAGATTAACTTTTGTAATGTTAAGTTAATTTAAACGCTATACAAAATGTTCTAATGGTCGTGGAGCTACAAGACTTGGATCATTCGACGCAGATTTGTTTTCTGATTCCGAATCTTTAAAAATAAATGAAATTGGGAGTGTCTGTTTGTAATATTAAATTAACCGCTTTTTACTAAAATTACCATACTAACATTTTTTACAATTTTTGTCTGCCTGTTTGTTTTAGCTAATATCTGAAACGGCTGGACCGATTTTGACGAGACTTTCACTGGCAGATTGCTGATGTAATAAGGAGTAACTTAGGCAACTTTTATTTTAGAAATGTTCCAGTAACAATTAAAATTCCACGCGCACGATGTCGCGGCACAGCTAGTCTGCAATAAATGTCATAGGTGTGTTACAACATTTCCGCTTTTTGCGTCGATATTGATACACACTCCAGACGTAAAGTAAACGAAAGTAAAGTAACCGGAGAAACATTTAACACATCTTTCTATCCGGAACACAATTGCTGTTAAAACAATTATTACGCGGTAGAAATGGTACTAAGTACCGTGGCGGGCGGTGGTACTACCCCGGGTGAACTAAGCTCTACCTCCTATAAAACCTCCTTTTGCTAAATCCTTACTATTATAAATGTGAATGTAGGTTTATTTGTTACGCCTTCACGCGAAAACTACTTAACCGATCGTCATGAAACTTTGTACACATTCTTGGAGGTAATACAGGTAACATAGGATACTTTTTACAGACCAAATTCCACGCGGGCGACGCCGCGGGCAAAGGCTCTAGTATGTAATATCTAAACAAAATAGATAGACTTTATTATCAATGAACAAAACATATATTTTTGGACCCCACCCAAGTCCAGTAGTGGGACTAGTTTGCAACAAGAACAAAGCTCTTAACATGCGATTCACAGAATATCTTTTAGAATTCAACAAAAGAAAATAAATGACTTTAAAACTGGAATATCCCCATAGAGATAGTTAAACCGGCGGCCGACCTCTTTGATGTAGATAACCTATAACCGCTTATAAATTTTAAAGTTAGGTCAACTCTTAACTAACGGTCCAGATTAACCGCTCGACAAAACCTTTTGTTAGGTTTTTGCTTTTTAACTTCGAAATTTTTTACTATGTTGTCTTGCTTACTTTGAGATTATTACGATATGTGAGTGCTTCGAAGTATACTCAAACTCAAATCATTTATTTCATGTAGGTATGATACATACACTTATGAACGTTAATTATTTGCATTTACCACCATTTCGCTAAGGTGCCTTTAAATATTGAATTTTTATATCTGTGAGGAGAAAAAGAAACGGCGAAAGAAACTCCTCGGCACATCTTTTTAAAAATAATAATTACAACTAGTACATACAACTTGGCTTGGCAACCCAATAATACTAAGCACGGGTTTCTTCTCATACCTGAGGAGGCCTAGAGCATACTCCACCGCGCTACTCCAGTGCGGATTAGTGGAGGGGTTAGTGGCCAACCCAAGTGTCGGAAATTTTAAGCCGCCCGAAGATATCCGACATGGCTTAACGACTGCTACCAAATGATAACAACCGGGAGGACGGTTTTACGTGCCCTCCGAAGCACGGAAGCGCCCAAGTTTACCCACTAGCGGTCACCCATCCAACTACCGACCGCGGGCTGTTGCTTAACTTTGTCGGTCAGTAAGATCGACGCAAGCCGCCGGGCTATGAGCGCTTCGCTCTTTTAAAATACACACATTAAATTCGCCTAAAACGTTTGTAATTTTTTCCGCAATCTTAAACAGTTTTTCCTCCCGTTTGGATTAAAACACCCCGCTTGCATACTAAGCAGAAGGGATGATTCACCCCTCTGAGTTTATGTCATCGCATCTATTTATTGGGCACAGGTTAAGTATCTACAGAGGTTTTGCCTCTTTGATGGCGGTGGAAACGCCGGGAGCTAAAATTAAAATTATATCTCACAAAATATACCTTGCAGTTAGATCCGAGTGTAACGTGGGACTCGCGATCAGAGGGATTTAAGTTCGAATCTATCACCATTATTTTCATAAATTATGTCCGTATTAGAATTTCATTATGCTTGCTTCGATAATCAAAAATAATGAGGAAATAACTGGAGTTCTCCATAATGTTCTCAAAGGTGTGTGAAGTCCGCCAATTCGCCTCCTGCTTGGAGTATGGTCTTTTAAGTTAAAAACAGATTCTCCTATCCTCTCCTCTCTTCCCCCATCAAAGGGATGCAAATTCAGGTTATATTCCGTTTAGTTGGCGACATGAATAAATGATTTCGAGTTGGAATACACCTGGAAGTTAGAATTTGCTTATATCGCAGTCGGTAAACCTGAAGTTGGCCAGGTTCCAGAACTTGCAGGTGTAAAAGTATATTTGAAGTGCTGGATATTACTTGCTAGTTCAATGTGATCATTTGAATTGAATAGTTGACTAAGAAAAATATCATCTTTGCACAGTATAAAACAAAGTCGGTTGGCGTGTCTGCGCGCTTAGATCTTTTAAACTACGCAACGAATTTTGATACGGTTGTCACTATCATTTAGATTACCTAAATATTATACCTAAAGATTTTTATTTTATTTAGATTACCTACCTTCCTCCAGATGATCAACAGGTATAATACTGCATATTATATTTAAGTACAGAGAATATAAAAAAACAAAATGTGTGCAATTCACACGTGCTAGAAGTGAAACTTAAAAAACTAATACTGTCAGTCCAAATATTGATGTTTTGCTTTGCTTACGTAAGTCGCCATTTTGCCGATTATTCCTATCTCATTTTCTCCCACGTTAAAATGTGTCTTCCTCTTTTTCGTTTCTGTTTCATTTCATTTCACTTCCGTTTCCTCGAATTCCAAATCACAACCATACTATAGAAGTTTTCACTTCAAAATTTTTTTAACTTCTTATTAGGTAGCTTAAATCGTGACGTCAATCCCACCTGATGGTAAGTGCCGAGGAAATCCTTAATGTTAAGCGCACTGACTTAGATAAAACCAATTCTCCCTCTCCTCAACTCTTCTCTTGAAGACGTTTGATGATTATTACGTCACACCATCGTAACTAAGGCAATTTTCTAATTCAAGTCCGTAGTAAGTAGTTTTAATTCGGCTTGTATTTGACCCGAAGAAATAATCATTGCAAGTAAAATAAAATCTTGGAAAAAAGATTTGTCGTTTAAATAATTGACGACCCGGATGGCGCAATGGTTAACATGCCGTATCGCCGTTCCGAGGGTTCTGGGTTTGATTCCCGGCGAGGCGGAAATTTGAATGATGAAATTAAATTTCCCTTCTTGACCTGGGTGTGTGTGTTCTTGTCTTGTCCATGGCACCCGCGACACAGGGAATCCTAGTGTGGGGCTATGAGTGTGTCGTCGTCACAACCCATAACTGTCCCACTGCTGGGCACGGGTCTCCTCTCACAATGAGAGGGGGTAAGGCCATAGTCCACCACGCTGGCCAAGTGTGGATTGGCGGACTTCACACACCTTTGAGAACATTATGGAGAACTCTCAGGTGTGCAGGTTTCCTCACGATGTTTTCCTTCACCGAAGCAAGTGATAATTAATTTTTTTTTATGAGTGTGTAGCGTTATTATTATTATAAAAAAAATCGTCCAAACATGTGATGGTGAATCACCATCCACCATTATTGACCGTGTACCAGTGACCCAGTCGCTCCAACGAGAAATCTCACAGATTAATAAAAACTCATTAAATTTTTTCATTTTGATGAATAAATGCTCCGCTTTGCGTTTAATATTAATTTGCCGTCAGTCACAAAAAG
Source organism: Ochlodes sylvanus (assembly GCA_905404295.2). Classification (NCBI taxonomy): domain Eukaryota; kingdom Metazoa; phylum Arthropoda; class Insecta; order Lepidoptera; family Hesperiidae; genus Ochlodes; species Ochlodes sylvanus. Next base: position 1,379,605 of record FR990150.1, read on the forward strand.
GAGGATTAAGGCTAGGGTTGTCAACGACTTGTTTTATTTACTTCGATGTTTATTATCTTAACATATTATAAAACAAAGTCCCCAGCTGCGTCTCACTGTCTATTTGTCTGTCTGTTCGCGATAAACTCAAAAATTACTAAATGGAGTTTCATGCGGTTTTCACCTATGAATAGACAGAACCATTCATGTGGAAGATTTAGTATATAATATAATTATAAAAGTTTTGTGTAAATTAGTTGAAATATGACGATAACTGTTAAGAAAGTCGAAAAAAATCAGGCCGTCTAGGAGCTTTCAGCGAAAAGGCTGCCTTTGAGATATAATAAAACAATGTATTGGTGGAATATTCCTCCAATAAAGTCAGCGATAGAATATATCTATCTTTTAAGGATAGCTTACTATACCCATTCTAAGATTAAAGAAAATGGTCAGGTATGTCGCGGTAATTGGGAAAGCTATTTAGATGCATACACTAATCCTTATTTAAAAAAAATTGGTTGTCTGTAAAGTCGGTTTACTGACGATAGTTGAACGTGACAACGTCTTAAGATAATAATTTCCTTTGAATGAGTAGGCAAGCACAATAAAAGAACACTTTTTCAATACAAGTTAAGTCATTTATTAAAACTGAATGCTGGATACTTATACATCCTACATAAACCCTTACTAGCGTGATTCAGAATTATAGCGCCCCACTACTCAACGCCATCTAGTGTACTGCGAGTGAACTACTAGCTCAGCCAGCCTTCCTCCATCGATAAATGGACCCAATCGAACTTAATGAATAATTGTTCACTGCACAATACATAGATGGCGCTGGTATAATAATTCACCAACGGTAACGACGGTAACGCATGAGTCATGTTTTTTCATGCGTGCCACCGAATTATAAGACGTTGTCACGTCAAAAATTTGTGCCAACCCTGAAGACTTCCAATTCCGCGTCGAAATATGTATCCGAACGCAAATAACGCCGACTAACCAAACTTATTTCGACACATCATTGCTATGTTATTTCTCAAATTTGAGAGGGGGTTGCTAAGGTTGCTAATGAATCTATTTTGCTATCTATTTTGCTGTCCGTAATCTCTATATGGGTCATCATTATCATCGCAACCCATAACTGTCCCACAGCTGGGCTGGGGTATCCCTCACGGGTACAGGCCATGGTCCAACTGGCCCAGAACGGATTGGCAGACAAACATTGGAGAACATTATGGAGAACTCTCAGGTGTGCAGGTCTTTTTTTATGGATTGAAGAAAGCAAACGAACGCAACACCACCCTTCCGCTGCCACCCGTGACAACTATGACCACCACAGAATAAGACTCAAATTAGAACGTTAGTTGGTTAGTTCGTTAATAGGTGAGGACTGGGCAGGGAGTGTTAGTGATGAAATGAAATGAAATGAAATTCGAAGTTGGTTTTTTACAAACACTTTTCGAAAGTCAATCTACGCCATCGCTTCGACAAATCCCTACCGTGAGTAGTCTTGGAAGAAGAAGCGGCAAGAAACTTCCAAGATGCTTTTTTTGCTACTCACATTACAGATAGCACTTACTACTACTTACTAGCTAGAATATCAAACTCATGTCCAAGCATTTTTATCTTTAAAATAATCATCAAGTTTGTAATAACCTTTCGTCATAAGAATGCCTTTGACATGATTTTTAAATTTACAGTATGGCATTTCCGTCAATTCGAACGGAATTTTAGTATAGATTTTAATACAACTACCCATGATAGTTAGTCCTGTTAGTAATTAAAAGTTCCTGTTAGTAATTAGTAGTAAGAGTCCCTTTTGGACTTAGATGGTGGCCTGTAAGTAGTGAAACCGGACGTTCCTCACCGCTTTTGGGCTCTACGCGTAAGAAAACATACAGATCTCTAAATACTTAGTTAAACAAATAAACATTACCATCCTTTGCGTTACAGCAACGCGACACCAAAATCCGTTCGGGTCTTAACTCGTTAGTCCAACAAACTCTATACAAAATCGCGTAATAAAATAACAATAGACAGAAATAGGGCGCGCTTCGTTCCACGGACGCCATTTTGTTGTAGCAAGTTGCCGCCATTTTGAGGTTCATGCTCAGCGGAGCGGACGCGAAGCTGTGTAAACTTTAATGATATCAGAAAAACTGACGGCGTATTCGCAACGTTTTATTGAAAATTTTAAACAACTGCGAGTACATAGTTGCCTACGTCGAAGTACGACTCTTAGGCCACTCGGTGTTGGCATCCAAAGTGGGTCTTAGGTATTATCTACCGCGACAGATAAAATGTGTGTTTCCGGGTCGTTTATTAAGGTACGGAATTAAGGTAACAAACGAGCATACAGCACCACCCTTCCGCTGCCGCCCATGACGACTGTGACCAACACGTAACAAGACTCACATCGGGACTAGAATATTATAGTCCGGTTAGAAGACGGCGTTAGAAGATTAATTGGTTAGTTTATTAGTAAGTATGAGGACTGGGACAGGGACTGTTAGTGACAGTTAGTCCTGTTAGCACTTATAAAAATAGTCCAGTTAGTAATTGTTAGTAAGAGTCTCTATAATTTGGTCACGGAGGCGTTGCTACCCTTGAGTACTAAGATGGTCGCCACTAAAAAGTGTACCGGCATCTGCAATTAGGAGAAAACGGATCCTTTGATCACAAACAACGTATCAATCATGTAATAACGTGATTGCCACTGGCTGTATAAAATTGGATCCTTTTTCAATTTGACAGTTCAAACAAAATGGCCGCTTCCGTTCGCGCCAATTCTGATCACGTTTCGACTGACGTTTGGGACAAATAGCGGCAGATATACAAGGGCTGCTTAGTAGACGTATTTAAGGCTTTCTTTTGTTCGTATGTGTATAAAGAGAATTAAAGTTATTATTGTTTTAACAGATGTTTTTGTTTATTTGTTTGTACCGAATAGGCAAATACTGGACCGATTTGAACTATTTTTTCACATAATACAGTAATAATTCATTTCAAATACATGAAATAATTAAAATAATATTATACAATATTAACTAATATTTATTGATCCTACAGTAAAATCATAACATAACATAATCACAATAAACTTAAATAATATACACAAAACCTAAAACTAAAAAGTTAAAAAATAACATAATAACTAAAAAATATTATTAAAAGGAGTCCCTTTAGGCAAGGTTCCTAAGATACTGGCAGCATTCCCCCTTTGAATAGCTAGGCTAATTCTTTGTCCGAGGTAGCTGCCAGCTCTTCGGTCTCCTGTGATGTCGACTAACCTTTTTGCTATTTCCTTAAAAAGCTTAATAGCACTAGGACCCCACGGACCAAGGGTCTCGACACCGAATGGGATATTTATACAATACAATACAATATTTAATTAATATTTAAACGAATATAAGTTACGCTATGTACACTACGTGGTATGAAACGTGTACGTTCACTCGTCAATGTAAACTAACCAATTGACCAAACGAAATACGGTCGAAATACGAAGAGCGGGTCTCTAGTGCACAAAAACGAAATTTTATTCACGGAAAACCCTTACCAACTAATATTGCTGTAAAAGAAAAACGTAAACTTCCACGAATTCAGAGACGCGGCAAAGTGTTGCAAAACTGTGTATCTTTCTGGCACGGTGGAACTTAACTACGAGTAGCTGGTTTGAGTGACGTTAGAGTACTAATTAGACCAACTCTGTATTATATCGGCTAGCTAGGTTGTACCTCTCTCTCGGGTTGGTTACTATGAGTTACACTAGACTTTGCTGGCGGCTTAGCCCGCGTGGGAGTTGGAAAACGGAAATTTAATTAATTACAGCTCAATATTTTGGTTATAGTGGCTTCCCTACATAGTATAAAACAAAGTCGCTTTCTCTGTCCCTCTGTATGCTTAGATCTTTAAAACTACGCAATGGATTTTGATGGGGGTGTTTTAATAGATAGAATGATTCAAGAGGAAAGTTTATATGTATAATATATTAAAGTTTTTCGCAAACAATTTTGGACTTGGGTACTAAGGGACAGGATTCCCGAAGCGAAGCGAGGGCGGGTTTACTAGTCCACATATAAGGTAGGTATATGCTATCGCGGACTTTTAGGACTATTTAAGACAACGAATCCAACGATACATTATCTTCGTGTATCTCGAACGGTTTAGGCAGCGCACGCCAACATAGCTCTTAGAGGGCAGGATTTTATCCGACTTATCGTTATATTATGAACAAATTACACAAAATCTAAACAAAATTGTAGCTCATGTGTTATTTTGATGTATTAACTACATTACTGTAAAGTTTCATCTAAATCCGTTTAGTAGTTTTTGCGCGAAAGTAACAAACATACATCCATACAAACTTTCGCATTCATAATGGAACTCCTCAGTTAACACAGTGACTGTGTCCCTTATCAGAAGCCACCCGTGTGCATAGCATCCGGACGTCATACATTGCATTGTCATCTTCTTAAATCGTTGCTAAGCGCAAATCTCGAGAACAGCTGAACCGATTTTGCTAATTCTTTTTTTATAGTATTCCTTAAAGTACGAGGATGGTTCTTATGGAGAGAAAATTTAAAAAAAATTGCCTGAAAAAGTCTAAAAACAACACTTTTCTATATTCCCATACAAAAGATTCGTAATAATGTAATACGTAAAAGTCAATTTGAACTTTAATACCATACCATACAGTTTAAGTGTTAGTGGAGGGGTTCCGGGAAGGTGTCACGAATAGCAGAATAAGTATTAAAAAATAAAAATTAAAGAATTGACTGTTAGGCGGTACGAAGTTCGCCGGGTCAGCTAGTTAACAATAATTATGCTAATTCAAGTCCGTAGTAAGGGGAAGTAGTTCTAATTTACTAGCTTTCATCAGACCCGAACATACAAACATTGCTAGTTAAAATAATATAAATGTGGCACTCGGAGACTGCCGCGGTAAAGCTATTGCATAGCATTTTTTATCAACTTATGCAATTATAATTATTAGAAGTTATATAGTTATATCAGAACAGCGCCATCTAGTTTGCAGAAAACATACGTACCATACCTTAGTATAAGGTACTAGATGGCGCTGATTGGCGGTGTTAGGTTTTTTTCGTTACGGAATTTCTGGATTCGGTCCCCACGCTCAAGGCCCGCGATAAAAGCTATGCAATAGCTTAAAAACAAAATGTGTGCAATTCAAACATGCTAGAAGTGAATCCTTAAAAAAAACATATACTGTCAGTCGAAATATTGATGTTTTGCTTTGCTAACGTAAGCCGCCATTTTGCCAATCCTATCTCATTTTCTCCCACGTTAAAATGTGTCTTTTTGTTTCCGTTTAATTTCATTTGCGCGTCATTTCCGTTTCATCGAATTCCAAATCACGATACTATAGAAGTATTCACTACAAAAAGGGCTTATTAAGCTCTAAACCCGAAGCCGGAACGGTTCGCTAGATATTAATAAGAATAATAAGAATCTCGTCTAAACATTTCCAGTGGGCATAGGTTTTTCAAGCGAAAGCGCCCAGCTACTGAACTCGGGGCTGAACGACCAGAAACTAAAAGATTCTTTTATTTCCAGGCCTTATCTCTGTGCAGTTCAAAACAAATACAGTTTAAACTTTATGCCAGACGCGCGACGGTCGAAAGTTGAAAAATTCATTTCTCTCTCAAACGTTTCGTAGTCCCGGCTCGGTTTTATTTTTAACTTCATCAGATATTTTGGAGATACGTAGGAAATGGTTTTAATAGCTATTATTTGTGGTTCTGAATCAAATTTTATTCTGGTCTACATTTTTTCTGTACTAAGAAACCGTAAGGGGATGAAATTTTACATGAATTTTGAAGTGAAACTTCTAAGTGAACTTCAGTGACGATTGCGTTAAACGTATAACGCTACTGTGGTGGCGAAACGTGAGTCACGGAAATAGAAAGGAATACCGTTGCGTTGATTTATTTACTATAATGCAATTGTAAATAACAAAGATGTTATCCATCCAATAACAAAGATGTGTTCCATCGCCCGAAATAATTAATTATAAAAGATATAATAAAGTTTCTATAAAAAGGTTCGTTGAGTGACGTATGTGAGTTTTTGAAATCGTCGAGCGAAGCCGCGGGGGAAAGCTAGTTAAGTATAAGTTACAAACTTGCCAAATGTCATGTTACGTTATTTAGTAGTTTTTGCGTAAAACTCGTAAAAAATTGCATAGTTGCATACTGTGTTTAAGTTACGTTAAGTAATATGTGTACAGAGACATGCAGTAAGACGCTGAAATCAACCCATAAGGCTTCCAGTTTATCCCGAAAAAAGTATGGTGACAGAATAGCACCTTGTGGGATACCAACATTTAACAACCTCAGTATCCGAGTTTAGACCATCAACAACCTAAATATTCTGCTATTATCAAAGCAAACCCTCTCATAATTTCCGTCTTTTGCGAATTCCCAGAGATACGTCATCGAAACCGCGGTTAGCTTTCAACGCACAACGGCATACACAATCAAAGGCTTTGCCAAATTCTACGTGACAGCTAAAGCTCCGTTTAGTAGACCTTTCTGGAAATTTTCGTTGACATTTTATGAGACGAGTAGGTATGCAAGATACGAATTTTGTACACCGATATTTCCCAGTTGCATGGATAATAGTCACGGCTGAACTGCGGTGGAAGAAGGAAACTTTTGACAGAATGACAGATGACATTTGACACAAATACTGTTTACAAGAAAAATTAAGAAGAGCCCACAACTCTGAGAACATGTTTTAGGGCTTGAAAGAAGTTTTAAAAGGCCATTTCCTTGTAAACTTGAAAAGAAAAATAATGAACACTTGCCTTCTTCTTCTCTAACCTACGCAAGCCAAACATGGAAATTCGCTTATAAAGCCAAACATAAAATTTAAACCACCCAGAGGGCCCTGGAAAGAAGCATCTTAAAATCAGAAAAGCACAAAAAATAATCAGTATTATTTCGCCGGACGACGAAGGATGTCGGCTAGAGTCCATAGTTTTACAATCGACAAGTTAACTACTTAAGTTCGGTCACAGTTGTCATGGGCGGCAGCGGCGGGGTAGTGCTGCATGCTCGTTTGCTACCTTAATTCCATAAAAAATAAATCAAATCTGTAAAGTCGGTTTACAGACGACAATTTTACGTGATAACGTCATAAGGGAAGAGAGATAGATGCGTTGCAAGCCAAACGTTTAGGCCGATCGTACTTCTATCTTGTTCCGCACTCTCGCTTGCACGCACAGGCTCAGGCGGAACGGGACACTTTTGTGCGCGCTGCCGGTGTTCGTCAATTTATAAGACGTTATCACGTCAAAAATGTTACGTACCTATCGGCAACGGTACAGAACCTTAAACTAATATAATGTGAGCCAGTTAAAAGCTGTCGGTTAAACCCAATGTAGTTTTAACTTGCACCCCGCTAGTCCACATTTTTCTTTTCTTTACCCAACCCAACGCTTGCGGCAGACGTCTTTTATTTTTAATCCTTTGTTCGCGTCAAGTTGAATTTGGAACCGTTTTTGTGATTTTGAATGGCTGGTTAACTGTTGGCTTTGAACTTTAGTTGCGGACCAACTTTAGACGGTCATAGATCGTATATTATGGTCATCTACATAATGTATGGAAGATACATGTATGTATGTACTTTTACTGGGAGTGTTTATTAACGCAATAAAACCCAAAATAATAATTTTTATAATTTTTTTCTCTTTGTCTGTGGTTTTGTACGCCCTAATCTCAGGAACGGCGGTTTTCAGTCTAAGTTCACGTAATATTTAGTGTTTATTATATTTCAATCGGTTAATAAATAATAAAGTTAATTCAGTTTAAAAAAACAGTTTACAATTAAAAAGAAATACTACCACTTGTTTTTTAATGTTATTAAGGTATCAAACGAGCATGCAGCACTTTCCGCTGCCGCCCGTGACAACTGTGACCGACACAGAACAAGACTCACATCGGGACTGGGATGGTTAGTCAGTTAGCAGACGGTGTAAGAACGTTAGTTGGTTAGTTCGTTAGTAAGTATGAGGACTGGGACAGAGACTGTTAAGTTAGTCCTGTTAGTTGATGTTAGTAATAGACCAGTTAGTAATTGTTTAAGAGTTTCATTCTAATTCGTCCACAGATGTATTGCTACCCTTGAGGTGGAGATGGTCGCTTCTAAAAAGTGTGTACCTCCAATTTTTCAGTAACCAAGTTAGAATCTATCTCTGACCCATTGGGAATGAAAGGCTGCGACCGTTGGGAATGTCAGCAAATATATTCCCCATTTAAAACTTTTTGCAGCGATCCTTTTCAAATATTATCCTACAGAAAGTTTTGTAGTTTCGAAATGTCAGTTAAAATATCTTTTGGTCCGTAACTCCTTGGTGTTAACTTTGGTTTTAATACGGGTGACGGTATCCACTTACAATGTTTATTTAGTTCGTATGTCAATTATTTCCATTTTTTTAAATCTTTATTTGTTTAGGGGTTTTGATATGTTAACATAAATGTCAACCCCATTGTTACTTTACACAAAACAAGTTGTCCCGGCGTACTTCGAACCGCTTTATAATTAAAAAATGTTGTGGTGATATATCGACAGCAACGCCACCTATCGGGTCCAATTGTGAATCTAAACCATTCCCAGATCCCCTTGACACAAAAAATTTCATCCAAATCGGTCCAGTCGTTAAAAAATGTTTTGATGATATATCGACAGCAACGCCACTTACCGGGTCCAATTGTGAATCTAAATAATTCTCGGATCCACCTGAACACAAAAAATTTCAACCAAATCGGTCAAGCCGTTTAGGAGGAGTTCAGTGACATACACACTCACACTCGAATTATATATATTAAGATTTACATATCGTACACATAACATTCATTATTTAAATCCACCGTTATTTAAATCCCTTAATAGATGCATCGGTGAATGCGTAGATAAACATATTTTGCTCTTCCAGAGAATTATTTTCATAATAAAGAAAGATTAAAGAAAGAATCAATGTATTTATAACTGTAGCGTTACTGACTGACTGACAGACAACGCACAGCCGACACTACTGAACGCAACAAGCTGAAATGTGGCATGTATGTTCCTTGGGGAGTGTGGGGGAGCACTGAGAGAGGATTTTTGGAAATTCCCCCCCTAAGGGGATAAAAAAGGGGATAAACTGAAACTTTTTATTTCTTCAATGGATTCACTTGAAACTTTGTATATAGGTTCCTCATGTGAGGCAAGTGAGCACTGAGAGAGGATTTTTGGAAATTGGCGAGCGAAGCCGCGGGAGAAAGCTACTTAGTATACGCATCATTTTTAAAAATCAGAGGTGCGTGCAGGGTTCGACCCCAGACCTCCCTAAGCTACTCTGCACAATATATCTTAATATATATAATTCGAGTGTGAGTGTGTATGATACTGAACTCCTCCTAAACGGCTTGACCGATTTGGTTGAAATTTTTTGTGTGTCTTCAGGTGGATCCGAGAATGGTTTAGATTCACAATTGGACCCGGTAGGTGGCGTTGCTGTCGATATATCACCAAAACATTTTTTAACGACTGGACCGATTTGTATGAAATTTTTTATGTGTGTTCAAGGGGATCTGGGAATGGTTTAGATTCACAATTGGACCCGGTAGGTGGCGTTGCTGTCGATATATCACCAAAACATTTTTTAACGACTGGACCGATTTGGATGAAATTTTTTGTGTGTGTTCAAGGGGATCTGGGAATGGTTTAGATTCACAATTGGACCCGGTAGGTGGCGTTGCTGTCGATATATCACCAAAACATTTTTTAATTATAAAGCGGTACGAAGTACGCCGGGACAACTTGTATACCTATAGGAAAAAAAAATTATTCTAGTTTGAGTTGTTGTAGTTATCCTAGGGATCTCTTAGAGCACTCTATTAGTGTCTAGTTTGTCTAAAACTGAGAGAAAACGGTCTCTATACTCCGTTGTCAACTCTAGCATCGCTCTATAAATTATACAGTGTTGCTCGCAGGTAAATTACTTTGAAAGTGCGACGTACATCGCTGTGTGGGGCGTATCGATCGCGCACGTACCCGTCCTATCTTACCGGGTGTACTGGGATCCTCGGTTCAGAGGTCCGTAGTTTTAGAGTTAGAAATAATATAAAAGGGCCTGGAAACTACACAGTTTTGAAGTGAAAACTTCTTTAGCATCGCTGTGTTTGAAAGTCGATGAAACGGAAATGACGCGAAAAGCGACAGTAAAAAGAAAAACACATTTTATAATGGGTTTAATGCTTAATATCTCATTTTAACCAACGTGCTTAACGTGGGTTAAAATGAGATATTAAGCATTATCCGCGAGGGTGCTCTAAGGTCGGAGTCCTAGAGCAATAGCTTTTACGGCAAAATTACGGCTTACATAAGCAAAGCAAAACATCAATATTTGGACTGAAATTATTCGTTTTTTTGTTTCACTTCTGCCACGTGCGAGTTGCACTCATATCAATTTTTTTTTTCTTCATTTTACATTTGAATTTTTAAGTCGATTAAATTGGAGAATGTGTGTTCTGTTGTATTCATATATTCGAATAAATCAAAAGCTTTCAAAAAGCCCTCATTTCGAAATCATAGACAGACACTTCAATTTTATTAATTTGTATATATGGATCGTGGTCACGGCTGCGGTGGAGGGGAACACGCGACAGTTGACATTTGACAGTTGACAGATGATACTTGTCAGCTAACCATGACAGTTAATAGGCTCGGCTCTAGTACATGTAGCGGGTGGAATAAATACCCTGGCGCCCTTTTGTATCTAAATACGCAGTCAAAATGGAACAGGTACCTACTTACAAGACGCTTTCGGTGCCCCTAACAACCTACGCCCGGGTGCACTACACCTCCCGCACTATATGTAAAGCCGCTCCTGACAGTTAATATTTAACACTTTACAATTGACGGATGGTATTTAAAGTAACTAATATGACACTTAACATTTAACAGTTGACACTGTCAGCCTTACACCTTACACTCTATCTCTCTCTCTCTATCAGTATCTAAAATACATAGATCGTGAGTACCCATTACAGTTAATAAATTCTATTACAATCTGCATTTAACAACTAGTACAATACATAATAAATCAATATATTTACCCCACACTCTACATACGTAGAGCTCTGGCAGAGCGAACGATAATATTTTGAATCGATCGTCTCTACGTAGCGTTAATATGCAGTAAATGTATCTCTAGCGCTACGTAGAGTTGAACCGGCGCTGTAATTACACCGATGTAGAGTTAAGTACGTTTGCGTTTAACAACGACTCTACGTAAAGCTGAATGGGGAAATATTAATGCGACGTATCTCTACATTTAACGGATTTTTTGTAACGAGCGTGATAGAGTTCTATTTCTCATTGTATTGTGATCATTTGGACTTTAATATAGGCAATGTGTACCATCGTCAACACTCCTACAGACAACAACCAAGACCACGAATAGAAATATAAACTAATCATTAAAAATTTTGCTTCGCTGGAAATACAACCTAGGACTCTGCGCTTATCAAGTCAATAATATCACATAATAATTAGTTCCTTTGTTATTCAAAAAATAGGGTTCGACATACATAATTATATTTTTTCAACATAGGGAAGCTTGTATATAGCATTAAAGTCTGCACACATTAAAGAACTCTTCATAGAGCTCCATACACAGAACTCTACACTTTCAGATAAAAACTACCTGCTCATACAAACGCTTTACATAGAGCCATCAAGATAAAATTTGCATACCTCTGCAAAACTACATACAGCTACACATATCTGTTTAAACACAATGTGCACACAATAGCTCTGTGTAGAGCAAAAACGGATTTAAGGACCGCAACCTCGTTTGTAGAGTTTGGGACACTGAAATTAAATGTAGTTCAAATGAATTTACCGAATTCGTTTATTTATGCTATATGGGTTAAATGTACTGTTTTAAGGTTTCAAAAGGTTACATTGTGGATGCGTAGCGAGCCGAACCTTTAGGCAAATCGTGCCTCTCTATCGCTTGTTCTGCGGTCTCGCTTGCACGCACAGGCTCAGACGGAACGGGACAGTTTTTCGTGCGCGCTGCCGGTGTTCTTCAATTTAAGGGAGACAGGGACATAGAGAGAGAGGGAAAGAGAGCAAGAATTGCGCACTTGCTCGTGTGTTCATTTGCTTGTAGTAGGCTCGATACACACACACATACACACAGCATTTCGTTACGTGACGATTTCTACTAAATCGCACTACCCGTAAGCCGCCTTAAGGGAATTCGTTCCGATAAAAAATACGCGTAAAATCTTTTTAACTAAACTCTTTCAATTCACGTTCAACTGGAATCAACCTCCGTTTTGCTTTGTGCCGTCTCTACGTAGAGCGGTAGAGTTGTAGAGCTGTAGTTGTAGATACGTAGAGCCGCTCGGATGCCGCAATCATACGGATGTAAGCTAAGTGCTTGCTTACGATGATAGCTGACGGTACGCGAGAGAAATTCAATTTGGTGTCTGTTTTAGCTGTCCCGGATTCGATTTCTAGTTTGTTGCTACGTATTGGTGGTTCAAACGTATATCAATGATAAGGCCTGGATATAATAGTACCGCGACCAGACTAGAAGTTATTGAAGTGAAGACTTCTTTAGTATCGTTTTGAATTGGACTTCGATGAAACGGAAATGACGCGCGAATGAAATGAAACGGAAAGAAAAAGACAGACACATTTCAACGCGGTAGAAAATGAGACAGGAACATTATCAAGAGTTACAACTAAAGTTCGCTCTAACGAAACTATTTTTTGTAGTTTTCACTTCTAGCACGTGGGAATTGCACACTTTTTGATTTTTTTTCATCATTGTTTATCGCACCCTTAGTAATATAAAGGCATAATACAACAAGTAGTTTTTTGGCAGTTCGTATAAAATGTCGTCAAAATGTCATCTCATACGTAAAGGAACGTTATTTTTATGAAAGAAAAAAAATTATGAAAATTGCGTGGAAAACTAGAAAATTCAAAAATACCACCACCATTTATAAAATTTTCTGTATGCACACCACGTTACATGGCGTTTGAAACGTGTACGTTCATAATGTCATTGTGAAATGACCCCTTAACAGAATGAATTACGGTCGAATTTTGAAGGCAAATAGGGTCTTCTGTGGAAGTAAAGGTATATTATAGGTATTCCATGATTTTTAACACTACATACACTATAATATAATACAATATAAAGCGAAAATAGATAAAATTATAAATAGCCTCACAGCCCGGCGGCTTGCGTCGATCTTAAGTGATCGACAAAGTTAAGCAACAGCGGGCGGTCGGTAGTTGGATGGGTGACCGCTGGTCGCTAATTTCTTGAGCGCTTCCGTGCTTCGGAGGGCACGTAAAGCCGTCGGTCCCGGTTGTTACCACTTGGCAGCAGTCGTTAAGCCATGTCAGATGCCTTCGGGCGGCATAAAATTTCGACACTTGGGTTGACCACTAACCCCTCCCAATCCGCGCTCACAGCGTGGTGGAGTATACTCTAGGCCTCCTCAGGTATGAGGAGACCCGTGCTCAATAGTGGGCCTTTAATCGGTTGAAGCCATATATGTAAGTATTTATTGTTACTTACTATGATCATTCCCCGCGGCTACGCCCGCCAATTTCCAAAAAATCAGTTTATTCCCTTTTAATCCCCTTAGGGGGGAATTTCCAAAAACCCTCTCTTATTGCTCCCCTGCACTCCCCAAGGAATATACATGTAGTGGATGATGATGATGATGAATGAATATTCATAAAAACTGTTGAACTGCATTGTTAAAAGCTCAAATATAGAAAAAGAAAAATTAATGTTTATTCTATAATGTATTTATACATATAACACAAATAAATAATTTATACGTGATATTTTATACGTGGTATTTTACGTGATATAAAACACACACACACACACACACTCACTCACACACACACACACACACACACACACACACACACACACACACACACACACATTCATACAAAACCCAGTTTGATTTGTTAACAAATTCAACTGTCTATTTGTGTAATCCGGTTTTGGCCTTATATTAATGTCATTATTGTACTCCAATAAAATAAGCTATGTATACGCTGTTGGATTACCGAAATAAATAAATAAGTTTGAGTTATGACTTTGAATATTTAGACTTATACGCCACAGCTGAACATAATCATTACAGTTAACATACTATACCTAATTATATATGCTAGTTTGGTGTCTAGAGCGACACAAACTACCAAACACATACATACAGACTAATAAACACATAACCCTCCTTTGCGTGGCCCGATCGTATAAATCGGTAAATCAAAATCGGCTCATCCATTATACAGACAGAAAATCACATTTTAAACTGAAACCGTCCTTTGTATAATTAAAAAAGTCAGGACGTCCCACAAAAACGCAACACATGGCTACCCTAGTATACAGGATAGCCCAACATACCTACAGATAGGATCGATCGATGTCTACGGCGTAGCGCTACGAAGCGTAGCGCTACGGCTACGAATGTTGCTACGAATTATTAAATGAACGGCTGTTAGCGATGTTATCTTTGGGTTATATTACATTTTTTTAATTCCCTTTTAAGCTTATATTTAACTTGAAATATTTGTACGTGCACAGTGACTTAATTTATTGCTTTTCATGTAATTAAGTTTATTAATTTATTTACGCTCAATGCTGGCCTGATTTAGATGAAATTTGGTAGGGAGGTAGTAATAGATCCTGGAAAAGAAACTGAATTACGTTCTCTTGAGATAATTTTAAGGTTATATTGTATTATTGACTTCTAAGTGGCGTAAAATAAAAGCGAAATAACAGTCACTAGTTAATTTTTTAAACAAAAAATCTCGGAAACTACTTGACCTATGAAAATTAAATTTGGCAGAGAGATAGTTTATGAGTTGGAGACGGCAGCTAAGAACAGATTTTGGTATGTTTTACATCTAAATGTTGAATAGGGGTTAATAATTATTGCAAATTAGGCAAACTTCAAGGTAGACACAATGAAAATTGGTATTTGGGATTTTGGTTACAAATAATAAAATATATGCGTTACCGATTCTGGAAAATGAACATTTAAGGGGGTGAAATAATATCACCACATAGATGGGAATCGAACACGGGACCCCACGCTGGCAGGGCCACCACCAACTAGGTCGTCCAATAAAAATAGTATTAATTAAATTGTTAATGTTTTGGTACGTTTTAAGTTCCTTTAAGTGAAATGTCAGCTAGGACGGAATATTTTTTTACGGTTCCGTACATCAAAAGAAAGAACAGACCCCTATTAGGATTACTTTATTTTCCATCTGACTGTTTGTCCGTCATCACAATTTTTTAAGGAACGCGTCGAGGTATCAAGCTGAAATTATTATCAAATACTTAAATCTGCAATCCCTTAGGGCAGAAAAAAATCAAACTGCTAAGTCAACTCAATCAAAAGTTACGGCAGGTTATGCCGTTTATTCCGCATACTTTGACGAGCGCAACGTAATCAAAACCCATAGGCACTTCCCGTTGACTTAGAATGATGAAATTTGGCAAGAAGTGAGTGAAGTAACAGTGAGTGAAGTGAGTGAATGAACTTACAGTGCAAATAAAGGAAAAATAACCCGAAAATTGGTAAAAATATTAAAGCCTCCAATAGTTAATCTCATATAATTATGTATAACTGCGACCCGCCCTCATTTCGCTTCGGGAAACTTATTCCTTCGGTTTGCAAAGATTTAGTTATATATTTTGGATAATTCGCACTATATCTTTATAAATTATAGCCTATGTGTTATTCTGATGTGTAAGCTATATTATTGTAAAGTTTCAACAAAATCCATTCGGTAGTTTTTGCGTGAAAGAGTAACAAACACTCATACATCCATACAAACTTTCGCATTTATAATATTAATAGGATATTATCCTTGTACAGACAGCGGTCAATTACAGATGTATGTGTATAGATTTATATGGGGAAAGATATACTGTTTTAACATTGTTATTGACTAACTAACTGTTATTGACTAACTGTTATACTGTTTTAACTTAACATTATACTGTTTTAACACAAATTAACCAAGAATGCTTCTTGACTATGCAATAATGCAGAGTGTAATTGGTCGAGTTAATCGCGGCGGTATTAAGAGTCATTGAGGGAACGATGACTCGCGATCGATATCGAACGAAGCGACTGGGAGCCGGTTGTGCAGCCTGTTTGTAATATAACTATAATAAACCTACTACTTCGTTCACGTCATAGGGTAGTTTTTATCCCGGAATTACCACGTGAATTCCGACGTGGTAATTCCGGAAAAAAAATGTCATAATTGATTGCCGCAATCTATCTGCTTGTTAATACGAAAAATTTAAATGTCTTAGAAACCGACTAATATCAAGGTTCATTTGGGACCATTATTTTTGTTCGGATAGTAGCCAAAGTTTTTGGTAAGTCGTCTATTTCGTGAACTTATTAGCCTTTGCTCAGCTCGTACTCAGCCAAGCCAAAGATCGCTTTATAAATACGAACGCTGTCTTAAGTCAGAGTAAATGAGCTAATGCTGAGTATCGTCTACATCTCAGCCTTAGCACACATACAACAAAGAAATGAGTGATTTTAATCCCGGGTTGTGTTTCGGAGGCCGACAAAGAACCTTCTAGGCAAAGTAGTCTCTCCCATCAGGTGTATTGCGGACAAACGCGAACCTACTTTCGACAGTGTGTCATCGGTGTGTGTACCCTATTTTTACCCGACGACGCTTAGGAGGGTAATGTGTTTAGCAGTTCTCTGCACTCCTTCTCTATATAAACTACAAGGCTACACCCATGGCTTCGCCCGCCAATATTCCCTAAATACGTATATAAAACTTTCGCATTTATAATATTAATAGGGTAACGAAATGGTCTGTTCAACAAATATGTATGTGAAACTCAACGCTGCGGGCCATATCAATTTCTTTTGCTAATTCATTCGCGTCGAGAGCAGAAATTACATTTTTTGATGTTATTTGTGTAACAAATAAAAATGTTATTACATACAATTTTATTGAAGCTATGGGTGCGCGTGGGGATATTGTCTTGCCGAGGCCAAACGGTCTTTTCTGTAATGTTTCATCGTATTCAAGCTCGTATAGGTCAAACCTGGATAATGTAACCTGGATAATTAATAGGTAGTACAGCCTAGATTTCCCCCGCGGTAGTACTACCGTCCGCCACGGTACTTAGTACCATTTCTACCGTGTAATAATTGTTTTAACAGCAATTGTGTTCCAGTTAGAACGGTGTGGAGCGGTTACACTTAGAAGCGTCCATCTCAGTCCTCAAGGGTAGCAACGCATTTGTTAAATTAGAACAAGACTATTAATAACGGTTACTAACTGGACTATTACTAACAACAACTAACAGGACTGACTATCACTAACAGTGCATGTCCTCATACTTATTAACAAACTAACCAACTAATGTTCAACACCGTCTGCTAACCGGACTTACTATCCTAGTCCCCATTTGACAGTTGTCATGGGCGGCATTGGAAGGGTGTTGCTGCGTGCTCATTTACTACCATAAAAATTACCAAAATTAGTACCCTCGAAAACCATGAAAAATTATTTATTTATTTATTTTATTTATTTCATTATTTCGTTACGGAATTTCTGGATTCGGTCCCCACGCTCAAGGCCCGCGTTAAAAGCTATGCAATAGCTTAAAAAAAAGGTATTATACACTACTCGCTTGTGTATGCGACTGTCGCGCATGCGCACGTCTCATTCAACGCTTTTATTCCACGCATTTTTTTTCTTACGGTTTTACTATCACATATTTTTCAGTTCGGTCGCCGTAGCAAAACCTATCCCCTCTAAGCCTGCCGTAAGGAACTTCGTTCCAAAAATATGTTCGGAAGCTCAAATTTTCAGAATTAGATGTTACAGGTGGTTGAGCCAGAGTTCGACGGGGGTGGTAACACCGCGCGCCGCGGTAGTTAGTACCATTTCTACCGTGTAATAACCAAGTTCAAGATATGGACAGACAGACAGGTTGGATCCGTTTTTACGCCAGATCGTCAAAAAGAAAAGAATCAAAGTCGTCCAACTATGTACTCAAATCATCTTTACGTTCATTTGAATATGAATATATTTCATGCAATTTATGTATTATTAAATTCACTATGTTGCTTGTCGGCTATGTCTTAAGTCAAAAGATTTGAATATTATATGAATAATTAAATAAATTATCAGTTATGTTTTAGAAGTGCTTTGATGTTCATTTAATTAATTTGTGAGATTGTATTGCGCTGTATAAAATACCTCAGTGGCTGATGTCGAAGGTGATCGAGTAATGTAATCCCAGGGATGACATATAGTCCAGAACCTGGTAGTTACTATTGGCCTAGTGGACACTCTAACATTCCGCACGCTCGCAGTGTAGCTAAGTATACTTTAGCCCTCCTCGTGATGAGAAGAGACTTGAGCTTAGTACCAGTAATGGGTTTAAGCCAAAAGAAGTTCAAAGTGGCACAGCGAGCTTCAGATTTATCTACGTGACTGCATTAGAAATGAAATCCGAATGAACGAGGGTAACCGACATAATTCGGAGAGTAATCCTGGCCACATAGCTCGAAGGACCAAAAGCCGTTGGGGATGAAAGGCAAGCGGAGACCACGTAAGGAGCATAGAACCTCCCCGACGAACGAAAGAAGACAGCGGGCACCCACTGTTTCAGAACACTAAAGGTCGCGGCCGAGACCGAGACAAGCGACCGAGACAGGAGACCGAGACCGGAGACCGCGACCGGCACTTGACCATACGCAATGTATAGGCGACAACTCGCGGACGAGACCGAGACAGTCTGTCGCGCCTATACAAAGTGACGGTCGCGGTCTCCCGTCTCGGTCGCTTGTCTCGGTCTCGGCCGCGAACCGCCAGCTTAACTGGTTAGCTCGGCGGCGCAAGTTAGATAAGAGGAAGCCTATGTCAGAGTTAGAGGGGGTATTTCCAAAAATCCTCTCTCAGTGCTCCCCCCCCCCCCACTTCCAAAGGAAACATACATGAATTTCAGCTTGTTGCGTTCAGTAGTTTCGGCTGTGCGTTGCCTGTCAGTCACTCGGTAATGCCAGAGTTTTATATACATACATACATACATACTAGGGGGGATCAAAAAGTAATGAGAATCGGATATTTATAGAGCATATAAAAATATGAAAAAAATTGTTTTTGCTTCCTCATATATCTACTAGTTCAGCATAAAAATATCATATAAATAGGCCACGATTTCCGTGAGGTACATTCATTTGAATACGAACAGTCGGAGAGTAAACATCAAAATGGAGAAAAACGAAATCAGAGCTGTGATAAAGTACCTCTGTTTGAAAAAAATGTCTACCAAAGACATACACTGCGACCTAGTGGAAACATTTTAGGACTCTGCTCCTCCATATTCCACAGTTGCACGCTGGGCAAAGGAGTTCAAGCTGGGTAGAACATCCACAGAAGATAAACATCGCGAGGGACGCCCATCCACGTCCGTCAATGCGGAAAACGTTAAAAAAGTCGCAAATGTCGTATTGGCAGATCGAAGAGTGACCATAAGGCGTGTAGCTGAGGTCACAGGGATCTCATATGGCAGTGTTCAAAGAATCTGTGCGAACGAACTGCATATGAAAAAGGTCTCTGCGCGTTGGGTGCCGATAATGTTAACCGAGTAGCAAAAGAAAAATCGAGTCGAAATTTCGAGGGCGAATCTCGTAAAGTTCCAGACGGATCAGAATTTTTTTTTGTCTCGTTTCGTGACCATGGATGAGACCTGGATCCATCATATTGATCCGGAAAACAAACAAAAGTCAATGACTTGGAAACGAGCCTTTCACCGAAGCCGAAGAAATTCAAGGTGTCAAGTTCGGCAGGAAAGGTTATGGCGTCCCTTTTTTGGGACGCTGAAGGGTTTATAATGGTGGAATACTTGAAAAAAGGAGCCACTATTACAGGCTCTTACTACGCAGACCAAATAAGAAGATTGCGGGAGGTCATCAAAGAAAAAAGACGAGGCAAACTCCTAGCTCGCGTGTTTTTTCAACAAGACAACGCACCGTCTCACAAAGCCTCCGTTGCGATGGCTGCCATTCAAGAAACGGGATTCGAATTGCTCGAACACCCACCCTATTCGCCAGACCTGGTTCCCAGTGACTTTTACCTCTTTCCTCAGCTCAAGGAATACTTCCGAGGCAGAAAATTTGACGACGATAGCGAGGTGATGACTGCCGTAGAGGCGTTTTTGGAGGGTCATGACAAAGAATTTTTTTCAAAGGGAATTATGGGTTTAGAAAAAAGATGGACTAAATGTATTGACTTGCAAGGAGACTATGTAGAGAAATAGATTTTTTTTTTAGTTAAAATATCCTTATTTCATATTGATTATCATTACTTTTTGATCCCCCCTCGTAGATATGTATTTTCTATCTGGAAACCGATTGAAATAAAACACTAAATGATACCACCGTAAAGGAAACTTATGTACAACATTACATATATATTTTGTATATTTCCAAAAGAATCGCCTCCAGTAGACTCAGGAATGGAAACACTATGGAAAATCCATTTAGTGAGCACAATTTTGGAAAAGATTCATGTACGAGTATGTACCTACTGTAATCCGAAATACATAAAAATAATGCATTAAATTTAAGCTGAATTCTCAAACACAAGTAGAAAAACAATAACTTTTCGCTCATCTTGTGCAATATAATATTAAAATATAATACCGAAGAGCTGGCAGCTACCTCGGACAAAGAATTAGTATAGCTATTCAAACGCTGGATTCAAAGGGGGAACGCTGTCAGTATCTTCAGAACCTTGCCTAAAGGGACTTTGTTAATAATATATTATAGTTATTTTATTACATTTTTTAAGGTTTTTTTAGTTAAGGGTTCATCATTCTAGTTTTATATCATTTCTCTGTAAATGTAACTCGTGTAAATAAAGTTTAATATTAAAATAATGAACGTGATTATCCGTTACAATCAATCTGTATTTTAGGGTTCCGTGCCCAAAGGGTGGCAATCGGAACCCTATTAATGCCTACGCTGTCTGTCTGTCACGGGGCTCTACCTCTTGAACGGAGTAAGGTAGACACCTGTAATGTTCGCAGAATACGCATTTCTGTGGCCAATATCACAAAAAATAATAAAAAAATTCACCAATAACACCGCCATTATTACAGTAATTTCAAGACATTAATTTCACTTACTAAAATCATTAGTGCGTCTCAATTGAGGTCACAATTTTATAGATCTAATACCATATAATATAAAAAATAACTACTATTTATACGGCTACTATTTATTTTTCATATCCCTAAGTGATAAGAGTTGTCCACCCTAAATTAAAAAAATATTTTTATAATTTTTTTTTTTTGGTAAAATGTTTTTTGGTAATTTTTTTATGGTTTGGAATAAAAAAATACATAAATCCCAAATTTTCATTTGCCTACCCCCTTCAAATTTAAATCGCGCTTTAATCATTC
This sequence comes from Ochlodes sylvanus, assembly GCA_905404295.2. NCBI lineage: Eukaryota > Metazoa > Arthropoda > Insecta > Lepidoptera > Hesperiidae > Ochlodes > Ochlodes sylvanus. The sequence goes on from FR990150.1 coordinate 1,401,116, forward strand.
ACTCCTAATCTATTTGGCGGAACAACGTTCGCTGGGTCAGCTAGTTTCTTTAATATTTAAAAATGATCGAAATTCAAAATTCACTCTATACCAGAGCGAATTCACATAACTCCTTTGTTAAGGCAACAGATTAAATAAATAAATAATACGTGGCTTCCCTTTGTTACTCGACACCATCCATTTGCCATAAAAAAAGTGTAATGCAGAATCCTTTCAAAAAATGTTCCACACGGAGCCCAAAATAGCTGAATTAGTAAATTCATGTAAGATACTTACACCATTTTGCCATCCGGGCGGTTTGTGCAGTGAGAACAAAGAAGCAATTGCACCGCCCAGCCTAAACTTAAAAAAAAAAAAAACAAAAATACTAAAACCACAACCTTAACACTATTCGCACCGTAAAAGCCACAATATCTCGATTTATAATCGATTCGATATTCTAAGAACGCTAAATTAACACGTTATGATTTAAAATCGATTTGGCTTTGTGTCGGACGCGACGCGAACGACCTCTGCTTACGAAGCTACGCGTTACACTACTCTCTCTGCAGGTTTCAGCATGCATTGATTGGACGTAGCTCGCGCGCGCTACACATCTCACTCGCACGCCCGTGTCCCGTCCCTCTCGCACAGTGGCTACGACCGAAATTTGGCTCTGAATACGAATCCGAAACATACGGAATTTAATTAGAGATTTTTTTATTGTGCACTAAAACTGTGTTTTAAATTAGTCATGTCGGAGTTAGAGTAGTGTAGGTTTAATTTTTCTCTCCTTTCGGTTTAGCTGTTGTGGAATGGGATTAAAAAGTCTGGTAAATAGTCTACACACCCTAGGATAATATGGCGTAGACGATGTATTTATTTTTGTCTTAACTACGTTATTTTTGCTTCACGTAATCTATGCCCTAGTTCCTGGTATACTTAAGCGGCGTTTTAGGGTGATAAAACAAAAAAATACGGGCATAAGTGTAGCAGTGACACCTATATTTATATACTAGCTGTGCCCGCGACGCGTCCGCGTGGAATTTAACAAAAAGTCATTAAATTTCTAAAGTAAAAGTAGCCTAAGTTACTCCGTATTGCATCTATCTGCCAGCGAAAGTCCCGACAATACCGGTCCAGCCGTTCCGGAGATTATCCGGAACAAAAAAACAGACAAAAATTGTAAAAAATGTTATTTTGGTATGGAGGTAGAAATTTGAATGATGAATTTAAATATCCGTTCTGGGTCTGGGTGTGTGTTCTTGTCTTGTGTGTTGTCCATGGCGCCCACGACACAGGGAATCCTAGTGTGGGGCTGTGAGTGTGTAGCGTTATTATTTAGTAGCGACCCGCCCTCGCTTCGCTTCGGGAAACTTATTCCTTCGGTTTACAAAGATTTAGTTATATATTTTGGATAATTCACACCATATCTTTATAAATTATAGCCTATGTGTTATTCTGATGTGTAAGCTATATTATTGTAACGCACTAAGTAAAAGCCATTTCACTGTTGACGTGAAGACACATTATAATCCAACGAAGCTGGCAATTTATTACAGTCCTTTGGAGTACGCATAATAAATGATGCAGCAAAACGCTTCACTCTTACAGGTACTTGTTGTATACTAGTTTACTAGTATTTCCAAAATCACATCCTACTTTTGTGACAGCCCTACACAAGGGTTGCTACTTCCTGTTGATTTAAACTCTCGATAAATAAAATATTTGTTTAGGACAAGTGTACCGAATAAAGATTTCAATTGGAAAAGGATTCAAACTATCTGAGTTACAATGACAGCGCGATTTGAGTTCCATTGTGGAGTTTACGGTTCAAATCCTGGGTAGGGTAGATATTATTAGGCTATTTAGCCTAGTTTGTGATGGTCCTGATTTCGATTCTCGGGTAGATATTTCTGTTTGTTCTCCGGTCGAGTGTGTTCAAACGAGCATGCAACCCTTCCGCTGCCGCCATGACAACTGTGACCGACTTAGAACAAGACTCACATCGGGACTGGGATGGTTAGTCAGTTAGCAGACGGTGTTAGAACGTTAGTTGGTTAGTTTGTTAGTATGAGGACTGGGACAGGGACTGTTAGTTATAACTAAGTCCTGTTAGTTGTTGTAAGTACTTAATAGTGCAGTTAGTAATTGTAAGTAAGTCTTGTTTTAAATCGGTCACCGATGTGTTGTTACACAGAACACTAAGAAGTTCGCCTCTAAAATGTGTTACCGTAAAAACATACGGAACCCTACGAGACTAATTTATAACATCTCTCATAAAACTTTTATGAATGCATTAGGGTTCAGTCGGTTATGGTCTAAGTTTGGCTGTTATATGCGATGGCTGTAGAGACACATGCGACCCACGGAGATGTACTTTAAACAACTTTTAAGATATCTGTATAATAAAATGTCGCAACTCTTGTGTCAACAGTTGAATCTATATTCAACTGTTGACACAAGCATTGATACGTGCTAGCGGGATAGAAGTAATTTAAAGGTGGAATTTCTAGAAAGTTCTCGAAAGGCAGTACAGTAAAAAAATGTGCGAGCAAGATAGAAGAATTTGTAAATAGAATTTCTCGACTGTTCTCGATGTATCGAGACAATTAAAAAAAAAACGTTTTTTCAGCTTGTTGCGTTCAGTAGTTTCGGCTCTGCATTGTCTGTCAGTCACTCAGTAACGGAAGAGTTTTATATGTATTACTGATTAAAAAAATCAAAATGTGCGCAATTCACACGTGGTAGAAGTGAAACTTCAAAAAAACGAATATTGTCAGTGCAAATATTGACGTTTAGCTTTGCTTACGTAAGCCGCCATTTTGCCGTAACAGGCGGATAATGCTTCCTATCTCATTTTCTCCCACGCTAAAATGTGCCTGTCTCTTTTTAACAGACTTCAAAAAAGGAGGAGTTTCTATGTTCGTCTGTTTCTTTTTTAAGTATGTTCACCGATTTTTACTGTCGCTTTTTCACGTCATTTCCGTTTCATCGACTTTCAATTCACAACGATGCTCGAAGCTTTTACTTCAAAGTTTCCCACAATCAGCCGTTTATTGTAAAGACATGCATATTAAAATAAGCTACAAAAAGAGCTATAAAGTATTTTCGGGTTCGTGTGCGTGTATGCGTGTGTGATTAACGTACAGGTCAAACACACTTCCCTCCGCCGTAGTCGGGTGAAACAGAATTTCCAACTCTTCATGGCTGAAGATCAAATACACTGAGTGGTAGCAGCAATCCATTGAAATAAACCTAAATATTTTTTAAATCAGAAAGCACTATTCAATTAAAAACTCGGGTTTGTAAGCTGGGTTCAGAGTTCTGCGAGTTAATATTAAAAACCTTTTATGTTTGGCGTGTTAACTGAATTGTTCTAAGTCCTGGGATTAGATTTTCAGCGGAAATTTGAGTGATGGCTTTGATTTTTTTTCTTCCACCCACGACAGGAAATCTTAGTTGTGGCGCTACACCGACCACACAGCCAATAGACACCTAATGTTTGATTTTCCGTATTGAATGCATTCCGGCAACTGGCCGAGGTGACACGAAGCGGGGCGACTGGCTAATTCAACGCTGTGATTGGCTAATTCAAGGCCACACGAAACGTTGGAAAGAAATATATTAATTTAAGCAACGGGAAAGAGTGAGACGGCACGAATGTATATCGGTACTATAAGCCAAGTGTTGACAGAAGCCATTCGCCTGTTATTAGGAGTCTATTTGCCGTGTGGTCGGTGTGGCGCTATGAGGGTGTAGCGTTATTTATTTTTTTCGACGATTAAACTTCGTGAGGAAACCTGCATACAAGAGCTCTCCATAATGTTCTCAAAGCTGAAGGTTGTTAATTCGCGTTAAGTCTGTATGGTGGACTGTGCCTCATATTATGAAAGGAGATCAGACTTATAAAAGCGTATATCCGGTGACACTTTAATCCTCAAAACTCAAATCATTTATTTCATGTAGATATCATTTATTTCTTTTAGGTAGTAGAGCCTAGAGTTCGACCGGGGTAGTACTACCGCACGCCAAGGTACTTGGTACCATTTCTACCTGTGTTAATTGTTCTAACACCATTTGTGTTCCGGATAGAAAAGTGTGGAGCCGGCTACACTTTTTTAGAGGCGACCATCTCAGTCCTCAAGGGTAACAACATATCTGTGACCGAATTATAAAGAGACTCTTACTAACAAATACTAACTGAACTATTACTAACAACAACTAATAGGACTAACATTCACTAACAGTCCCTGTACCAGCTCATAGTTACAAACTAACCAGCTAATGTTCTAACACCGTCACCTAACCGCACTAACTATCCCAGTCCCCATTTGAGTCTTGTCCTAAGTCGGTCGCAGTTATCATGGGCGGCAGCGGAAGGTTGCGCTGCATGCTCGATTGCTATCTAATTCTATAAAAAAAGTAGGTATTTTTAAATACAGTTATGAATGTCACTTTTTCCATTCACCTTAAAGTTAGTAATACATCTGTGACATAATTAGAACGAGCAGTGGGACAAGCTTCAGATGAATAGTCAATATTATTATACGAGTTATGTCTAATACGGAACCCGGGCCCGGTTGACCCAGCTCACGCTACCCCAACTTTTCGCCTATTCAGTCAGCCGGCCGGATTTCTCTTCATTTTTGTTTCGAACTGAGTTCGGTCCATTTCTATGACAATATGACCTTCGGAAGTTTCTTGAACGAACGCCAGTAGCGGAGCGATAAGTAGAAGCTTTGATAACTTTAAAATATATTTCTAGACCATTTAGAAACATTCAGGTCGTGGTAAAGCAGTGGTAGCGGTGTGGTTGAACGTTGGATTGCCGAACCGGTGGTTCCGGGTTCAAACCCCGCACCCACCACTAATTTTCAAAAATTATGTGCGTATTAAAATTTAATTATCACTTGCTTCGGTGATCAAACATCGTGAGGAAACCTGCACACCCGAGAGTTCTCCATAATGTTCTCAAAGGTGTGTGAAGTCCACCAATCCGCACTTGGCCAGCGTGGTGGACTATGGCCTATACCCCTCTCATTGTGAGAGGAGACCCGTGCCCAGCAGTGGGACAGTTATGGGTTGTGATTATGATGATGATGAGGTCGTGGTAACAGTCTTACCACACTGTGTGTGGTAGTTCGACGACACCGTAGTCTATTTGGTTGTGGTTCTGCCCGTGAAGCGAGGGAGCCTAGGTTCGAAGCCAATGGTCCTGGGTTCAATTCCCGGGCAGACATTTATGTGACAGATTCATGTTTGTTCTTAGGTCTTGGGTGTTATTAATATATGTCGTTACGTGAGGATTTCCTGTCTCCCGGGTGACATGTACAGTCACGAGCAATAATATGTATACATTGTCACGTTTTCTAAAATATCTTAACTTGTACTAATTTAGAAATAAATGAACAACAATTCGTTCTAAATTAACAACGATGTCAAAATAAGGTATAATATACAATTTAGAACGAATTTGTTGTTGTTATTCAAGTTAACATATTTTAGAAAACGTGACAATGTATACATTATTATTGCTCGTGACTGTACAACACAACACATCAAACACCCACGACCCGAGAACAAACATTTATCTGACACACATATCTGGTACCGAGAATCGAACCCGGGACCCCTCGTTTCGCGGGACAACTACTAGGCTACTAAGTTCGACTCCCTGTATGATGAAGATAAATTGGCAATGCAAATGAGCTTAGAGACAAAACGGTTTTAGTTTTGCGGGCTGTGATAATATTATTTTGCATATTAATGCATGATGTAGGTTGTAGGGGGATCCGTCCATTGGAGTCCGCACCGACCACCCCTGCTGGTGCACCTGAACATCGGACGAGGAATCAAATTGACATATTTAGAATTGGTTCCTGTTTTTTAATATTTTTGAGTATTTAACATCTAATATATAAAATATGGGTGACCGCTAGTGGCTAAACTTGGGCGCTTCCGTGCTTCGGAGGGCACGTAAAGCCGTCGGTCCCGGTTGTTATCATTGGGTAGCAGTCGTTAAGCCATGTCGGTTACCTTCGGGCGGCTTAAAATTTCCGACACTTGGGTTGGCCACTAACCCATCCACCAATCCGCACTGGAGCAGCGTGGTGGAGTATGCTCTAGGCCTCCTCAGGTATGAGGAGAGACCCGTGCTCAGTAGTGGGCCATTAATGGGTTGTAGCCATATAAAATTCTCGTGTCACAATGTTAGTCACCATACTCCTCCGAAACGGCTCGACCGATTCTCATGATATTTTGTGTGCTTATCGAGTAGGTGTGAGAATCGAGCAACATCTATTTTTCCTAGCCCTAAATGTTAAGGGTTGTCCAGCCTGATTTTTTTTTCTTTTTTTGGTTATTTTTTTATTGTGTGACATAAAAAAATACACCTAATCCCAAATTTTCCCTTCCCTACCCCCACCCTTCAAATTTAAATAGCGCTTTTTGTATCTACACACTCGTACATACATGGCGGAACAACGTTCGCGGGGTCAGCTAGTCTAATATATAAAATTCTTGTGTCGCACTTTGTGTTATATCTTTCTTAGGTAGTTACTACAGTAAAAAAATACGAAATATATGACATTTTTCATTTCGATTTATTATAAAAGCGTGCTTTGTAGTTTTTTTTAACTATATTTTTTTTCTTTGCTGACATTAAATTGTTCTTGTTTCGTGATAGTATAGCAAGTGCTTCAGCTAATAAATTACCTGTGCATTTATTAATTATAGGGCGATACGAAGTTCGCCGGGACAGCTAGTATTTTATAAACGAACTAGCTTTCTCCCCGGCTTCTTTCATACTAACTTTGCACCGCCTTTTTTCCCCTTAAGGGATAATTTTCGAAAAAAAAATTTATAAGTGTTTCATGACTTTCAATGAAAAACTTTCATACTGAATTTCATTCAATTAACTTCAAAAACGGCAAAGTTTTCATATTAACTTTGCACCCCCGTTTTACCCCGTTAGGGGATGAATTTTCAAAAATCCAATCTTAGTGCTCCCCTATGTTATTAAAGCAACCCCTGTGCAAAATTTCAAGTTTCTAACCCTTATAGTTTAGGCCCTGCGTTGATATGTCAGTCAGTCAGTCAGTCAGTCAGTCAGTCAGTCAGTCACTCAGCTTCTTTTATAGGTATATAGATAGATAGATGTCGGGACAAATTTCTTAATAAAGGCACTTGACATATTTCAGGCTTGTGACGTCACGTAACGTGCAAGTCCATCGATGAAACCATCGAGTGGTAGCTACCATCTCACGAGATCCACTGACGATGACGACTGAGATGAAGATCCACCACTAGATATTCCAACCACACCCTCCAGCCGTCCCGGAGACAGACGACGAACAAATGAATTCCCAAATTCCCGGAACACACGTAAATAATGGCCGTAATACCGGCCGGTGGTATTGTACCGTCGGCAAAAATTTTCGGTTTGTCAATATTAACTTAATATAGGGCATCCAATGTGTCTATTGTGTACGTGAAAGTGTGACGCCGGCCTTTATCTCTATAGAGCGATCTCTCTCTCTCCCTCTCTCTCTCTTATTCATCTCAATCTCTTAAAAAATAGCCAGAATACAAACTTTAATTTCTACCGCGTTTGAACTTACAATCGATGTTTTTTTATTAGATGTAAATTAGAAATTTAAATTATCCATACTAATATTATAAATACGAAAAAACTCTGTCTGTCTGTTACCTTTTGTAGCTGTAATCCGATTAACCGATTTAGATGAAATTGGGGTCGTTTTCTAAATCCAAGGCGTGCGAAGCCGCAATTTAAAACTTGTTTATCATATTTGTCACAAATCGTACTGGCCTCTGTCGTTACCGTTCGTCTGGCTAGATGGCGCCACTAGTAGGATACAAGTAAATTATTTTCTATCTCCGTTTTTGCTGACGCTACAGCCACGTGGCACAACGCGACAATCTGTTTGTTTGTCCATTATTAAATACATTCCAAGCTCCGTTCTCTCTAGACAGAATGGCCGTCTGTGTGTTGAAGCAAAATATAAATATTAAATAACTAGGACGCACATCATTGAAGTTGAAATTAAACAATCAAAAGGATTGAGCGGTTTTATGAAACCACGGTAAAAGTGAAACTTTTTTCACATTATAGACACCCGGACCCTCAGGTTCGGCAGTCCAACGTTCAACCACACGGCTATCACTGCTTAGCCGCCAGGGTACACCAGTCCAATTCAATGCGAACGTTCATTACCAACGAGAATTTTCTGCCTACCCGCTTTGTTCATAATTAAACATTGTTTTGTGAATTGATTTGATTTTTATGAACAAAACGGTGAATTTTTGTTAGAGAACAGTATTAAATATATTATTAAAGAAGCGTATTATAAAAGCGAATGGTCTTTTAATGGAATTAAGGTAGCAAACGAGCATGCAGCACCTTCCGCCGCCGCCCATGACAACTGTGACCGACACAGAACGAGACTCACATCGGGACTGGGATGGTTAGTCAGTTAACACACGGTGCTAGAACATTAGTTGGTTAGTTTGTTAGTAAGTATTAGGACTGGGGCAGGGACTGTTAGTGATAGTTACTGTTAGCAAGTCTCGTTCGAATTCGATCACAGATGTGTTGCTACCCTTGAGGACTAAGATGTATGCCTCTAAATAGGTATTACTGGATCCACACCTTTCTTACAGGAACACATTTGCTTTTTACGCAAACTTATCTATAAGGGCAAGGATCAGCTTAAAATCTATGCTAATATTATAAAGCTAAAGAGATTGTTTGTTTGAACGGGCTAATCTCTGACTACTGGTACGAATTGAAAAAATATTTTTGTGTTGGATAGTCGCATTTATCGGGGAAGGCTATAGGCTTCTATAACATCACGCTTCTACCAATAAGAGTGGAACATCAATGAAAATAAATAAATAAATAACTAAATAACGCTACACACTCATACCCCCACACTAGGATTCCCTGTGTCGTGGGCGCCATGGACAACACACAAGACAAGAACACACACAGAGACCAAGAACGGAAATCTAATCTCATCATTCAAATTTCCGCCTCGCCGGGAATCGAACCCAGGACCCTCGGAACGGCGATCCGGCGTGTTAACCATTGCGCCATCCGGGTCGTTGAAATGTTTCAAAAATTGGAAAATATTTAATATTTGGAAGCGTAAAGTTTTCCGAAGCGAAGGGAGGGCGGATCCAGACTCTATTATAATTATGTATATGACGATTCAGGAGTGTCTCGCAGGTCACAATAATCACGCAAACAGCCCTTCTGTTATGAAATGCCGGCGAGTTGACATACAAGCTCTGTTTTTGGTATTTTCCCGACCCTTCAAGACCTCAATGCTATTCCCGCGATTTCTGCAATCGTTCTGCCCAAGTGCCAAATCTTGACACTTCACCCCAGAGCATGACGTCACCTCGCCAAGCTGCCACTACTGTCAGCTTGACGTTCCACAACAGATTACAACTTGACAGACCTCGCGATCTTCACGAACCATAGATAACCAATACCATCGATTCACGCGTTTCATAGACTAATCTGTACCTTCGATTTACCATCATCTCCGACATATAGATTGATTCAGTAGTACATATACTCGTCCAGTTGGTTCTAACGGGTCACAATTTAATGTTAGTCTTTCAAACTCGTGAATAAATATGGAGAAGTCAAATACAAATTTGACATAACCGCTCGAACAGGCAGACATTGGGTCGGAGTTGGACGGTTTAGCTAGAAGGGAACCAGTAAGGTTTTTGAAGTGAAACTTCTTTAGCCGCGCTGAGAGTAAAAAGGTCGTGACACACGGGTTAGGTTAAATCTCCCTACTCTCTGTCGACCGCCCGCCACTCATCGATAGCAATGTAAGTAAAATACTTATTTCTATATTAACACAGTAATGTATTGTTTTTAAAGTGAAAACTTCTATAGTATAGTTGTGATTTGGAATTCGATGAAACGGAAATGACGCGCAAATGAAATGAAACGGAAACGGAAAAGAGTCAGACACATTTTAATGTGGGAGAAAATGAGATAAGAAGCATCGGCAAAATCGCGGCTTACGCAAACAAAGCAAAACCTCAATATTTGGACTGACAGTATTCGTTTTTTAAGTTTCACTTCTAGCACGTGTGAATTGCACACATTTATTTTTAAAAATTCTTTATTAATCGATATAAATATTACAAGTCATTTACAACAGCAATACCACATTGCAAATAAAATCATCGAAAAGAAATGTTACATACGCTAGTGCGCCTTTAACAAACAGTGTATTCTTAGCGGGTGGTGGTACTGCGCCGGGCGAACGAGGCACACACATTCTAGGAGAAGATAACATAAAAAGAAACTAATTGTGTCGTGGGACACCAGGTAGGAACGAAGTTCCTTCGGCTACTGTCGCGCCTGCGCACGTCTCATTTAACGCTTTTATTCCACGCTCACCTTTTTTCCACGCTTACGGTTTTACTATCACATATTTTTCAGTTCGGTCGCGCAGCAAAATCCCTATCCCCTCCAAGCCTGCCGTAAGGAACTTCGTTCCAATAATTTATTTAACTTTTGAAGTTATACTTCTTTTGGCGCGTTAGGCAAAAATGATGAGAGTAAATTACGATGTGTCACGAAAAACCCACAACCTGAAGTTAGTTCGACACCCTGAAGTTAGCTATAGTCAACATTTAGTTTTTGTTAATGTCAATGTCGTAAACCGAGCTTGACGTACGTAGCAAATTTGCAGCACACGAAGTTCATAACCGAGCCAACAAATGGCGCTATCACTAACAAATAACTTTTAATAATGTAGATGCAGATTTACTTATATTAAATAACGCGATCCAAACAGCCGAGTCACATGCCGTCGGCTATTCATTTGGGAAATCAGGTACCCTTACACGTCGCAAAAGCTCGGATTGGTGTAAGTGTACATGTTAATAAATTAATAGTTAAAAATGTCGATCCGGTTTTTTTTATTGATTTAAGGCAGCAATCGAGCATGCAGCACCTTCGCTGCCGCCCATGACAACTGTGACCGACTTAGAACAAGGCTCATATGGGGACTGGGATAGTTAGTCCGGTTAGGTGACGGTGTTAGAACATTAGTTGGTTAGTTTGTAAGTATGTGGACTGGGACAGGGACTGTTATTGATAGTTAGTCCTGTTATCTGTGCGTGCGTGCAGCTGGCGTTCAACGATTTGTAAGACGTAATCGTGTCAAAAAATTTCACTCCGCTATCCCTCGTATCTTGTGGCAATCTCTCAACCCGTACGACGGAAATTCAGATATTTCAACCCCCAGCTACCTGTGTTGGTCACAGCTGAGGTGATGTGACGTCAATTCAACGGTTAGTTCCGGTTTGCTAATGAAAGTATTTGCTGATCAAAATTTGTTTCAAACTTGTCACGGCACTACATCTCGGAGTGTTGGCTTTTGAGTCGCCTGTACGACGCAAGGACGCTCGCAAGGAAATTAAAAGTTATAAGTATATCATATTCTCATTGACCTAGAATTCTGAAATATGGCAAGAAGTGAGAGCGAAGTGAGTGAGTGAGAGAGAAGTGAGAGTACTAAAAGAAGAAGTAAGAGGAAAAAATTGGTAATTTATAGCCTTTGCCCGCGGCTTCGCCCGCGTGGAATTTGGTCCGTAAAAAGTATCCTATGTTACTTCTAATACCTCCAAGAATATGTATACAAACTTTCATGATGATCGGGTAGTTTTCGCGTGAAAGCGTAACAAACAAACCTACATTCACATTTATAACAGTATATATCAAAGAAGACCATCACAAACGAAAAAAAATTATTACTTATCTTAGCACTGAAATAATTACTTATCTACAAGTATGTACGGAACCCTCGGTGCTCGAGTCCGACTCGAACTTCAAACCCTGACGTCAAAAGAGGGGTGTTAAAATTTTGACGTGTCTGTCTGCCTATGACAAGGTATATAACTCCTTTTATGGTATATATAAGCGCTCATAGCCCGGCGACTGAAGCGCTCATAGCCCGGCGGCTTGCGTCGATCTCAAGTGATCGACAAAGCTAAGCAACAGCGGGCGCGGTCGGTAGTTGGATGGGTGACCGCTAGTGGCAAAATTTCTTGAGCGCTTCCGTGCTTCGGAGGGCACGTAAAGCCGTCGGTCCCGGTTGTTACCATTTGGTAGCAGTCGTTAAGCCATGTCGGATACCTTCGGGTGGCTTAAAAATTTCTGACACTTGGGTTGGCCACTAACCCCTCCACCAATCCGCACTGGAGCAGCGTTGTGGAGTATGCTCTAGGCCTCCTCAGGTATGAGGAGAGACCCGTGCTCAGTAGTGGGCCATCAATGGGTTGAAGCCATGGTATATAACTCCTTTGATAAATTAAAATTCACTCTAAAACTCCACGTCACTGACAGTGTTGCAACATTAAATTTAATCGTGAATTAATACGTTACTTAAAAAAAATTAATAAATTAATAGAACAAAATATATTTTAACAGAATTCATCAAACAAATACTTTTTAAATGCTAAAAATCATCACACTCCTAAACGAATGGGCAGAATTAGATGCGGTTTTTTATTTTAAAGCGATCGTTTTTCGTAAGACCGTGCAAGCCTTCGATGATCACGAGCTCATTACAGATTTTATAATGTATGTTACATAATTTTATTATCTGTATAGATTCCTTTCTCAAATCTGAGTGACTTTGTGTAACAGAATCTCAACTCAACACGGTAATTGATTTACGTAAACATTTTATCAGACATCCCTAATTCACGTATGAATTACACGAATTGCGTAACTGCGCATAATTTACGCGTATTAGCGTAATTGGAGCCGCGTAACGCATCCATAGTAATATTAAGCTATTGCATACCTTTTATCGCGGGCCTTGAGCGTGGGGACCGAATCCAGAAATTCCGTAACGAAAAAAACCTAACACCCCCAATCAGCGCCATCTAGTACCTTAATACTAAGGTGTGGTACGTATGTTTTCTACAAACTAGATGGCGCTGTTCTGATATAACTATATAACTTCTAATAATTATAATTGCATAAGTTGATAAAAAATGCTATGCAATAGCTTTACCGCGGCAGTCTCCGAGTGCCACATTTAATTTTTATAAATGTGAAAGTAACTCTGTCTGTCTGTTACCTTTTCACGCAAAAACTACCGAATGGATTTTGCTGAAATTTTACAGTAATATAGCTTACACATCACAATAACACATAGGCTATAATTTATAAAGATATAGTGTGAATTATCCAAAATATATAAATAAATCTTTGCAAACCGAAGGAATAAGTTTCCCGAAGCGAAGCGAGGGCGGGTCGCTAGTAGCAAATCATTCTGCGTAAAATGAGTGTTCAAGCCTTTTCAGATCTGCTAGCTCTACCGCTGTAGGTAGCGGTCCGAGTAGGTAACACGGTATTCTTAAGGTCTGTGCACATTAGACCCACCCAACTACCCTCAACTAAAAGACTCGACTAAACTAAATCCAACCTTACGTCTTAAAGATATAAAGCTCATTATTGAATCTTAGTTTCGTCGAATCTTTTAGTTGAGTTGGCGTCCGTCGGTAGTTGAGTGAACAGAATGATGTTACGTATACATTATATGCTAAATTATACATAATAATATACGCTATTATCTATAGCAAGCCTAGAAGATCTATATGGGCCCAGTGCCACAATACAAACCTCGACTGATGTTAACTAACACATTGTTAAAACAAGAGATTAACTAATGGTTAAGTTACGACTACAAAAATGAGAGAACATTATAATATGTATCTTAGTTCTCTTTTTAGCGTCGACATCGCTTTGGGGATGACTTTAGTTTTTAGTTTTTGTACTTAAATAATTTGTATCTGTGAGTTGGGTCGTGTGCTTGTTTGTCGGGTATTTTCATAAAAAGTAAATAAACGCTAACACACTCATACCGCCGCTAGGATTCCCTGTGTCGCGGGTGGCATGGACAACACAAATTACACGTCACTAACACCCACGACCCGAGAACCAACATTTATCTGCCACATAAACATCTGCGCCGGCCGGGGAGCGAACCCGGGACCCCTTGCTTCGCAGGCAGGGCCACTACCAACGAGGCTACGGGGTCGTCTAGTACGTATGAGTATAAAATAAAATCGCTGTACCAGCTTGTTCATCTATTTTATACATTCATCGCCACCCATAACTGTCCCACTGCTGTATTCGGGTCTCCTCGCACAATGTAAGGTACTGGCCATAGGCTACTACGTTTTTCAAGTTTGAATGGAAGACTTCACACACCATTGAGAACATTATGAACAACTCTATGGTGTGCAGGTTTCCTCGTGATGTTGGGCAACGAGAGAAGTGATAATTAATTTGTAATACGCATCTAATTTTTGAAAATTAGAGGTACGTGCACGATTTGAACCAAAGTTTGTTCGGGAGACCAGTCACTTGGCTGTCTCTGCTTGAGAAGTTTAAATTAAAATAAACTGGTTTACATAACAAATTACTTTTAACGTCAGCACGCCAGCCAAGCGCGAGCTGGAATTAAAGGCGCTAAATTCAAATGACATTCAACACTGGTTCACATCAATACAATTCATAACAAAAATAATCTTTTCCTTATCAAAACTAACCAAACGTTAACCGTCGATCAAAAAGAGACACCGGGCCGCTTTTAATTAACCTGATAGTGGAACACGAATGAATATTTAATGTACAATTAGCAACAACTCCATCTAGCGGCAAGCGGCGGGTACTGAGATTGCGGGTAGTTGTAGCCGGTATCTGTATAAACTTTTAAATCTATTGGTTACTAACAAGTGTCGTAGGGCCGTCGACGTCAAATTCTATATTCAAACAAGCCTTCCGCCCACGGCGTTGCCCGCGTGAGGTTATATCGCACTTGCATCACTTGAGGAACCGATGTGCAAATAGTCCAAGATTCCAGAGCGATCTGACACAACTTATTTTCACATAGTTCATCTATACCTTAGGTTCTGAGTAGCGTCTCGTGTTCTTTGCAACTTCGTGCTTGTTGAAGCTCATCTCGTGACAAGTGGGTAGTAGCAGGTAAGAAAGACTAAAAATAAGAGTAACTTAACTTTTTATATGGCTGATTTTTATATGTTTTGTAGAATATTATTCTTAAATAGTATCTTGTGTCAGACACTTTCATGGGCCAAAACTTTGGTAAGACGCTTTAAAGCTCCACGAGCGCGATAGCGCTATGCACCTTTCACCTTTCTTGGAGAGTGTGCATGTCCATAATCTTGACCATTGAGGACATTATGGAGAACTCTCAGGTGTGCTTCCTCACGATGTTTGATCACCGAAGCAAGTGGTAATTAACTTTTAATACGTACATAATTTTTAATTAGTAACATGCAGGATTCGAACCTAGAACCAATCCGGAAGTCCTACGTACAAACCATAACACGGCTAGCATTGCATATACTGCATTAATCAATTTATATTACAAACCACATCAGGGTCGATTTAGTTAAAACAATATTAATTTTCACATCGAATTCGAACCCACTACCTTTTTGATTAAGACTACCATTAGTTCGCAATGCACTGTAGTATAAACATTTAGGTTTAATTAAACACTCTTAAACCCAAACCTTGTATTTGAACCTTATTACCGTGTAATAAAGGCTATATTGCAATAAGCACTCAAAATTATCGTTATATATGTCATATATATCAAGATTAGTTCCCACCAAACACTGCACTAGGACGTTCAGTGTAAAATAGACATTATTTCAAAGTTTTAAAACACAGTTTCCAACGCATAAAGTAGTATAGTTACCAGTTAAATAAACGTCGTAACTCAATATACAGTTGTTGGAATTTGAACTTAATGTACGCGGTCATAAAGACAGTTTTAGCTGGGGAGGATTAGAGCTACGTTAGTGCTAAGTGATGTACGTAGTAAAGAGATAAAGCAAAGTTCAAATAGTATAGTGATGGGAATTGCGTAAAAATATCGATGTTTTGCTTTTTATGGTATTAAGGTAGCAAACGAGTAGGAGACGATGGTAATGTAGTCTAGGATTATAAAACGCACTAACTTAGTAGAAGTCGGTTCCTTCTCGATTGAAGACAACCCACATTATAATCGAGTGGGCACCGACGTGGACAATTTACTTCGCGTTGAAGTGACGAAGCAAAAAGCATCGTCCGTTCTGGAGGGATATTTGATTTATTTTTAATTTAAATACTTTCAAACGTTGTCATTTTATTAAGTACTAGCTTTCCCCGCGGCTTCGCCTGCCAGTTTCCAATAATCCTTTCTTAGTGCTCACTTGCGTCACTTGAGTTCAAGTGAATTCAAGTTCAAGAATTCAAGTTTTAAGTGAATCCATTGAAGAAATAAAAAAACTAATTGTGTCGTGGGACACCAGGTAGGAACGAAGTTCCTTCGGCTACTGTC
This sequence comes from Ochlodes sylvanus, assembly GCA_905404295.2. Taxonomy (NCBI): domain Eukaryota; kingdom Metazoa; phylum Arthropoda; class Insecta; order Lepidoptera; family Hesperiidae; genus Ochlodes; species Ochlodes sylvanus. Next base: position 1,417,519 of record FR990150.1, read on the forward strand.
GCGCCTGCGCACGTCTCATTTAACGGTTTTATTCCACGCCTTTTTTCCACGCTTACGGTTTTACTATCACATATTTTTCAGTTCGGTCGCGCAATCCCTATCCCCTCCAAGCCTGCCGTAAGGAACTTCGTTCCAAAAAGTTTGAGTTTATTCCAATTTTTATACCGTTAGGAGGGAATTTCAAAAAATCCTTTCTTAATGCATACACACCCCAAGACCAAATTTCAGCTTCTTGTGTTCAGTAGTTTCGGCAGTGCGTCGTCTGTCAGTCACTCAGTAACGCAAGAGTTTTATTTAACACAGACTAGAGCCTTTGCCTGCGGCTTCGGTCGAGTGGAATTTGGTCTGTCATAATAAAAAGTATCCTATGTTACTTTTTTACCTCCAAGAATATGTGTACAAAGTTTCATGATGCAAGCAATGATGCAGCAAAAAGGTGATTTAAGACTTTACTTTTTGAAAAAGAAAATAAAGTCAAGTTGTCACAGACGGTGACACTTTTACTACATTAATTTTTTGACGTCTAGTAGATCAACTCACTGTCTACCTTCGCGATAAGTTTGCTAAACTAGGAACTTAAAGGATATACTACGATAATCATAATAATAGTCCCATTGATATTAGTACTTAAATAGTGTTAGCGGTGTTCGTTCAATGCATAATTGATAATTTTATCGATAAGCTATATCGACATCTCCCCTCACTACTCCATAGCTACTACGTTGTTACTATCGATGAATAATTCCTGGCAGAAATTCCATGGACTTAACTTTCATAACGTGTTTCTTGCTCTGTAGAAATGTTTTTTAATAAAACCTAATGAACCCTCAGAAATTACTTCAAATGATGAACCTTGATGAATTTTCCAGATGCAAGTTTCAGCTTCATCATCATCATCATCACAACCCATAACTGTCCCACTGCTGGGCACGGGTCACCTCTCACAGTGTGAGGTACAGGCCATAGTCCACCACGCTGGCCAAGTGCGGATTGGTGGACTTCACACACCTTTGAGAACATTTTGGAGAACTCTCAGGTGTGCAGGTTTCCTCACGATGGATTCCTTCACCGAAGCAAGTGATAATCAAATTTGAATACGCACATTATTTTTGAAAATTAGTGGTGCGTGCGGGGTTTGAACCCGGACCCTCCGGTTCGGCAGTCCAACGTTCAACCACACGGCTATCACTGCTTTTTTTTCAGCTTAGGCGCGAAATTATACACAGAATCATTACCAACTATGCAACTATACACTAACAACAGGGTTGACAATATTTCCATGTACATGTATGTACAATTAAAGTCGCAGGTTGGACACCAAGTTAAGCATTAGGTATTTTTTATGATATTAACCATTACCTGTTTATTACTATGGACTTTGCGTCTCATACTTAAATCGCGGAAAAAATGTCCCAGTCACAGCCATCGCGAGAATAGAAATGTTAACAAGGAAATTTAAACACTGCAACCGTTACATCACGGTTTAATTTCGATTGCAGTCGGTTGTAGCTCTTATTGCGTTTTGTAGCTCATTTGGCTCGGACATTTTTAGCGCGGACCCGACGTCCATAGTAATAATAAGTCAATGATATTACTATACTATTATATTACTATTACTATTACTATAAACGAGTTGCGCCAAATCCTTAGTACCAGTGTAGGAATCCCATTTGGGCGCCAAATCCAGAGTTGTCAATAGCAGTCCCAGCTTGGGCGCCAAATCCAGAGTTGTCAATGGCAGTCCCAGCTTGGGCGCCAAATCCAGAGTTGTCAATAGCAGTCCCAGCTTGGGCGCCAAATCCAGAGTTGTCAATAGCAGTCCCAGCTTGGGCGCCAATTAAAATTTAAGCAAAAACCCCGCGCTGGTCAAGCCGCCTCCAGCTATTATTCCGTGATGTATTCAACAATTTCGCAGTATTATTCCAGCTCCATCTAAACTGTTTACGTTTCATCAAGGAGCACCGCTCGGACCGTGTTTTATAATAATTATTCGTTGTTAAATGTTTAGCGAGTGTTTTCTTTGCGCGGCTGTTTGCCGCCCTTTGTGTGCTCGAAAAAATGATGTTATTATACTACAGTACAATACAAATATGCTTATTATTTACAGCAATAATACATGGTTATTTGTATTGGTATACAAAATGTGTGAATTTTACAAGCTATTGTTTAATATTTTTAATTTTTTATTTGTGCTCGGATCAAGTCTTGAAATTTCACTTCTATACATACAAGTAAATAAAATTGGAGTGTCTGTTTGTAATAATAAAATAACCGCTTTTTACTAAATGCATATAGATGTATACACGGTAGGTGATACTATTACCGTGCTACAGGTTAACTTACCCGAACTTACCTTGTTTACCCTGACGTTACCTCAGTTTCTGGACTTACCTTTCGCCGCAGTTGTGGCGTGCACGCCGTTCGCCATTGCCACCACTGGGATCATCTGGAAAACAGAAAACGAAATTGATGTTTATCTTAACTACACTATTTATTATGGCTGCTGACTTCAATCGCTGACTAAGGGGCACGTATACCTTTTTAACCCCCGACGCAAAAATGTTTTTATAAGTTTGAAGTCGATGTCTGTCTGTGTGTGTGTTTGTGGCATCGTAGCCTCAAACGGATGGACCGATTTCGATGCGGTTTTTTCATTTGAAAGCCAGTTTCCTGGCGGCTGATCTTAGCTGTTTGGTTAATATGATAACAACCTGGCTTTATGTGCTTTTCGAAGCACAGAAACACTCAAGATACCTTTGCCATTAGCGGTTACCCATTACACTACTATAGATCCACAATGATGAGCAGTAGTTCTTAGTAGTAAACCAGTTGAGTCAAAGCCATAGTTATTCTTAAATATCTTTCATATACAGATATCGATAATTTAGAATATAAATATATGATTATATTTCTAAAGAAAACCCGATACAATGTCATAAGAAAACAGAATCTATTAACGCCTGATGAAAATGAATAGCAATTGTTTCGAGTGCGGATGCTATTTGCGAACGTAAGGCGCAGAGTGAAAATTTACTATTCAATACTGTTTCAGTTTCTACAGAAATGACTTTCAATTTTTGCAACATAAATGTTATCTGTAGTAGGTATATAACTTGAATATTTTTATAGTCCAACTCTAGTCTGTTATAATGTGAAGCTATAACAATCTCTATGACGTATAACTTTGTTGTCAATTTGGCTTGCAGGTCGTTTAACGATATTGAGCAAACGAGCTAATACTGGGCCGTGTCGCCCTCAAGGGATCACTGTTTCCATTGACACACACGGCATGGTACGGCACATCAGACACTACAATATTATATTGTTATACTAATGACAGTTTGTTTACCCCACTTTGTGTCTTCACCAGCCAAACCCTATAAAAGCAACCGTTTCTGACAGAGCAGGACATTTGCTGCTCGGACTCGGTAGCGTAAGGTTGTGTGATTGGTGTTCGGCGCGATCTGTGGTAAGCTATTTTTATTCTTATGAATTATTGTAATTACATGTTTTGAATAATTTGTGAAGGTATTGTGATTAATTCTGTTCCCAGTAAATTAAAATAGAAATTGATTTTTGTAATAATTGTTTTTCTTTATATGAAATTCGACTTCTGACGCTAAAAATATTTATTTGCATACTTAGATGTATGGATAAATATTTTTTTTGTTTAATTTTTTATGTTTTTGTATCTATTGTAAATACAATTGGAAATATTATTGTTTATTAATTTCTATTGCATTTATAATATTATGGATAATTAGATCATTTTAATTAACAACATATCACACATCACACGATTTAATGCATCTAAATCCAAAAAAAATTGGTTGTCTGTAAAGTCGGTTTACTGACGATAGTTGAACGTGACAACGTCGTAAGACACTTTTTCAATACAAGTTAAGTCATTTATTAAAAATGAATGCTGGATACTTATACATCCTACATCGTGATTCAGAATTATAGCGCCCCACTACTCAACGCCATCTAGTGTACTGCGAGTGAACTACCAGCTCAGCCAGCCTTCCTCCATTGATAAATGGACCCAATCAAACTTAATGAATAATTGTTCACTGCACAATACATAGATGGCGCTGGTAGGGGATAATAATTCACCAACGGTAACGACGGTAACGCATGAGTCATGTTTTTTCATGCGTGCCACCGAATTATAAGACGTTGTCACGTCAAAAACCTAATTCGTACGGTTACACGCACACAACCAATCGTGGCTACCTACTCAAGACGTACCTAACGCGTCGTTCTACAATGGAAACGCGCTCTCGTCCAACTAATTACCCGCGCGCCCCCGGGTGCGCTCCAAACACGAACAACATCTCGTCAGATCCTGCCTTTATTCTGCTACTGGAATGTCGATGTTCAACGGACAGACCGACTAATGGTCGCGGGATGTTGCTACATTCACTAAATTAATAACAAATGTCGGATTGAAAATCCTATTGATATTATAAATGCGAAAGTTTGTATGGATGTATGAATGTTTGTTACTCTTTCACGCAAAAACTACCGAATGGATTTTGCTGAAACTTTACAATAATATAGCTTACACATCAGATAAACACATAGGCAGGGGGAGCCCCTGCCTATGTGTTTATAAATATATTTTTTGTAGATATTTATTTAGCACACAACATGTTGTAGACTAGTTAAATAATATGTAGGTATACTTAGAACACTCTTGTTTTAAGTTTTGGGATGGTATGGTGTCTAATGCCGCAGTTTGCAGCGAAATCCGAGTAGGAAAGCCAAATTCCTTGTGTCCAGACTTACTTAAACGAATGTTCATACATAAGAACCGCTTTCGGTAGCGAAACTTGTTGATTGTTGTACCAGTAAATAGAAGGCGTCCAATGCATCTATTGAACTACTGATTATACTCGCTATATTACTTATATTCTGTACTGACAGCGGTTGCGAATACCTCGTAAGTATATCAAAATAGGCCTTATAAAAAGAATTTCTTTGCATTTAATCTAGAGCCGTGTTTTCCTGATACTGGTCTTCCTTGCAAGCAACGCCATCTAGTAAACGTTTCATGTAACTTGTTTTCCTTGTGAATTTGTAGATGGCGTTGAAATGAAACTTGTTAGCATTGTTACCAATCAAGATTTTCTTGTCAGGTTGATTTAGGTTTTCATTTATGTATTGTAATTTTAGAGTATTTACATTGTTTTATTTCAAATGAAAATGCTTTTTCAATTTAAATTTATAATCATTTTTATTGTAGCTTGCTATTTTCTTTTACAATATTTTCGTCTACAACTTCCAAAATCATACCATACAGCTTTGCTACTAGCGCCAATTTGGTCGATTTTTGAACTAATAACGACTGCTCGCCACTGGACGCTTTTTTAACTTGTCTCCTCATGAGATGGCGCTGTTATCTTCCTTCCCTTTTCCCTATGTTGTACTTTTTGGAGGATATTACTAAAATAGTAACAATAAAAAGAAAAATATATTATTTCAAGAAAAATATCATCTAATAAAATTTATAATAAAAGTATCCTAAGTTTTTACATCAAGTAAGTTCCTTTTTACATCAGCTATCTGCCATTGAAAGTTCCGTCAAAATCGGTCCAGCCGTTGTATTGTAAAATAAAATTAAATGTGGCACTTGGAGACTGTCGCGGTAAAGCTATTGCATAGCATTTTTTATCAACTTATGCAATTATAATTATTAGAAGTTATATAGTTATATCAGAACAGCGCCATCTAGTTTGTAGAAAACATACGTACCATACCTTAGTATTAAGGTACTAGATGGCGCTGATTGGGGGTGTTAGGTTTTTTTCGTTACGGAATTTCTGGATTCGGTCCCCACGCTCAAGGCCCGCGATAAAAGCTATGCAATAGCTTAAAATGTTAATTTTGTATACAGTGTATACATCCTTAGGCATTAAGTCAAAAGTCGTTGTACGTTCAAAGCTACAGGTTCAACGCGAATTTTACGCATGTAAAGCTGCGGGCGAAAGCCAGTTACACAAACCCTTACCTGTGGGTTAGCGCAGGTTTCAATAACCCGTTTCCGATTGTTTTATCTTTGATTATAAAGTCATAACGCCAACAAGAGCTATTGTTCGGGCGAACAATTGTTCTATTTCTATTGTTCTAGCGCACTACGTTCCTGAGAGGCAGAACATTTGTACGTTTTCGTAGTTATAGGAGCAAAATATCTTTAAATCGTAGACAAACTCAAACTCAAACTCAAATCATTTATTCCATGTAGGTATTTAGAATACACTTATGAACGTCATTTTTTGCATTTACCACCGTTTCGCTAAGGTGCCTTTAAATTTTAAATCTTAGAGAAGAAAAAGAAACGGCGAAAGAAAACTCCTCGGCACATCTTTTTTAAAAAAAAATAGTGCTTAAAAACTAATTACAATCTTTTTTGCTAGGTACTACCATTTTATACCTAAATACTAACTTGAGCGGAACCGGATGCGGATGTCTACTACCAAGCATCCTTGTCATTAATATACTCACCAATAGTTTAATAACCTTTCTCTACAAGTCGTGTTTTAATACGTTTCTTAAATATTTGTATGGGGAGACAGAGAAGGATATAGGACGTCTGGTATCGTGGCATGAGACAGCACGAGGAACTACAATTGTATGTGACACGAGAAAAATTCGAGGGTCACCTGTCGAATGTGCAGTGAGCAGTCGCATGAGGACTTACATTTTTGTAATTTTTGAAAGTCCCGTCAAAATCGGTCCAGCCGTTCCAGAGATTAGCAGGAACAAACAGACAGACAGACTGACAGAAAAAAATTGTAAATAATTTAAATTAAGATTTTAATTTAATTTTGGTATAATTATGTACCGCGTATAAATCCGTATACAATTAGTAAAAAGCGGTTATTTTAATGTGGCAAACAGACACTCCAATTTTATCGTTTGTAGTATAGATTACTTGTAGGTTTGATCCCTTAGAGATTTAACTTTTTTATTACTTGTTGTTATAGCGGCCACAATAACATGATTGTATTCTGCGAACATTCCAGATGTCTACCTGTTTCCGTTCAAGATATAGAGCCCTGTGACTGACAGCGGAGGCGTAATAGGGTTCCGTATTACCTTAGAATAATTACACTATAGAAACGAAGTCCGCGCGGCCGTTTTGAAGCACTTTAATTGGAGTCAGAAATGGCTCCAAACACCGGGCAGCTCATGTCAACGCGCGCCAAACGTGTCTCGTGAAAAAAAAACAATTAAGACGATTTGTCCAGTTAAATTGTGTCACAAAATATCTGAAAAGCTATTTATGTATTAATGCTAAAAACATATGATTATCCGAAGCCGAAGTTCGGGAAAGTTTCGGTTTAGTGCTTCACTTTAGACATAGCGCTTGTATGAAGACTGTCATTCTATATGTTATTATTCTAAGCTATTACCCTTTGAGTACGGCACCCTTAAACCTGACTTATATCGCGACAGAATGCTAATCAACGTTCAACTGGTTATACTAACTTGGTTACTAAATTTCACATGGGCATTTGACAATGAAAATGGCACGAACATCTTCATATCCTCGTCTGGTCACAGCGAAGCCCACGATCCTCGAAAACCAGTTGACAAAGACCTGGTACCAGAACCAACCACAGGGAAAGCTGATACGAAACCCGATGAAGAAGTCGTATTCATTCCCAATGATAAGCCAGTGTTTAGGAATGAGGATGATTACTTGGAGAATCCTGTTCAAATAACCGATGTGATGAACGATCGGCAAATTGGTGATGTGATCCGTGATGATGTTACTGAATCAGGTGAGTTGTCGATTGGGTTTGTAAGCCGAGTGGTTTACAGGTTGGGCTTCCGAACGGAGGGTCCTAAGTTCAAATCCTGCGCCTCAAATGTTCAAACTATGTGCGTATTAGAATTTAATTATCACTAAACTTTCCCCCACGTTAAAATGTGTCTGTCTTTCGTTTCCGTTTCATTTCATTAGCGCGTCATTTCCGTTGCATCGAATTCCAAATCACAACGATACTATAGAAGCTTTTACTTCAAAAGTTATGAGGTTGTAGGGGAGCGTTATCTTCTTAAATAAAACTGTCACAAGCCCCGTACATATAAGTTTATTGTATGAGACGCACACACAAAGCAACAATGTTAGGTAAGCGCACACTGAACAAGATATTAGTTATGTTATAGGCAAGACAATTATGAGTTTAGAAGAAACACCACTGCACAGAATTTAAAGGAAGTTAGCAAGCAGATAATTATGGTATGTAAAGCGTTCGCGAATAGAAAAACGAGAGAGGCGCATGAGCAGCCTTCCGGCGTCCAAGAGCGTATTCGGGTGACTGTTCGGTAATTCGGTTGTCGGCCGTGTCGGCGGCTGCTCGCCGCCGTGCGCTTACGACTCGGCACGCCGATCGCGCGGCGCGGGGGTTAACGAAGATACCCGAGCCGACGCCGAACTTGACGACATTAATATAAAATCGGACTGCACGTCCGTTTGGTACATCGCCACAAGGTAACACAGCTAACTTAATCAACATAACTTACTTTCAGCCAAAGAAGACATTCTTTTCATATCGGGCAAAAACAATGAAAACATAGACCAGCGTAACTCTAAAATTAAAACAAAACACACAGACACCGTGAAAACCAGGGTCAAGGAAACCAAACGGGGAAGACTGGACTGTTCCAACCTGGACTGCGACCACACAGCGAACTCCATCTGTGGGGGGAGACTGGAGGAGAAGAAGTGGAAATTCAGACTGTTTCTGAATGATTGCTTCTTCCGCAAAGTTAATTGTGGGTTCAGGAATCCCAGTAACCGTTAGTATTATCCACCATGAAGTCAGTTAGCATCTGTTTAGCATCCTATTAATATTACAAATTGTATGGATGTATGAATGTTTGTTGCTCTTTCACGCAAAAACTACCGAATGGATTTTGCTGAAACTTTACAATAATATGGCTTACACATCAGAATAACACGTAGGCTATTAATTATAAAGATATAGTATTATCCAAAATATATAACTAAATCTTTGCAAACCGAAGGAATAAGTTTCCCGAAGCGAAGCGAGGGCGGGTCGCTAGTAGATATTACCTAACGACATCCTAATACTCCACATATCTGAACATCCATTTACATTCAATTGAATTCTTTCAGGGTACAAGTTGGTTGAGCTGGACAAATGCAGCCATATAGGAAATCTTGTCAGCAGAAGACTAAATCTAGAACCTATTGCAAGAGCTCATAAAAGTAGCATAGAAGAAACTCGACGAACGTTTTCTTCTAGAAGGTAACTTTAAAGACAGCAGTTTTACCATTTATGGTGGTGATCAAGAATGAGCGGATGAACCGCCTGATGGCCATCGATCACCGTCGGACATAGACATCAGTAAACGGGTACTCACGATTTTGAATTTTTTGACGTGACAACGTCTTAAATTAGGTTAGCTGGGAGTCACTTATGAAAAATAGTAACGCTCGGTAACGTTACGATGAGTCACCGAACGAGAGAGAGGCCCGCCGAATGCCTTGCGTCTCTCTCCCACTCAACTATGATCGGTCTGTCGCGCGCGCAGCACTAGAGAATTAGGCGCATTGAATCGGCGCGTTAAGTTTAAGTTTACATGTACAATGTTTTAGTAAACAAAATATATTTCTATAGTTAAAATTTGTGCAATTCTTATTTTCATTCAATTCCTTGTTCCTATTGCGCAATTTAATTATATTCATATCAATAAATATTCTACCGAGAAAAAGACGTTGTCACGTAAAATCTTCGCCCGTAAAACCGACTTTACAGGCAACCATTTTTTTTTACCGATATTTTCACCAAGTTGCATGAATTACATAGCCAATAGACACCTAATCTTTTATTGTCTGTATTGAATACATTATGGCAACTAGCTGATGCAATGGGTCGAAATATTGGAAAAACAATTCGAAATCATGAGTACCCATTGATATCAAGAGTACTGACACTGGGTACTCCAGGTCCCTGAATGCAGACATGACTGGCCAGCCCTGCTCCCACCCTTGCCCTGTCACCTGCACAGAGAAGTATGACCCCCAGTGCGCGGTGTCCAGCATGGGCCAGCATCATACCTTCCTCAACCACTGCAAGTTGGACTACAACTCCTGTTTGCATAAAGTTGGTGAGTGTGAAAAGGGAATATGCGTGTGATTAGAATTTAAGTTAATTGTTTTTGTAACTCGTCTTTATCGCTTAATAAACAGTTCTAACAGATCATATCCCAGTCCTTATACTTACTAACAAACTAACCAACTCATGTTCTAACACCGTTTGTTAAATGGACTAACCATTCTAGTCCCGATGTGAGTCTTGCTCTGCGTCGGTCACTTAAAATACTTACTATGCAAATTAAATTAACGTAATTCGAATAATATTTACCTTCAAGCACAGCTTGCATTCGTAAGCATTCTTAAAAATTTTATACATTTAAGCACTCAACGCCATCTACCGACACTTTCGTAAACTCAATCCCTAACAGCTTGACTAAAAACTCCGCGCCCATTGTTACCTACATTGTTTTTAAATTTTCTACTAGATGGCGCTGTGCTTATATTTGGTGTAATTCTGTTCGCAGTGTGGTATACTCGTCCGTTGTCCGAGTGCGTTGGGGGCAAAAAAGCTGATGTCCAGCAAAACAGAGGGTTCATAGCCTGGATGCAGAAGGTTGGTATCGTCGACGGTAGAGGGCGCCTTACCATCACGAAAGGACCCCGGCCAAGATAAGAAGAATATGAAATTATTTTACTACCTATTTCCATAAAAAAAATGCGTTGTCAAGAAATTGATATTACAAGATTGGACATATATATTAAATCTTAATATTATAAATAAAGTCCCCCGCCACGTCTGTTCGTCTGTCTGTTCGCGACAAACTCAAAAACTACTGAACGGAATTTCATGCGTTTTGAAGTTTTTAAAAAATGGTCACGTGCAATGCGACTGTAATAATCGTCTTAAATAAATGTTAGTCGCCTTAAGCATTTCAGATACAGAGTGTTAAACTTTTACACCATTTAATTTAAATGAATACCTATCTTTGGAGTTATCGCAAAATGAAAAACTACCGCGTGTGAAAATAAATTCGTGCGCGGGTAATGTCTTTAATTTTTCAGTGAGGTTTTCCGAAAGCGAGGGCGGGTTAACCGTTTGGTAATAATTTAAGTGGTAAATACCGTTCAAAATAGTCCACCGACCATTGCGATGTAGCTGTGTTATTGATGGACGACGTATTGGGGACACGGGCGCTGCTAGCGACATTAATCTATTTACATTTACGACACGAGTCGCAACGACATTACAACGACAACTCTCCTGAGTTGTTTCTCAGTTTTTCAGTTAAAACCAACGGCCGTGTGCCGATACAGCTCCAACCCCATTTTGTTGCTTCATGGCCTCATTAATGGCCCACTACTGAGTACGGGTCTCTCCTCATACCTGAGGAGGCCTACTAGAGCATACTCCACCACGCTGCGAGCGCGGATTGGTGGAGGGGTTAGTGGCCAACAGATGTGTTGGATTTTTTATGCCACCCGAAGGCATCCCACGTGGCTTAACGACTGCTACCAAATGGTAACAACCGGGACCGACGGCTCTACGTGCCCTCCGAAGCACGGAAGGGCCCAAGAATTGTTTTTTAGCCACTAGCGGTCACCCATCCAACTACCGACAGCGCCCGCTGTTGCATAACTTTGACAATCACATAATACCGCCGCAAGCGGCTGGGCTAAGAGCTTCATAAATAAATATAATATTATAGTAGGTATAGTTAAATTCTATGAGTTGAATAAAAACAGCTCGAATACTTACATGCTTACACCCTAAAACATCGTTAGACACTAAATCATTTAGCCAAGTCTAGACTTCAGGCTTTTAAGGAAAGCATTAGAACCTTTCAGCCTCCATTAGATGTTAAGGGTACGGAAATATTCGAATCTTAGGCTAAGTGTATTGGAGAATGACAGGAAATGGTTCAGTAATAATATTATAAAGGTTAGGAGTTTGTTTGTTTGAACGAGCTAATATCAGGATCTGCTGGTAATCTTTTTGTTGGATAGTCCTTTTATGGAAGGCTATGCGATATATCATCACGCTACGACCTAGAGGAGTGGAGGATCAATGAAAAATGTTCCAAACATGGGGAAATATGTGGAAATATTTTGTTACGGAGGAATTTTGTACTGGTGAGCTGGTGAGGCGAGGTGTGGAGTGGTGAGGTGCAGGCTTGAGGAGAGGAGACGAGGTTGAGGAGCGGAGAGGAGAGATGTTCAGTTGGGAGTTTTTCATAGGTTTCAGGTATTCCAGCAAAATGTTACTGGCCGGCGAACAGGCCATCTTCAAGAATAAACAGATGATTAAGAAGAACAAAGGAATTATGTCAATATTGTCATTGAATAGAAATGTATTGTAAAATGGAGCTCGTGTATTAATTTGGCCTTTTACAATTTTCATCAACTAATTATTAAGACTTATAGAAGATAGTAAAAAGTTAAAACATAAATATTTAGAGCTTTGTGATTTTTTTTATCGAAAAAATTTTACGTTATAGTGTTTTCACTGCATCAATTTTGTTTAACATATAATGACGAAACATAATTATACATTAATTTCAGAAACTTAAACTTTAAGCTTTAAGAATAATCATAAGTTAAACCACCAAATTTTTCAGATATCCTCTTAATACGCAAGTTCGGAAATGTGATTCCTGACATAATTTTTGTAGTGAAAACTTTTGGCGCACCGTGGTAGACAGAGAAGGATATATATGGTGAGCGTGGCAACACGAGACAGCACGAGAAACTACAATTGCGTGTGGCACAAGAAAAATTCGACGTCAGTTGTCAAATTTGCTTGAAAGTTGTGCTGTCCTTGAAATAACGCTAAAGCGAGACAAAACATAGTATCATTCTGTCTCGTTTTTTCATGTTATTGGCGTAAGATGTTCCTTTTATTGTGTGAGTGCGATATAATTATAACATCCATTTGTCTATACTCTTCTCCCTACGCTGCTAGAAGAGGCCTACATGTATGTCCAACAGTGGGCATGTAAAGCCTGGATGGATGGATGATGATAGATGGATGACTAGGGCGAACCCAGGGCGCATCGCTTGTTTCAAAATGAAAGAATATAACAAAGAAATATGTACTCGCTTGATTCCGTTAGAGTATTTTTTGCATCAACGAACTTAAAGGAAGAATATTCATGAAGTTATAAATATTCAGGGGATTAGAGGCCATTGTCTTATCTTACAAGGTGGTAGGGCTGTCACTATTCTGTATTTAATCGATTTAAAAAAAAAAGAGGTTCTCAATTTGACTGTATTTTTGAGGTGGAACTTCTTTAGCGGCGCTGAGAGTAAATTTTAAGGGCAATATTTTGTATAGATGTGTAGGTACATATACCAAAATAACATTTTTTACAATTTTTGTCTCTCTGTCTGTTTTTTTTTTGGCTGATCTCTGGAACGGCTGGACCGATTTTGAAGGGACTTTTACTTGCAGATAGATGTAATAAGGAGTAACTTAGACTAGGTACTTTTATTTTAAATTTTTTACGTGATAACGTCTTATAAATTGATGGACTGCGCGCACGAAAAAGTCCACCCACCTCGACGGAAGCCATTATTTATAACAAATGTTGAATACCCGACAACGTGTTTTCATCAACGTTTCTTTATGACGTTATCACGTAAAACTATCGTCCGTAAACCGACTTTCCAGACAACCGATTTTTTGTCAAATTTCACGCGGACGAAGTCGCGCGCACAGCTAGTTTTCAATATGTGACGTAGTCAGGTTTTAAGTTTTTAATCTTTTTTATAATGTAAAAGTGACATCCCTAGCTACTGCTAATGAATACAGCAGCAGTCGTGTTTCAAGATTGTTTAAAACGTCGAATTTTTCGTTTTCTTTACATTTATAATGTTTAAATACGGATTACTTAAGATGGAAATGTATAAATTAATAGTTGTTTAATTTTTCTTTTCAGGCTAAGCTTAATTTTAACTTTCACTATGGATTTTAATTTTTTTTTCCTATAACTTTTAATAATGCCCTAAGATTTAAATCGTATCGGATAACTGAAAACTGGTTGATATTTTTGTTACTGACCGAATAACAGACATTCATATATTTTTTAATATTCCATAAATATTCCAGAAATTATTATAATTTTATTAAAATTCATTTATTATTTCAATAATTAATTCTTTATACCGACTAATTTTTTTCACTTACATGGGATCTTGGGGATTATAAAAAACAACCACTTCTTAAAAAACAATTACTTCGTAAAATCTACAAAAAAAATTTAATAAAACGCGTAAGAGAAAAATTACCTAGAAAAATAAAATCGTCATATTTTGTAAAATTCCTAAAAAGTCCAATAACTCAAAAACAGTTAGGTTTCGGATGGGATGTCCCAGAGTCAAATCTGGCAGTAACGATGTATACTATAACCTCGGGGATCTAGGTCGACTTACCTAGTAACCCTGTATATAAAGTGTGAATTTATGACAGACAGACTTCATTTAGAACATAGTTAGCTCACTAATGTGTTCTATTTTGGGGGTAGTTAGTAAATTGTTTGTGACGTACAGACGTTCAGAACGGCGGACAGATGTAGAGAAAAAAAAGGATTGTGTGGTTTTATGAAGCCACGGTAAAAGTGAAACTTTTTTTCACATTAGAGACATTTAACTAAAAATTTTTGGAGTAATATTCCATTAGGGGTATAAAAATCGCTTTATCAATCTTAATTTTATACTTGGGAAATTGGAATGATAATGGGAAATAATAAAAGTAAACTATTACATTAAACACTGACAAAAACAAACAAAATAGCGTGGAGCACTGGCACAAAAGAGTAATAGTCTATACACTACACGGTCAGCTGCTGCGAACTATAGGCGCCGCCATATTGGCCTTGGCTGCCTGACGAGCGCCTTTCACTTTATACCTACTCCGTGGCCGACCGTCACGCGACATGCAACACACAGGCGAAAAAGTTTAAGACGATGTAATAAAAGTTTCACTTTAATATATTTTTATTTAGGGTACAAGCTTTCTGCGCACAGCTTCGCCTCCGTGAAATTCGGTTATATCGCCTTAACTCGACAGCTCTTTTCTTTTGACTTTCAAAAAATCCTTTTTTAGTACTCACTTGCGTCACTTGAGGAACCCTTACATAAAGTTTCAAGTGAATCCATTGAAGAAATAAAATTCAGTTTATCCCCTTTTTTGTGCCTTTAGATTCCATGTAACACGCGGTATACAGATGGAGGTGTTATTAATAACATTAGTTGGTTATTTTAATTTATACGGGTACTCACGATTTCAAATTGTTGTACGATATTTCGACGCAGGTGCGTGGATCATGGTCACGGCGAGACTGCGGTGGCGGGGAGAAACTTTGGCAGGTGACACTTGACATACACTAATGACAGATGAGCCTGTTAAGTTAATAAGTCTAAATATCGGTAAAACAATTTGAAATCGTGAGTACCCGTTTAGTTGGTTAGTTCGTTAGTACGTGTAAGGACTGTTAGTCTGGACAGCGACTGTTAGTGATAGTTACTTGTTGTTAGTAAGAGTCTCGTTCTGATTCGATCACAGATGTGTTGCTACCCTTGAGCGATTTCAGCATCTGAGCCTAATATACATTTAATCCGCCGTCCGCGCGCGCCGTGTGTCCCGAAGCGGCAGGGCGCGACAACCGTCGGCTCGCTGAACTTCAATTATTCATAGAGAGGGTGGTTGTATTTTTACAGGGGGTGGTTCGGCCAAACTTCTGATCTTTTATTTAGGATTTTATAAAGGAACCCCTTTGTGTTATGGAAGCAGAAATACCGCCCTTACGTTTGTCGAGATTTCTTCTGTTTTACTGTAACTGCCAGTTAGTGGAAAAATTATGTGCGTATTACAAAATTACAATCTCAACCCCTAACTGTCCCACTGCTGGGCATGGGTCTCTCACAATATCGGGGATACAGGCCGTAGTCCACCGCTGGCCAAGTGCGGTTTGCGGACCAGCTATGGAATAGCGCTATATCTACTTATTTCTTTATTTACACAGTATTTTATGTCATTCTTATATTATTAGTACTGACGACCCGGATGGCGCAATGGTTACAGCCGGATCGCCGTTCCGAGGGACCTGGGTTCGATTCCCAGCGAGGCGGAAACTTGAATGAGTTTTAATTTCCGTTCTTGGTCTGGGTGTGTGTGTTCTTGTCTTGTGTGTTGTCCATGGCACCCACGACACAGGGATTCCTAGTGTGGGGCTGTGAGTGTGAAGCGTTATTTATTATTATTTATTCTTTATACACTTGCTCGTGTTACGATACGACCTTGAATTTTTAGTCTCAGCGCAGCCAAAGAACACCACAAGTAGTTCTACACATTTTGACAGAGTGTGTGCGGACGGAATCGTTTAGATCCCTACATTTCGTACGGACAATGCACGTTGGCCTGTTAAACAGTATTTTGGCATCTCCCATGTCCGGAGAGGCCAAGATGCTGTGTAGGTTGACTGCTTTGGGCCTTGCGAAAATTTAAAATTTTGTTTTGTTATGTTGTTATCCTATTATGTTGTAGTCATTAGTTTTTGTTTTTTTCTGTACGGGATGATGTGGTCGCCCAGCGACAAATTCCTTCATCATCATCACAACCCATAACTGTCCCACTGCTGGGCACGGGTCTCCTCTCACAGTGTGAGGGGTACAGGCCATAGTCCACCACGCTGGCCAAGTGCGGATTGGTGGACTTCACACACCTTTGACAACATTATGGAGAACTCTCAGGTGTGCAGGTTTCCTCACGATGTTTTCCTTCACCGAAGCAAGTGATAATTAGATTTTTAATACGGCAGTCCAACGTTCAACCACACGGCTATCACACTATAACAAATTCCTTTCAATAAAAAAATTAAAAAAATACCCACAAATAGTTGACAACCCCTGACATATATTAGTGAGCTGTCAACACGTATTTATCAACACACACTTGGCAACGATATAACAAAACATCATTACTCTGCCGCGGCATTTCAACGTTGACGTGTGAACTTACATAATTATGTCAATCCAGCTGTGTCCGTGATTTCGTCTGTGGAATTTAACAAAAAAGTTATTGATCTAGTTAAAATAAAAAGTAGCCTAATTTATTCTTCCTTATTACATAAGCTGCCAGTGAAAGTCCCGTCAAAATCGGTCCTGCCGTTCCGGTGATTAGACGGAACAAACAGACAGACAGACAGACAAAAATTAAAAAAAAATGTTATTTTAGTATGTTATGTACCTTGTATATGTACATAATATGCATTTAGTAAAAAGCGGATAATTTAATATTACAAACACTCCAATTTTATTTGAGTACATATTTGTATAGAGCTATGTTTTGCGAATAAGAGCAGTGATTTTTAACAGTCCCTGTCCCAGTCCTCATACTAACTAACAAACTAACCAACTAATGCCCTAAAGAGATCCAGGTTAAGCAACATTGGACGGTCGGTATTTGCATTGGCGATGGTGTGTGAATTCCGCCAATCCGCACTTGGCCAGCGTGGTGGACTCTGGCCTTACATTGTGAGAGAAGATCTGTGCCCAGCAGTGGGAACAGTTATGGGTTAATGAGTGTTTGCTCGCGACTTCGCTCGCATGGAGGACAGAAAACGTCAAAATACAATTTATCATCCCAAGGGATCGTATCAGGAATTAAGTACACAGGTATCGTATCGACCTAGTAGCGCTACGGTTACTGTTACGGTTACGGTTACCGTGCCGGACTGCCGATAAGGTCCTGGGTTCGATTCCCAAAGAGGTGGTTTATGACGAATAAGTTGCAAGTTAAGAGTTTAAGTCCACGATGTTTAATTAAAGCAAGTGATAATTAATTTAACATGTAAATGTGTAATGATGTGTTATAATTTGATAGTAAAAGATTTAAAGGAAAAGTTTGTATTATAATAGTCTTTGTAGCGCATTTAAAATTTAAAAGCATGTTTTTAAAAAAGTTTTTTTACTTTTAATGTATTTATTCTTTTGATGACTTTTTACGGTCTATAACATTTTACAGTTTGTTAGCAACCATTCCAAGAAAAGACTCCTACTAACACCAACTAACAGGACTACCTATCCCTAACAGTCCCTGCCATAGTCGTCACTAACCAACTAACGTTCTAACACCGTCTGCTAACTGACTAACCACCCCAGTCCCGATGTGAGTCTTGTTCTGTGTCGGTCACAGTTGTCATGGCGGCAGCGGGGGGATGCTGCATGCTCGTTTACTACCTTAATTCCATAAAAAAAATTAGTGATTGCGCCATCCGGACGACCCGGATGGCGCAATGGTTAACACGCCGGATCGCCGTTCCGAGGGTCCTGGGTTCGATTCCCAGCGAGGCGGAAATTTGAATGATGAATTTAAATTTCCGTTCTTGGTCTGGGTGTGTGTGTTCTTGTCTTGTGTGTTGTCCACGGCACCCATGACACAGGGACTAGACTTTTCTCAGCTCGTACTCAGCCAAGTCAAAGATCGCTTTATAAATACGAACGCTGTCTTAAGTCAGAGTAAAGTCTGAGCTAAGGCTAAGTATCGTCTATACATCTCAGCCCTAGTGTCGGGCTATGTGGTGTGTAGCGTTAAAAAAAAGTGATACTCCCAAGATTAAAACCAAACGATTACCGTAAGTATCATCAAAAAAGCGCTTGGTTTCACAAAACTTACGCAGTTGGGTTTAAGTTTTCAACTTAAATTCCCTTTTTCCGTATCCCAAATACATTGGCATTCAAAACTCAGTAACGGGCGTGCACCCATTACATCCCCTTGGCAACATAAATTCATACACCCCCGCCCCCTATATCACCTCTCTCAAACGTCAGAAACAGGATCTGAATCACCACTTGTGGGATACAGGGTTTGGGTGGGATTGGTGTTCCATTTTTAATGGGAAAATTGTGGATTTATGGACTAATCTTATATACCTATGTACATATAAAATTCTCGTGTCACAATGAACATTAGTTGGTTAGTTTGTAAGTATGAGGACTGGGACAGGGACTGTTAGTGAATGTTAGTCCTGTTAGTTATTGTTAGTAATAGTCCAGTTAGTAAATGTTAGTAAGAGTCACTGCCTGCGAAACGAAAGGTCTCAAGTTCGATTCTCGGGGTCGTGGGTGTCAGTCTTGTTTTGTGTTCCACTCCGTACGACACAGGGAATCCTAGTGCGGGGTGTGTGTGTGTAACGTTTTTTTCCTAATAAAACAAATCTTATCAACCCTTTCACTTTCATCCCCTACAATCTTGACAATTTCAATCGTTTGGCAAATTTCTCCGTTATTTTTAATTAAGATGTCTAATGGCAGGGTTGGCGCGCGGATTACTCATTAAGCTTTATGTCTTGTAGCTGTGGAAGGAATGGGTTAGAGATTTTAGCACTGGTCTGTGTCTAGAGAGGCCGGATTGAATCCTTAATGCAACAATAATGGAAAATATAGTTAATAGCTATGCCCGCGACTTCTTCCACATGAAATTTTAATTGTTTTTCTAAAATAAAAGCCCGAGTTACTCCTTATCACATCAGCTATCTGCCAATGAAAGTCCCGTCAAAATCGGTCCAGTCGTTCCAGAGATTAGTCAAAACAAACAGAGAGACAAAAATTATAAATTATAAAAAATGTTATTTTGGTGTAAAAGAAAAGGGAGTCAGTGTAAAAGTGACGGCAAATAGGGAAGAAAGGCACCTTAGCGAACCGGTGGTAAATGCAAAAAAAGGCTTGTGTGGTTTTATGAAACCATGGTAAAAGTGAAACTTTTTTTCACAGACACTTAACTAAAAATTTTTGGAATAATATTCCATTAAGGGTATAAAAATCGCTTTATCAATCTTTATTTTATACTTGGAAAATTGGAATGATAATGGGAAATAATAAAAGTAAACTACATATTACATTAAACACTAACAAAAACAAACACAATAGCGTGGAGCACTGACACAAATGAGTAATAGTCTATACATTACACGGTCAGCTGCTGCGAACTATAGGCGCCGCCATATTGGCATTGGCTGCTCTGCCGAGCGCCTTTCACTTTATCCCTACTCCGCGGCCGACCGTCACGCGACATGCAACACACAGACGAAAAAGTTTGAGACGATGTAATAAAAGTTTCACTTTAAAAGTGCAACTAGGTATCGTGAGTACCTACGCGTAAGACGTGATAAGCGTTGAACTGATAACAGGTCATTAGCACTCCTCGCGCGTGCAGCCCTGTCGGTCCAAGTTTTTAATTAAATATTAAAATTCATACTACGCCGCGATAACACCGCGCGCCCTCTTGCGCACCGCGAGCGATGCGTCTTGATACTTTGAGGATATCGAATTGTTCGACGTGTCTTTTGAAGTGAAACTTCTTTGCGCGCATGAGGGTAATTACGGA
Source organism: Ochlodes sylvanus (assembly GCA_905404295.2). Taxonomy (NCBI): domain Eukaryota; kingdom Metazoa; phylum Arthropoda; class Insecta; order Lepidoptera; family Hesperiidae; genus Ochlodes; species Ochlodes sylvanus. Next base: position 1,437,975 of record FR990150.1, read on the forward strand.
TGAAACGCAATCGACGTGACACGAACGTGTGGGACGTTTTTGTCCAAGAAGAAGGAGAGAGCGATTGAGACCGAGAGAGAGTGTGAAAGGGCGTACGTAGCATGAAGCACATAATTATTCATTCTATGTGTAGATATTTTAGAAGAAAAAAATGGTCGTGGAGTCCCTATGTGTAAAAGAAGTGATACTTCACATTATGATATTCAAAAACCAGCAAAGTGTGAGTCGGACTCGCATTAGAAAGGTTCCGTACCACCGTGCAATTTATTTTATACACATAGTTAAGTGTAGTAGATACAAAAGTTTAGTGTTGATCGCAAGGTTACGCTACTACTAGTGACATCTAGCGGTAGAAAAATTATAGGTTTAATAAAACATGTTTCTTTTACCGCCTTAAATTTTTAATTATTTTTAATCTTTAGTATTTGATTGATGATGATGATATATAACAAGACAAGCCTCTTACTAACAATTACTAACTGGACTATTACTTTCAACAAGTAACAGGACTAACTATCACTAACAGTCCCTGTCCCAGTCCTCATACTTATTAACAAACAAACCAACTAACGTTCTAACACCGTCTCATAACCGGACTAATTATCCTAAACCCCATTTGAGTCTTGTTCTGAGTCGATCGTAGTAGTCATGGGTGACAGCGCGGAAGCAGCATGCTCGTTTGCTATTTTGAATCCATAAAAAACCTAATCTATTCTAATCTACAAGATCCTCAATGTATCAAGAAGTATGAATCCAAGTATGGCAGTCAAGATGTGAAGTTGGCCGAAATCGTTCAGTCAACTCTGAATCCGGCCGAAAGGCTTCGCTGAAGGGTAATGAGAGGGAAAAAGACGAGCAAAACCGGGTACAACAGCTAGTCTATCTATACTAATATTAAAAGCTGAAGAGTTTTTTGTTTGTTTGAACAGGCCAATCTCTGCCTGAACCGATTTTAATGGACTTTCACTAAGAGACAGAGGAGGTTATACAGCAACACATATTATTACTACTTTTTATCCAGGAATTCCCACGAGATTTACGCGAGAAAATCTCCCACGCAAACGTGATAATAAAAATGAAATCTCAGCATGTCCATATATTATCAAAAATATAGTTTTGGAAGACTGAGAATAAATTATCAGAAATTTATTTATATTATCATTTTTACAATTTTTAGGGTTCCGTATTCAAAAGGTCACAAACGGAACCCTATTATTATGCTTCCGCTGTCTTCGGCTATATTATTTTAGCAGACAAAGTAATGTGTAGTTCCAGCTAACTTCAAACTTAGCCACCACTGACTAAGCAGAGAATTCCTTAATTGTCAGCACTTGTAGTTTCGCTAAGTTAGTTTAACAGTAAGCCGCACTTGAGTTTCAAACTTACTACATACAGATACTAAGCTAATTTGTATTTGATTTCCCTTGTTTAGAAAATTATATAACTAAGTATTGGTTTGTAACACCCAGTGATAGCATTTTCATTACATAATTACTAGCTGACCCCGCGAACGTTGTTCCGCCATATTATGGAACTAATTTTCATACAAAAATACTAAAAGCGCGATTTAAATTTGAGGGGTGGGGAAGTGAAAATTTGGGATTATGTATATTTTTTTAAGCCACGCCATAAAAAAATAACCATTAAATAATGTGTACAAAAAATGAAAAAAAAATTGTTAGGGTGCACAACCCTTAACATTTAGGGGTATGAAAAATAGATGTTAGCCGATTCTCATACCTACTCGATATGCTTATAAAATTTCATGAGAATCGGTCGAGCCGTTTCGGAGGAGTATGGTAACTAACATTGTGACACGAGAATAAGATGTGCGTATTAGAATTTAATTATTATATTCAGTGAAGGAAAACATCGTGAGGAAACCTGCATACCTGGATTCTTAGATCTCCATTCTCAAGTGTCTGAAGTGACAATCCACTCTTGCCCAGCGTGGGGGGGTATGGCCTGTACCCCTCACGTTGGGAGAAGACCCGTGCCCAGCAGTGGGACAGTTATGGGCTGCGAGGTGATAATTAAATTCTAACACCCACATAATTGTTAAAAAACTAATATGTGTGCAATTCACTAGTGGTAGAAGTGAAACTTAAAAAAACGAATACTGTCAGTCCATATATTGATGTGTTGTTTTGCTTACGTAAGCCGCCATTTTGCCGTAAAAGGTATTGCTCTAGGACCCTGACCTTGGAGCACGCAAGCGGACAATGCTTCCTATCTCAGTTTCTCCCACGTTAACATGTCTTTCTATTTAACTGACGCGCTTTCGCGTCATTTCCGTTTCATCGACTTTCAAATCACAACGATGCTAAAGAAGTTTTCACTTCAAAAATTAGGGTGTAGGATTTGAACCCGGGTTTGGGAGTCCAACATTCAAACCGCTATACACACAGACGTACATCACTCGTACCTATAGATATATTCCCCGTCAAGTTCTCCCAAGGTGCTACACCGCTATATTTTAAACAAACATTGATATACTGAAACGAAATGAAAATTAGCGGTGGGATAGGGTTGGCGCGTTACTCTGACGCGTTAATTTAATACATAGCAAAGGAGACTGGTACGCTTTCATACAATCTTGGGCCTGGATTGTAAAAAGATGAAAGTAGTGCCAATTAATAGCTATTATATTATTAACCTTTAATTGAAAATAAAACGGAATTTGTCAATCTGGGAGTAGTGATAAACGAGATTTAGTAAAAGTGAGGTTATAATATGAGACAATACCTATATACGGAACAGCTGATTTTTGAAGTTCGAGTATTTTATTCTTAAACATAGAACATGTAAAAGGGCAAATTAATACACGAGCTCCATTTTACAATACATTTTTATTGAATGACAATATTGACATAATTCCTTTGTTCTTCTTAATTGTCTGTTTATTCTTGAAGATGGCCTGTTCGTCGGCCAGTAACATTTTGCTGAAATACCTGAAACCTATGAAAGACTACCAACTGAATATCTCTCCTCTCCGCTCCTCAATCTACTCTCCACTCCTCAAGCCTGCACCTTACCACTCCACACCTCGCCTCACCAGCTCACCACACCTCACCTCACGTCCCGACACCTCATATGACCATTTCCTGCTGATCCTGCTCCTCGCAGTTGTTCTAGTAGAGGTACAAAATTCCTCCGTTACAAACATTAATATTTTGACGGCGTCCGTGGCACAGCGGTATGCGCGGTGGATTTATAAGACGGAGTTTCTGGGTGCGATTCCCGGCTGGGCCGATTGAGATTTTTTACCAGAGACTGGTACGGCGTCGGGCAGAAACCTAAAGGGCGATTTTATCCTACGCCTAACAAGTTAGCCCGCTTCCATCTTAGATTGCATCATCACTTACCATTAGGTGTTGACTGCAAGCACACTTGGTGTCGACTAACTTGTAGTAAATAAAAAAAACTTAGAATGGGAGGATGATAAAACGTAAATGACTGATGAGATCATAAGTAAGGGTAAAGAAGTGGTAAAATAAAAAACACTTTTTTTATTGATTTTTATTCCTCTTCAATTATAATTAAAATATTGTTAAGAATGTATGTCTTGATTGTATGCGTCCCCGAAGTAACCACAAGGTATTTGAAGCTGACAGCTCTCGAAGTAGGCTACTGCTGACCTCCCTGGACACTTCTATTACATAGCCATTGTTACCCCTTACATGCTCGCCATAATAAGATTGTGCTTTATTTGATATATACCTAATGAGATAAGAATTAGTTCACTCTCTTATTGTGACTCGGTTGTTCTATCTGCAATAAACATACCTCATCATTATCAACCTATTGACAGCCCACTACAGGGCCAGACCACCCTCCTTATACTAGTCTAACCTCTATATAGATCCCCTATATGGAGCTTAGACCCACTGCACTGCTTCAATGCGGGTTGGTGGGCTTAAGGCAATACTGTTTGATTACTTAATGGTCACTATCAGATGTTAGTAATAATGACTGAGACTGACAGCTTAACATGCTTTCTGAGGCACAGGAATATAAAACAACTAACTCAATTCCAGGGTAAGAGTAAGAGTTTTCTTATTCTATTTATTTAAAACACTTTATTGCACACCCATAAAAAACAAAAATACAAAGTAAAATAAGAAAAGAACCTTATGAATAAGTCGGTCTTACCACCAAAGTGATCTCTACCAGACAACCTTTGCAAAAAGGAAATATTAAAATAGCACAGGTTGGTGCGGCAAATAAACTTACTTAACAATCTACATTCTGTTTTACAATAGTACTACATGGCAATACTAATAATACACAAATAGCTATAAGAATATAAATATACATATACATATATTTATGTATATACATACAACACTGTTACATATAGATAAATTCTTGGAAGAAAGAAAAACTCAGTAGGTATCATTTCACAGCCCAACCCATGACTTGAACCCAGGACATAGTAATCTATGTGGCATGCAGAACATTAGTAACAATGAACATTCATTTAACTTACAGTTCGAGGTATAGTCCACTCTTGTATTACATTATATATTCTCAGTTCATGAGTTGAGCCAGTGTCAAGCAGATGACTGACTCATGATGAGAGCGACCACAGCGGAAGCAAACATTATGGTGGCCAAGTTGTCTTGGTTGATCAACAGCTGTTGGTCTTTGTGGCAAGTCCCAGAAAGCTTGACAAACATGGTCACAGTTGTTTACCTGAAATATGAAGTTTTTTATTTCATGAAATAAAGACTACTGAAAAATATACTTTCGCCAAACCACATTGGAGCAGTTTGGTGGGTCTTTGCTCGGAATCCCTCTCTGCTAGAGAGGAGGCCTGCGTCCAGCAGTTGGATGTTAATAGGCTGATGATGCTACTCAATCGATTTCGGTATTTAGTTAAATGTTAAAAATCTTTATCTACCTTTTCAAAAAGTATAATTCACTTTTAAGCATACGGTTGATAATAAACAATATAAGGAATCCTATAGGCTAGCATGGTAGGTGCCAGTTAGCTAATAAATAAGTGAGTACTTACAGGCTGTGGTGCACGCCATCGACGAATCACTGACAAATTCATTTTATCATCTAAAACTCGTTGATACTATTACTATACCACAGTTCACACAATGATCCATGGTGTCAATATCCAATCGTTAAGCCGGCCAATAAATCCAAAATAACGAGCCAAAGTCAGACGTTTATGTGTAAGACGTGTCGATTGATTTTAGAATTAGACTAGACAGGACTTCTATCATTCATTGTCATTATTGTCAAGTGTCAACATACACAAAAATGAGTAGTGATGAACATCGATTTTCATTTACAAAATCGATTAATGATCGATTGTTCGATCGAAAATTGATTTTGAGATTTCACTTTATTACATAGATAGATGTCTTGTTTCACAGTTAATTAATTTATTTGTAATAGTTTTAATGATATAATGATTGAAATTATCATCTCATGAAAAGCCTTTTTATATTTTATATAATTGTTTGCACACATTCTTAATATAATCGATTATAATTATCGATTACCTATTCTATTTTTGATCCTAACTTATTTTTTAGATTTTTCTTCTTCCAGATTGTGAATTAAGCTAATTTTTTAAATATTATAATAGAAAAAAATAACGCGTTTTTTAAGCTATATTTCAACTTATTACAAATTGGGCCCAGAAGTCCCCGTCTCCTTTACGTTTATTGGAAACTAGCTGGCCGGACAGACAAAAGTTAATAGTAAAAGATTATAAATATAACGTTTTTTCCGGTAATTGTTTCTGCTATCAATTCCCGTCGAATTTCTGACTCGTGGATTCGTGATTCGTGGTTTGCAACTTTGCAGCTATACACAAGAGTTTTTTAGTTCATCATAGACCCGAGTGGCGCTGTGGTTAACACGCCGGATCGCCGTTCCGAGGGTCCTGGGTTCGATTCCCAGCGAGGAAATTTGAATGATGAGTTTAAATTTCCGTTCTCACAACAACAAACATAAAAAATACAGTCGAAATTGAGAACCTTCTCCTTTTTTGAAGTCGTCTATAAAGTGCCAACCCTATAAGAATAGCAGGTACGGTGGGTTAGTCTGTCCGTGCGTAGCGTGTTTGTGCTAGCTAATTGGAACTCGTCGCTAAAGGGTTTGCGGGATGTGGCGCTGCGATATATTATATCGATATGATTAGCAACCCTAGCACAGCGTATACGAGTATCTCGCTATTAGAAAGAAAGAAAAAAGAACCTACACATTCACGAAACTTAAAATAAAACTCAAATAAACAACTTTGAGTAGGCAGCAATTATGACTAGGGTTGGCACTACTTTTCCGCGCGGTCCGCTTAATCCAAGCGTCTAGTTCAAAAGTTTGTCAACAGATGCCGATGTACCGGTTTCTGAGACTTTTTGTAGATAGTGTAAGTTAATCCATAGTATTATGATTTGCCTGCCGAGAAGAAACCTTGATAAGTAGCCTTGAGTTTATCTCTCTCCTCCCTCTCTTTCCCTCTTTCTCCTATCTCTCTCCCTATCTTTCTCCATGTGTGTGTGAGTGTTAGAAACGAACAGAATCCATTGTACCAAAAGACGCGGTAAAGTTCCTACGACGTTGTGTTGCTACCGCGGTTATCTTTTTTTCTCTCCCTCCCTCCTTCTTCCTCCCTATCACTCCTTCCCTCTCTAAGTGTGATTTAGCGTTACAAACTAACAAACGTGAACCTATTAATGGTATGTAACAGGGTCCATTACTCCATTGTATTACGACTCTCGGAAGCAGTGATAGCTGTATGGTTGAACGTTGGACTGCCGAACCGAAGGGTCCGGGTTCAAACCCCGCACGCACCACTAATTTTCAAAAATTATGTGCGTATTTATATTTAATTATCACTTGCTTCGGTGAAGGAAAACATCGTGAGGAAACCTGCACACCTGAGAGTTCACCATAATGTTCTCGAAGGTGTGTGAAGTCCTCCAATCCGCACTTGGCCAGCGTGGTGGACTATGGCCTGTACCCCTCACACTGTGAGAGGAGACCCGTGCCCAGCAGTGGGACAGTTATGGGTTGTGATGATGATTACGACTCTCGAACGGTAATGTTGCTATACGGTCCACGAGTGCGGTGAGAACGGTGGGTTACGTCTGTACCTTTATTTGTGTTAGCTAATTGGAACTCGACGCCCAAGGGAGTGTAGTGATGGGACGCGGTATCGATACATATCATTAACAACCCTTGACAGCAACGATAGCGAGTCGTTTGAACGTTGGGCTCTCGAACCAGGGTTTGAAACCTGCATCTCAAAGTTGCAAAAATAATTTGCCTATTTAAATTGAATCACTTGCTTCAGTGAAGAAAATATCGTGAGGAAACCTGCACATCTGAGAGCGATCCATAATGTTCCGTAAGGCGTGTGTAGTCCGCAACTGCGCATTTGGCCAGCGTAGTGGAATATTACCTGTACCCATCACAGAGTGAGGAGACCCGTGCCCATCAGTGGGGCAATGATGAGTTTCGATAACGATGATGAATTACGCGGGAGAATTTAGTGTACGTTTTTAAATTACAACTCTCTTCCAACTGATTCCTATAACCCATATTTTCCGCCAATGTACTGTGAAAATCATTGAGTTATTAGTACTATGGACATTAGTTCCGCGCTAAAAAATGTCCGAGCCAAACGAGTTCAAAACGCAAAAAGAGATACAATCGACTGCAATCGAAATTAAACCGTGATTAAATGATTTTAGTGTTTAAATTACGTTGTTACCATTTAATTCACGCGATGGCTGTGACTGGCATTTTTTCGCGATTTAGTATGAGACCCGACGTCCATAGTAACAATAAGGCAATGGTGAAAATCGAAATTGAAATAATAATCAAAACATCGATATTACCATTGCACATCACTAAAGGCTCTTGTTTAAATATTAATCGACGCGACAAAGGGGTGCCGCGGGCTAATCGCGGGTTAGGGTCCATTGTGGAGGGGATGACGGAGAACGGACCTCAGTAAATATAGGGATATCAAAGGAAACAATTAATATTTGATATTATAATATTTGAATTAATATATTAGTGAATCATTGGTGATCGGTTCTTGTTTCAAGCCATTGTTGGCCCTGAGCATGGTCTCTCCGCATTTCTGAGGAGGCTAGAACATATTCTAGCACGCTGCTTCAGTGCGGATTGGTGGAGTGTCGTAATATACTTGGCCAAATTTTGAGCTCGAAGGACCAAGTTAATTTGTAGAACACAGTAAAAGTACATTGCATATATACATATATTGTAATCATTAAATGTACTATTAGTAGTTTTTTCCGCTAATTTCACAAAGGTTGAATCAATTTAGATGCAGTTTTCACTGCAGTAAACATAATCAGTTCACATTTAAAAATAACGATATCAATTTTACCTCGTCACAACATTTTTTTAGCCTGATCTTCCTAGTGCCCCGAGTAGAAGCAAGGTTAATTAATTGAAATCCATTCCTCAATCAGACAATTAAAATCTCCTGTTTTTCTAACTACTTATGGCTTGAGTTGTCATAAAACATCGATAACTTCTTACGTACTGCCCCATCGCTAGGGTGTTTAAATATTAACAGACACGCAAAGGGTTATAATGTTTGTTAGGGTAGCTCAAGACTTGGGTTTACTTCAACCGCTCAATCACCGGTGAATCACTCAATCAGTAACTGGTGATGAGTGGCTGCTATGTACACTAGGTACCTAGGTAGTAGAGCCTAGAGTTCGCCCGGGGTAGTACCACCGCCCGCCATGGTACCTAGTACCATTTCTACCGTGTAATAATTGTTTTAACAGCAATTGTGTTCCGGATAGAAAGGTGTGGAGCCGGCTACACTTTTTTAGAGGCGACCATCTCAGTCCTCAAGAATAGCAACACATCTGTGACCGAATTATAACGAGACTAACATTTACTAACTGTACTATTACTAACAACAACTAACAGGACTAACATTCACTAACAGTCCCTGTCCCAGTCCTCATACTTACAAACTAACCAATTAATGTTCTAACACCGTCACCTAACCGGACTAACTATCCCAGTCCCCATATGAGTCTTGTTCTAAGTCGGTCGCAGTTGTCATGGGCGGCAGCGGAAGGTGGTGCTGCATGCTCGTTTGTTACCTTAATTCCATAAAAAAACGCCAAATACTATTAATAGTAAATGTACATAGATCGAAGATCCCGTTAACAACATTCAACAAGTCAAAAAAAGATTAATGAATAAGAAATGAGCCTGAAATGAAATTCAAACAATGGCCACCCCCGAGGCGCCGACTCCCAACTTTCCTGAACGCATCGCTAGACATTGTTAATGAAAAGTTGTAATTTAACAGATGTTAAAAATTTGTTAAAATTACATCGTCTTGAGAAATAAAATTACACAATATGGTACTAGTAAATTAGTCCCCTGTAGACCTAGAAGTAAGGTAAAGTCAAACTGACAGCTCCTAGCTTTTCACTGAAATTAAATGAAGTTTATTTGAAGGTGGTTTCTACAAATACTTCGAAAGTCAAAATACGACTTTGACTTAACATTAAGGCTAGGCGTATGCTGGAATGCAGGCGACGCAGTACATCAAATCACAGTTCAGTACACCACAGGGCAGTTGAGGCAGACATGTGCCCCCTCCGTATGCTGCGACTCAAGTCATTCGCATCATAACTAGTACAAAGAATAGACGTTTGACAATGATTCTATTAAACGTTCTGTCATGACTGTCATTGCAACAAAACTACGCCGTGAAATCTGCCATGAAATCTGTGCCGGCTCTACAACGGGACGCAGAGCAGGACTGACACATGTCAACGTCTGACGTGCCTGCGTCGCAGCATACGTAGCTCAATGACGTTCCATACTTTACAAAATCTGCTCAGTTCTGCGCTGCGTGGAACTGCGTCGCCTGCGTTCCAGCATACGCCCAGCCTTAGTGTTAGAACCTTGAAATTTTGCACAGAAATTGCTTGAAATGTTCGTTACTTTGATTATATACGTGTATATAATCAAAGGTTCGTTACTTATATAACGTAGAGGAGCACTTAGAAAGGAAGGAAGAAAGATAGTATGAAACTTTGCCGTTTTCGAAGGTATTTGAATGAAATTCAGAATAAAGGTATTTCATTAAAAGTTATGAAACATGTATAAAATATTTTTTCGAAAATCGTCCCTTAAGCGGGTAAAAGGGGGCGCAAAGTTAGTATGAAAGTTCTCTGATTTTATCAACTTTTATATAATAATATTTAGAGATTTTTGGCGGGCGAAGCCGCGGGCGTAGGCTTGTTCTATACTAAATTAAGCACCGTAAACCAAAGTAAAATATTTGAGGAATTTAATCAACGTAGGAATTATAAGAATGGCCGACGCGGACACGGATTCGGGAAGGGTTACGCTCGTGTGTAAGCCGGGTGTTATGACGTAATAACCGGAAGGTATTCCAGAAGGGTTATTTAGATGAGATTAGAGTACATCAAATTTTACCACGCTCATTAAGTGCAGATTAAAAACCAAGAGTTTATGACCTTTGTATGGATTTTAAGCTATTGCATACCTTTTATCGCGGGCCTTGAGCGTGGGGACCGAATCCAGAAATTCCGTAACGATAAAAACCTAACACCCCCAATCAGCGCCATCTAGTACCTTAATACTAAGGTATGGTACGTATGTTTTCTACAAACTAGATGGCGCTGTTCTGATATAACTATATAACTTCTAATAATTATAATTGCATGAGTTGATAAAAAAATGCTATGCAATAGCTTTACCGCGGCAGTCTCCGAGTGCCACATTTAGTTTTTCTTTTCATAAGTAACTTAATGCTTGACAACTATCCCACCTGATGGTAAGTGGCGATGAAGTCGAGGATATTGGACGCACTAACTTAGAAAAGCCTATTCACTCTCCTCTTGACTCCCACATTATACGCAGTTGGGAACACCGACGCAGGAAAGCTAAGCATTTAGGATAGCAAATGAGCCAGCAGCGCCACACTAACTACATTGTAATTGCAATAATTCTAGAAGTGAATCCTACAAAAAAAACTAATACTGTCAGTCCAAATATTGATATTTTGCGTTGCTTACGTAAGCCGCCATTTTGCCGATGCCGATCTCATTTACTCCCAACGCGTCATTTCCGTTTCATCGATTTCCAAATCACAACGATACTATAGAAGTATTCGCTTCAAAAACATCAAACAATAACCCTTAAAATTAAGCAACTCCATCGGAAATCACAAATTCCCGACTCGGGCCCGGGCACGTATCGGTGCCAATAAATAAAAAAGATACCATCGCGTGTTAATTGAAAGGCCGCGGCGGAAGGCATATGAATCACCGGTCAGCAATTTGGTCAGTCCCTCGCCTCGCGGGGGACTGAGGAGACTGGGGGATTTTTTAGCCAACAACGTGTAATTATTGGTCGATTTCCTATTTTCGTCGAGGCAGTTCGACTTTCAAATTATTGAAATTAGATTTCGGGAATTTTTAATTCCCTGCAGTTGAAGCATAGGGTTGAAGTGTTCTTTTGCTTAGTCAGAAAAATAGTCTGTAGTAGATTATGAGTAGTGGAATTTTTGACCGTTCAACGTTTTTCGGTAGGGGAAAACTTATGGGATCGCGTCAGCGACTTGCTGTGACGTAGTGCACCGGACCGGCGACGCGCTACGGTCTGATTGCATACATACATACCTACTTAAACTTAAGGTGCCCCCTTTGGGCCCCCTTTCTATCTACTTTGTGGGTAACATTGTTGCGATATACACGAGTATTTTAGGTTTCCGAAACCAAAGCACGGTAATAGTATCATATAGTAGTGTGACTCGGCCCTGTCCTTGAAATAAATGCCTACAGCCCCGCGCGCTAGGATCCCTCTTTCTAGTTGTAGCGACTGTAAGTAGGTAGGTAATACGCACGCTTCCTGATTACAAACCCACACGTTCGATCGTCCCTATGGCGCTTCTGTGGCTGTTGTATACAAACTCCGAGGCGCGTAGGTATGATTCGCGTTCCGACCGTTTGTATGCAGATAGAATACTGTATGATACTATTACCGTGACCGAAGGCCTAGGTACTTATTCGTACGAGTACCCCCGCCATGTGGCGAGGATCGGGTGAAAAATTACGGTAGGGGAGCGCGAACAGTCAATTAGTGAAGTCTGGACAACGTCACCGTATTTCACCACCCACCCGGTCGTTTGACTGTATTATAAAATACGATACATGAGTTTTTGAAGTGTAACCTCTGCGTCGGCATTTCGTGAGCAAGTTAGTAAAATTCAAATTAAAATCATATTATTAACTATAATGATGTGGTAAGTAACTATGTCTTTATCGACGCAAAAATCGAAAGCGTTGTACATAATTCACACATGAGTGTTATTTTAAGGTATTGCATAGCTTTTATCGCGGGCCTTGAGCGTGGGGACCGAATCCAGAAATTCCGTAACGAAAAAAACCCAACACCCCCAATCAGCGCCATCTAGTACCTTAATACTAAGGTATGGTACGTATGTTTTCTACAAACTAGATGGCGCTGTTCTGATATAACTTCTAATTAATTTCTATATAAATTATAATTGCATAAGTTGATAAAAAATGCTATGCAATAGCTTTACCGCGGCAGTCTCCGAGTGCCACATTTAGTTTTTTTATTGTAGATTCAGAATCAGAAAACAATTCTACGTCGAATGATCCAAGTCTCGAGGCTCTAGAACATTTTGTAATGCGTTTCCCTATTTTCATACATTATGTACTGAAGCGCTCATAGCCCGGCGGCTTGCGTCGATCTCAAGTGATCGACAAAGTTAAGCAACAGCGGGCGGTCGGTAGTTGGATGGGTGACCGCTAGTGGCAAAAATTTCTTGAGCGCTTCCGTGCTTCGGAGGGCACGTAAAGCCGTCGGTCCCGGTTGTTATCATTTGGTAGCAGTCGTTAAGCCATGTCGGATACCTTCGGGCGGCTTAAAATTTCCGACACTTGGGTTGGCCACTAACCCCTCCACCAATCCGCACTGGAGCAGCGTGGTGGAGTATGCTCTAGGCCTCCTCAGGTACGAGGAGAGACCCGTGCTCAGTAGTGGGCCATTAATGGGTTGTAGCCATGTACTGAAACGGAAATCACGCTTGCTCTGGGACCCCGACCTTGGAGCACGTTCCGTTTCATCGACTTTCAAATCACAACTTACAGAAGTTTTCACTTGAAAAACAGAATAGATATTAGAAAAACATCTCGACCCCAACGTCTAGTATAGCTTTAAAATAACAAGTTTCCTTAATTTTTCCCGCGTTTAACCTGCAGCGCGCTTCACGAATCTCAATTCGCCGGGGAGGCGGCGGCGCAAGATTGAATCATTTCTTATCTCGAGATTATTTTATTTCTAATGGGATAGCGTTGTGTGGATAAGACTTATAAGGTTTTTTTTAAACAGGAAGTGCTGGGTTTGAATCGTCACACGCAAATTTTCAAACGTTATTATTGTTTTCCTTTTTGGTTTTGTGTGTTTTTTGGCAAAGGGAGATATGTCGCCGGGCGAGACGACATGCTCGGGGAGCGGCCAAGCTGCGACCGAGCGTGTTAGGAACTTGAAAATTTTTACATAATATATACATATGCAAGCGGTGTAGAAAACTTCGATAGCGTGATTCAGGCTTGTCGTGACGTCACCTTGTGACGTGTGGGCGATGTCTCCACATTTTAAAAAGTTGTTTAATCATATCTCGTATGGGGCAGTGCTCACCATGCCGGGACCGTCAAAGAGAATTAATATCAATTTCCAGCGTAAAAAAGTCTAACCGGATCCATAGTTTTTAAACAACATTTTTCCTTTTTTACACAATATAAACCTCGACGTCACTTGTATCTTGATTGTCACATGTCTTTAGTGCCATCTGCAAGATTAACAATTTTCGAAATTTCCATTTCAAATAAATAAGGGCATGTCCACACAACTCAAGCCGACCGTAACATCTGAAACGTAAAATTGAATTCGTTGTTCCGTGAAGCTTATATTTACTGGCGCTGAGACAACGGGGCCTAATGAATGGTGCAGATCGACTAGCGAGACGACTGAGCGCTCCGCGGTGGCTCGGTAAGATTTTTGTGGGGCTTGGTGTACAATTACTAGCACAGATTACTAGAATAGATAGAACAAAATGTTGTAATTCAATAATGTAACGCAGCAATGTCTGGTGAGGAGAGCGTCTTCCGAAGGCTTCTGGCCAGAGTCCAACAACATGTTTCTGGCCAACAAGATCCATCTTCGACAATAGACAGATGATTAATATTAATCTTACAAGTAAAAAAACCGACTTTAAAATAATGCAAATTTAAGACTTATGGTTTTCTCATGGATGCCATTGTCAGAACTGAACTAAATTAAAATGAAACAACACGGGAAGCACCAGCTTTCAAATAAAAAAAGAATCATCAAAATCGGTTCACCCAGTCGACAGTTCTGAGATAACAAACATAAAAAAATACAGTCGAATTGAGAACCTCCTTCTCCTTCAGTTTTCCTCCGTCGCGTCGGTTAAAAACAAATGAAGACGGCTTGATATTGTTAATATTGTCATTGAATAAAATTGTTTGGAAAATGGTGCACGTAATAGCCCAAATGTTATTCTGATGTGTAGCTATATCACTATAAAGTTTCATCTAAATCAGTTCAGTACCTAGTTTTTGCGTGAAATGTTTGTTACTACAAACATACACACATACATAGGTCATTCATCATTGCAACCGCCACGGTTTCTTACATACATAGGTACATATACTAACAAACTTTCCCATTTATGATATTAGTAAGGATTAGTAAGATGTACAGTCAAGTATGAGGAGAGACCCATGCTCAGTAGTGGGCCATGGGTTGAAGCCAAGCCAAGCCAACAGACAGCGAACAGTTACAGATTTATTATATGTATAGTTCTTAGAATAATTACACTATAGAAACGAAGTCCGCGCGGCCGTTTTGAAGCACCTTATTTGGAGTCAGAAATGATTCCAAACACCAAACGGGCACCTCATGTCAACGCACTCCAAACGCATCTCGCGAAAAAAAAAGAATTATGACGATTTGTCCAGTTAAATTGTGTCACAAAATATCTGAAAAGCTATTTATGTATTATTGCTAAAAACATATAATTATCCGCAGCCGAAGTTCGGGAAAGTTTCGGTTTAGTGCTTCACTTTAGACAGAGCGCTTGTATGAAGACTGTCTTTCTATAGTGTTATTATTCTAAGTTATAGTTAGATGACAACTATACCATCGAAACAGTGGCTTAATCTCGGCTAATCACAGGTAAGTCCCATACCCCAGTCGTTACCTTAAATGTCTCAATTTACCTCTAATTTTACCCTAATTTATCTGAGGGTACAGTTACCTGCCGCCGGTTTAACCCGTAACTGTTAATTAAGTTAACCCTGTTACCGTATTGTGGAGTTACGAACAGGGGTTTAATTTTACTGCTGGGTCTTGGAAACCGACGGGTTAAAAAAGAAATCAAAATGTGTTCAATGCACACGTGCTAGAAGTGAAACTTCAAAAAAAACACGAATGCTGTCGATACAAATATTGATGTTTTGCTTTGCTTACGTAAACCACCATTTTGCCGATGCTTCCTTTCTTGCGCGTCATTTCCGTTTCATCGAATTCCACATCACAAGGATACTAAAGAAGTTATCACTTCAAAATGATATTTTCAAAAGCATTTGGATGTCACATACATACATAACTGTCCCACTGCTGGGCACGGGTCTCCTCTCACAGTGTGAGGGGTATAGGCCATAGTCCGCCACGCTGGCCAAGTGCGGATTGGTGGACTTCACACGCCTTTGAGAACATTATGGAGAACTCTCAGGTGTACTATTCCTCACGATGTTAAACCGAAGCAAGTGATAATTATTATTTAATCCTAAAACGCGCATAATTAAAAAAAATATAGGTGCTTGCTAAATTTGCTTGTAAGCAACTGTGCTTTGATTAAAACAACATATGTGCAATTCACACGTGCTAGAAGTGAAACTTTAAAAAAAAATTGGTTGTCTGTAAAGTCGGTTTACTGACGATAGTTGAACGTGACAACGTCTTAAGAAAATAATTTCCTTTGAATGAGTAGGCAAGCACAATAAAAGAACACTTTTTCAATACAAGTTAAGTCATTTATTAAAAATGAATGCTGGATACTTATACATCCTACACCGTGATTCAGAATTATAGCGCCCCACTACTCAACGCCATCTAGTGTACTGCGAGTGAACTACCAGCTCAGCCAGCCTTCCTCCATCGATAAATGGACCCAATCGAACTTAATGAATAATTGTTCACTGCACAATACATAGATGGCGCTGGTATAATAATTCACCAACGGTAACGACGGTAACGCATGA
The DNA here is from genome assembly GCA_905404295.2 of Ochlodes sylvanus. NCBI lineage: Eukaryota > Metazoa > Arthropoda > Insecta > Lepidoptera > Hesperiidae > Ochlodes > Ochlodes sylvanus. The sequence continues at coordinate 1,454,351 of FR990150.1, forward strand.
GTCATGTTTTTTCATGCGTGCCACCGAATTATAAGACGTTGTCACGTCAAAACACGAATACTGTCAGTCCAAATATTGATGTTTTGCATAAGCCGCCATTTTGCCGATGCTTCCTATCTCATTTTCTCCCACGTCAAATGTGTCTGTCTCTTTTTCGTTTCCGTTTCATCGAATTCCAAATCACAACGATACTAAAGAAGTTATCACTTCAAAAAATCATTTTTATCGTGTCATTAGCGTAAGTTACTCTTCATGTGTGAGTGCGATATACTGCATCCATAAATCTCTCTTCTCCGTCTACGGTTAAAACATTGAAATCCTACACTGTACACGCTACCTCTGTACAGGCGTTACTCTGTGCGTCACCAAATTGGAAAAGAACTGGCAGGCGGGGGAGATGGAAAAATGATATTAAACTCGACACATGTGTTAACCAGAACGTAATATTCCTATGGTGAGTTATGTGCGCGTCCCTCTGAATGTTATGCTTCCGTTTGAACCAATGGATATTGAATACTTACAATTCATGCCGATTGTAAGGTTTACTAGACACTTTTTAACGTACGATTTTAAACTTAACTCATCGCGGGTTGTACACATTTTATTATACGGGTACTCACGATATCGGCGTACCAAAATACATATCGTGAGTACCCGTATCATAGTAAATGTAGACACTTTTTGAAGTGAAACTTCTTTTGCCGCGTGAGAGTATTTCAAGGTGACACAAGGTGGCACGAGTTAGAGCGTTGACCGCTCGCCGCTCGTAGATAGTCATGGAGTAGCGCTATATTTATTGAAGTGAAAACTTCTTTAGCTGCGTTGGGCACTTTTGATGTGACAACGTCTTATAATTCGATAGAGCCGGTGGCACGCATGAAAAAACATGACTCATGCGTCGTTACCGTCGTTACCGTAACGGCGTAGCAATCGGCCTTTGCGTTCGGCAGCGTTCGGCAGCGTCCGACATCCGTCTCTCTCCTACTTGAGTGAGCGATGCGTCTGCGTGGACAGCTGCTATACTATAGTACATTTATATGTTTTGATCGAGTATCAAGTGCAGTGAAAAGTGAATGTGGTGTCAATTGTTTATAGCAACGATAATTACAGCGATAAAGGTAATGATTCTTTCGATATTAATTATATATTCAGTGATATATTGTCGAATAGGTATTCGTGCTTTCATCATTAAAATGAATAGCATCGGTCCGCTAGTGCAGCGATTGTAGGTTATGCTATAATTGACATTGACAAATCTATTAAACAAATGAAATTAAAATTTTCTTTTGAAAAATGCTACCATTCCATCAGTATTTTCTTAAGACGTTGTCACGTTCAACTATCGTCAGTAAACCGACTTTACAGACAACCAATTTTTAGTAGGGGATAATCTTATGGGTTCGCATCATCGACATGCTGTGACGTAGTGCGCTGGACCGGTGACGCGCAGCGGTCCGCTTACTCACATACTATTTTACTAAGTTACTTTCTAAAGTTTCAGTTCTCACTTCTGTCTGCAGTCCCCACGACTGTCTGTTTTGTTCAGAAACATGTAAATTGTGTTTCTAAAACTGTTTAAAAGTTTAACCCGCATCCCCCCCCCCCGCAAGGCGCCCTCCCCCCGCCGCCGTCGCCCAATTTTTTCCTTCTAACGCTAAAAACACAGTGATTAGCAGGAACGAGCCATCTGTATGCTTATTAGGGTCGCGGGACACTTCGCTCCCCTTGTTGTGTAGGTCCAAGTTACAAGCGATTGGTGCCCAAGTTCCAAAATCAAATGGTCAAGTAAGTTCCAGAATCGAATGGTTGATAGGCAGCGCGCGGGTGAGTAAAATAGGAGCCAATATCGACGCAAGAAAGCGGAAATAACTAGCCGATTGTTGGAAATGCTGGTTATAGGCCGATAATGTAGAGAAAATACTTTATCAGTACATACTAAAGAATAATATTTCAGATACGGCTCGAAGGACCATGTTGGAAATGCTAGTTAAAGACCGATAGTGTAGTGAAAATACTTTATTAGTACTAAAGAACAATACAATTATTTGCTAGCTATGAGTACTATTTCATAGCTAGCATTAAGCAACCATAGGTCGCTGGTTCAGATCCGGCTCGAAGGACCATGTTGGAAATGCTAGTTAAAGGCCGATAGTGTAGAGAAAATACTTTATAAATTAGTAAGAGTGTCGTTCTAATGCGGAGGGCACCGCCCAGCGCGAAACGCCCTCCCAAACCCTCCGCTTGTAACTTACGCCACAATTTAAAGCATAAAAGAAAAAAGTTGCCCGAAACTGTAATTATAAGGCACATTTTACAGCTTCCAAGATGAGTGGAGATGTGCAGAGTTTGATATTAATGTAATTAGTTTAAGCCTACTTCTCTACTTGAGCCTGTTCGGATGAACAACTTTTTTATGCGAAACATCTTTTAAGGATTTAAGATACAATACAATTCTAGGTGGTAGATCCTAGAGTTTGTCTGGGGTAGTAGCACCCGTCATCTTAGCTACCATTTCTACCGTGTAATAGGGTATTTGACTACAATGAAAATATAGATCAAACTGTTGTTAGCTTAAAAGTATATTTTTTTTAAACCAATTAAGCCAACACATTATTTTAAAATTATTTGGATTTTGATTAAAAATCGATAATAAAATAATGAATTTTTCGTGTTTGATCACGTGATCGAAAACACGCGGTTTGGCTGAATGACGTCACTTGCTAGTACTGCTTACTATACGCAATGACAGCATTGACAGCTTAGTATGGTTATTTGAGCAGGTGACGTCATAACCTGTTTAAAATGGCGTATTAGCGTTTTGGCGGCTTTTTTGTTCATTTAAACTTTGATGGTGATTTTCATAGAAAATAGAGATATTTACAAAGAATTAAGCAAACTGCATAATGTATTATGTTATATTGAACAATTTGAGTTATTTTTCTAAAAGGTATCAAATACCCTATTAATTATAATTGTTAAAACAGCTATTGTGTTCCGGTTAAAAAGATCGTTCGAATTAAAATGTATTTTGTCTTGTGGGTACTTATAAATCCACTTATGCATGTCATTTTTTATTTTTTGTAATAAATAAATAAATAAATTTTTAAATTCCCACAAACAATATTATTTTAATAGAGAAAATACTTAGTTTTTTTTTAGATTTTCGAAAATCGAGTTTTCATCAGATCTCCACGTTTTGAGGTACTAGGAAGTTAGTCCGACTAAATTCACGATGGTGTCGAATTGAAAAAATATTTTATAATTTTCGAACCGGTAGTTCCTGAGTTCCCTCATAGAAAGGTTATTATACAGTGGAAGAATATATATAATTATATTTGACAAAGACGTTTGGAAATAGACATCCGCGACCGGTTCTGCTCATGTTAGTATGTATGTATTTGTATGTAGGTATAAAAGTTGTAATGTAGTTGTAAGCATTATTACTTTTTAAAAGATGTGCCGAGGAGTCTCTTTCGCCGTTTCTTTTTCTCCTCAAAGATTTAAAAAATCAATATTTAAAGGCACCTTAGCGAAACGGTGGTAAATGCAAAACATTGACGTTCATAAGTGTATGTATCATACCTACATGAAATAAATGATTTGAGTTTGAGTTTTGAGATTAGCCCGTTCAAACAAACAAACTCTTCAGATTCATGATATAAGTACAGATTTAAGAAGCTGTGATAGCCGTGTGGTTGAACGTTGGACTGCCGAACCGGAGGTTCCGGGTTCAAAGATCGAAACATCGTGAGGAAACCTGCACACCTGAGAGTTCTCCATAATGTTCTTAAAGGTGTGTGAAGTCCACCAATCTGCACTTGGCCAGCGTGGTGGACTATGGCCTATACCCCTCACACTGTGAGAGGAGACCCGTGCCCAGCAGTGGGACAGTTATGGGTTGTGATGATGATGATGATGAGTACAGATTTGAAGTTGCAGTATTTTTTGCCTCGTCTCAAAAGCTTGGCGTGCAAATCGCTATAACTTAACGCAAGCGTTCAATATAGTCTGTCCGTCCGAGTGTCCGGCGACAAAAGAAAGGGTCGCGGGGTGGTCGGTGGACGGTATCCTCAAAAATAATATTTTTCTTACTTAGCTGCGGCCCACAGATAACTACCCCTTCGATGTTTGAGCTTGTACAGTCGCGCACACATGTGTAACGTAACTTAAAAAAATACCGACTACAACGTCGAGAAGTAATAAAGTGGGAAATCGTCGACGTAATCGAATTCAATTAAATACGCTTTATAATGGTTAACTTACAAACTACTCGTCAGATCTTGCTCAAATTAAAATGGGATCATGACAAGCGCCAGCTTTCAAATATAAAAAAAAGTTAAAATCGGTTCACAAGTGCCGGATAAATCGCTGGAAAAACATTAAAAATAATAAATAATATAAGCGTCGAAGATAGAACAATGGTAAATAATGTGTGTGTACTTATGTACACGCTTTAGAAGTTATACTTCTTTGGCGTAACAAGATAAAAATCTTTTCAAAAATTTCATTTATTATAATAATATAATGAGAAATATTATTATTATTTTATTTGTATCTATTATTAATTTATTAATTTATTTATAAACTTATTACACATTAAATAAGAATGTGAAAATTTATTTTAGTTTATGATGTAAATAATTTGACGTTCATAATTCTTCAATAAATACAATATACCGCCAACTATCGGCAAGGACGATTACTTAATCCATACTAACGAGTTCTATTATTCTACTATTATTTACTAGATGGCGCTAGGCCGATGGCGTTCTTATTCTTTAAGTTAGGAAGGTTCACCCCTAGATGGCGCTGTGCTTAAAACCCGCTTCGAATAAAACAATCAATGTAGTATTTTCATTCTAAATTATCTTTAAATAGTTATAATTTATGAACTGTGATATTGCAATTAAATAAATTATATGTGTATCAAATCAAACTAAAAAATACTAGAATATACAACTTGAACATAGTTATCAATTTTCATACCACCTAGAACTAACTTTTTGCTGTTAAATTTAGGTGTCGCAGCCAACTTCACATAATAAAATTTCACTCTCATCATTTTTTCATAACGCGCCTAAAGAAGTATAACTTCAACAATAAAAAGTAATAAATAAAATAATTATGTACACAGATTATTATTGTTATTTCTTAATTCTTTATTTGTTTTTTTATCTTACGAAAACTTACAACTAAAAAAATACCAATCGAATTGATTTTAGAAGTGGGTTAAAAATAATTATAATGCTCAATATGACTAAGAAGGCCAATTGCAAGTTTTCAAAAAGAGTTAAATGCAATAAATCTACAAGTACTTAATTACAACATAAGATTAATATTTGTGCATTATATAATCAAATGAAAAATATCAAATATAATTTCAACACTTCTGCACACGACTGTCCCGCTCCGTGTTACGACAGAGTGCTTGACCGCAGATAAGTCGAGTCCTCTAATAACATTGTAACGAAACACTTTACCGCGCGACGGTCGGTGTCTTGACCATTTTAGTTTGACCTGAGAGAGTACTTATCGTCTTAGGTGACCAGTCTACGCCTATCTTTATATACACTCATATTTGCTTGCTATTGCCCACGGTTGGGCCTGTGCGGTGGAATTCTTATGTTATATAATACGCTTTGATATAATCAAAGATAATACGCTTTATATTATTATATGTTGGTATGTAACAAACTGAAAATTTACTATCCAAAAGATACTCCATTCATTTGTAATAAGGTTCTCTTTAATCTGTCAGTGGTATAGCGGTTATATTCTCTTTTGTAATTAAATAATAGATGCTGAATGACAGTTGTGTTAATGATGCCATGGTAACTGAAACTAGGGTTGACTATAGTATACAAATAGTGTAGGGTTGTTGCTCTAGCCCTAAGCGTATTTTTTAGTTTTTGTATAACTATATTTATTATTTATCTTATACAGAAGACACACAAAACCAACTTAAATGGACAGACATTTACATAACACATCACCCCTATCATCGGTTGCCAATACTTTGATTAAACGGGCCTATGATATATGTGATGGTGATCATCTGACACAGGAACTGAACAGGACCATAAGAGGCTGAAGAGTTTGTTTGAACGTGCTAATCTCAGGAACTACTGGTTCGAATTGGAAAAATCTTTTTGTGTTGGATAGTCCATTTATCGGGGAAGGCTATAGGCTATTAACATCACGCTACTACCAATAGGAGCGGAGTGTCAATGAAAAATGTTGCAAAAATGGGAATATAATAATATAATTTATTTAAGTAAAAACGTAACTCTACGATATAATGACTGGCGTCTAGAAGTATATGTAAGAAGCTGCCGCGTGCCCCCGTCGCACGTACTGGCTATAAAAGTCAAAACTCTCTTTATTACAGCACCGCGGCCGTGTACAGGGTGTTCACAAAAATAAAAAAATTGTGCGGCTGGGGACCATCGGGAACGAAGATTTTTCTTCAACTTCGAATGTAATCCGAAATGAAATGTATAAATAGACAGGGACAGAGAGAGAGAGAGAGAGAGAGTTACGCACCCTGCTGTGCACTCATTTGCTCTTGTGCTCATTTGCTTGTAGACTGTAGTAGGCTCGTTACACACACACATACACACAGCATACGGCATTTCGTTACGTGACGATTTCTACTAAATCGCACTACCAGTAAGCCGCGTTAAGAAACTTCGTTCCAACAACAAACAAAAAAACGTTAACACACACACACACCCCGCACTAGTACTGTGTCGTACGGCATGGACAACACGAATTACACATCACTAACACCCACGACCCGAGAACAAACATTTATCTGTCACATAAACATCTGCCCCGGTAGATAGAACCCGGGACCTCTCGCTTTGCAAGCAGAGTTCGACCAACCTAGAGTCTTGTCGTTAATACCTAACTGTTCGCAATAAGGTTCACAATTTTATTATGATACGGGTACTCACGATATGTATTTTGAAACGCCGATATTTCGACCCAGTTGCATGGATCGTGGTCACGGCTGAACTGCGGTGGCGCGTGGTGTATCATAATAAAAGGTGTACAATCCGCAATGAGTTAAGTTTAAAATCAAATGTTCACAATGGTGTGTTAAACCCAATAATCCACATTTGGCCAGCGTAGTGAAAATGGCGAAGCTATCCCACAATGTGACAATAGAAACGAGCCCAGCTGTGGGACAGTTGAGTTCCAATAATGATTATTATAAAAACTGACTTAAACTGTAAAACAATTTATATTTACTAACACAACTGTTTTTATTAATTACTACTAACTGAACATGATTTGATAAAAATAATGCAATAATATTGATGGAAATATTTGTGAACACCCCGTGAAGTAGGTGTAACACGGAGCACCCTTTATGTGCCGTATATTTCGTGCTGTGAATACGTTACGGTATTTTATGGACTGTGGTACACGTCTCTATTATACGATATATGAACTAGAAACTAAATATACTTTAAAATAGCGCTTTGAAACCTCATCTTATACATACAAGTATATAAGATTCTCGTGTCACAATGTTAGTTAACTCCTCCGAAACGGCTGGACCGATTTTTATGAAATTTTATAAGCTTATTCAGTAGGTTTGAGGATCGAGTACTATCTATTTTTCATACCCCTAAGTGTTAAGGGTGGCTCACCCTAAAAAATTTTTTTTCATTTTTTGGACAAACTTTTTTGTGGTTATTTTTTTATGGTGTGGCATAAAACCTTTAAACTGAACAAACATTTTCTGTCACATAAACGTCTACCCCGGCCGGGAATCGAATCCGGGACCCCTCGCTTCGCAGCACCACCGACTAGGCTACGGGTTCGACAATGTCAACGAAGTTTTACTTTTCAATCCATAACGACGTCGAACACCAACATCGTTAAAACATCTGCATCAAAAAAATGGCTTCGCCCGACGTTTATTTTACATTTAAATATATTACCATAAACATAACACAATTCATTCCGATACGCCGCCATTTGCATTTATGGCCGCGCGTGTACTGCGGCGGAAGAAGGCTATGAATAAAATTGCATTTCTTTAAAATATACAACGGTGTGTGGCAACATTCGGAGGAAAAGCCATATTCCTTAGGTTTGTTAGTGTTTTGATTTTTCAAAGTGAATAATTCTATAGTTTCGTTGTGATTAGGAATTCGATGAAACGGAAATGACGCGATGAGATAGGAAGCACCGGCAAAATGGCGGCTTACGTAGCAAAGCAAAACATCAATATTTGGACTGACAGTATTCGTTTTTTGAAGGAGTTACTTCTAGCATGTGTGAATTGCACATATTTTTTTATTGAATTAAGACATCAAACGAGCATGCAGCATCACTCGCTGCCGCCCATGACCGATCTAGAACGAGACTCGCATCAGGACGATATTAGTTTTAGAACAAGACTCTTACTAACTGGACTATTACTAATAACAACTAACAGGATAACTATTACTAACAGACTGCTCCAGTCCTACTTACTAAAAAAGTAACTAACTAATGTTCTAACACTGTCTGCTAACTAACCATCCTAGTCCCGATGTGGGTCTTGTTCTGTGTCGGTCACAGTTGTCATGGCGGCAGCGGAAGGTGCTGCATGCTCGTTTGCTACCTTAATACCATAACAAATAAGTTTAAATATAGTTGTATAGTGGAGTATGCACTAGGACTCTTCAATTAAGAGGAAAGAGCCACGGAGCAATTGTATTTGCTCCGTGGAACGACCCGTGCTCGTTAGTGGGCCATTATTGAAACCAAACACACATGTATAGGTATTGACTTATTATTACTATGGGCATCTAGTCTCATTCTAAAATCGCGAAAAAAATGTCCCAGTCAGTTATGTCATGTCATGCAGTTAACAAGGTAATTTAAACACTAAAATCATTGTATCACGGTTTAATTTCGATTGCAGTCGTGATCGCGGAATTGTTGCTCTCCTTGCGTTTTGTTGCTCGCTTGGCTCGGACATTTTTTAGCGCGGACCCGACGTCCATAGTAATAATAAGTCAATGTGTATAGGTAAGGATATTTCTAAGCACACAACTTTCAAACAAACTTGAACGGACTCAAACCCTGGTCCTCCGGGGCAGTTCTTATCCTGCAATCGGAACTAAACGAGTTTCCGTGTACCGATCTCGTGATGGATTTATTATGATCCGGGCAAAGTGTTTCCCGGTGTGGATAACACGGTCGAATTGTCTGCGGGGAAGGATTTCGTTGAGATTAATGTGTTGTCGAAAATGTCGATTGTTTTAAGGGGTCGTATTTGTATAAATAAAAAAAAGGTTGAAAACGTAAAAAAATCAAAAACGTGTGCAATTCACGCGTGGTAGGAGTGAAAATTTCAAAAATCGAATACTGTCAGTCCAAATATTGATGTTTTGCTTTGCTTACGTAAGCCGCCATTTTGCCGTAAAAGGTATTGCTCTAGGACTCCGACCTTGGAGCACGCAAGCTGATAATGCTTCCTATCATTTTCTCCCACGTTAAAATGTGTCTGTCTCTTTTTACTGTCGCTTTTTCGCGTCATTTCCGTTTCGTCGACTTTCAAATCACAACGATGTTTAAGAAGTTTTCACTTCAAAAATTGGGGTAACTTGGTAAATATTATTATGATATAATATGATAATATTTCAAAGGCTTAATATATTTTACTAAAGCATTTGCAGTTGAAACTCTTGGTCCGTTGGGTCCTGATGCTCATTATCTTTTTGATCAAATAACCAAAAAACTAAAAAAATAGACTACGGACCCCAGACGGACCAGACCAGACCCCGTGACGGACACCGTCACCTAACCGGACTAACTATCCCAGTCCCCATATATGAGTCTTGTTCTAAGTCGGTCACAGTTGTCACAGGCGGCAGCGGAAGGTGGTTCTGCATGCTCGTTTGCTGCCTTATATCAATAAAAAAAATAATTAAAAAAGAGCCGGCAGTTTTCTCGCTCAGCGTATTAGCATTTCTTAACAGCGAGAAATTCTGCCGATATAAATTAAAAAATATGACATACCTTCTCATTGACTTTGACAGATGGCTTGACAATGTACGGCACGCCTGGCACAGGCCCGAAGAGTGAGGGCATCATTGCTGGCGCGAAAATCACTTTGACAGCTTGGCTTTGGCAGCCACAACTGTCATTTGCCGGTTTAACTCTGTCCTCTTCCGCGCGCCTACAACAGCAGTGGTGACACTTGACACTTTGACAGCTACTTTGACAGGTGTTTTGACAGTTTTTTTGACAAGTGCTTTGACAGTTTTTTTGACAGACGCTTTGACTATCGTTAACTGTTTGTATAGAAGTGTTTTTCATTTCACTGTCCACTTTTGTTTCATTTGATTGGATTGGAGTTTGATCTTTATTTGTTGGTAATTTTTGTTCTTCGTAAAGTTTAGGTTTTTTGCTGAAGTCTTTAGGTAGTTCCAGGAGGGGTGCCTTCCGTTTGAGGTCCGTGGGAGTTTCTAGTAAGTACTTATTGGTTTTCTCCTTATCTGTGGTTTTGGAGAATGGGTGGACGAGCAAAGTCTTGGTTCTGCCCGGTTTCGCAGCCCCAAAGGGCGTACTGTTGTGGTTAGGATCCAATTTGAATGATTTTCAACACTGCTTTTGAATTTATTTTAATTTGCTGTTAACACTGTTGTTTGTTCCAGTTGTAAACCAGCTTTAGTTGTATAACCAGCATTTGATTTTTACGTATAGATTTAAGCAAATCTCACTTAAAAAGATGAAATAAATTTATAAAGATTAGAAAGAAAAAATAAGGAAACTTAGAAACTTTTGTTGTAAAAAAATATTCAGAATCCTAAGGAATCACCCAACCTATTATAGATAATAAACATGCCGCCATAGCAAAAATATTGTATGTGATGAGCATTTACTAAAAGTACATAAAATTTAAGGTCCAGAGTAACTCATGTGGCAATCTAAGGAGTCAGTCAAAGCCGACTTCTTAAACTTAACATTTTCATTAGTAAGGCCGTAAGAATAAAATAATAATATGTTGCAGAACAACGTTTGTCGGCTCAGTTAGTTATATTTAAAATCAAGTAAATTTTGAACATCGTAAAATCTGTATTTAACGCTTTTAATTTTTAAATGATTATAAACTTAATTATTAATTTTATTTACTTTGCCATTTAGTCGAAAATTACTATTGTACGATTGTACTATTGTACGATTGTACTATTGTACGATTGTACTATTGTACTATTGCACGATTATGAGACATTAATATTTGGGAATTCTATGCAGAAACATTGGATCACAAAGTTTAGAAAATTATTTTATACGCGTTACTAATTTTTTAACTTTATTTACAACCAACACTTTAATTTTCACGTTTTTGTTTTATTTTTTAATTTATTTAAGTAATTAGGTACAAAATGCAATATTACTTTTAAATTATATCCGAACAGATTACAATTTACAATATTCGAATGCAACTTAACTTTTTTGTAGGTAACACAATTTTAATACCAATTACTAAACATATATATCGACATAAGATATTTTTTTCTAAACAGAAAATAAATTGTACTTTACGATTGTATATTTGTAATAGTTTTCACATTTAAGTACAGCACAAACACAACATCACAAACAGAAACAATAAAAACAATGTCACTACAAACACGTGTTCTGTTTACGCTAATGTTTACATCCCGTGACCTTGATCGCACGTGACACTGTTTGTAAACAAGTAAACAAACAAAGTTTAAAATTGGAACAGTTTCGCTTAAAACACGGTAAAAATAAATTTGAATTTAGAGCGTTTTGTTTTTAGCATCTATTTTTTTATTTTTGAATCTATTTTTGCTTTTTTGTGGAGCGACGTGAACACGTCTGCGCGCCGCGACAGATCTTACAAGACTGCGAGAACAAGGGCGGAGTTTCAAGGCGTGACAAAGGGAGTGCCGACGCCACGCCCACCGCATAAGTTTTAAATTATTTTAATGCCTAAGTCTAGACAGCCAAGATGGCTGGCAGGTTTCACTTCCGTTATATTTTTTTTTAATTTTGTGCAACTGCCACTGCTTTGTGTAAATCTTTTTTCTTTGCATCCTGATTTTTACATTTAGTATCCAATGGATGTCTGCGGAAACTTCTTTAACTCCGCTGCTCGTCCACCCATCCCTGACAGATAGCTATGCGTAAAAAAAAATACTATCACTCAGCATATCACTACATAGTATAAAACAAAGTCGCTTTCTCTGTCCCTATGTATGCTTAGATCTTTAAAACTACGCAACGGATTTTGATGGGGTTTTTTAATAGATATAATGATTCAAGAGGAAAGTTTATATGTATAATATATTAAAGTTTTGAAAGTCGGAAAGAAACAGGTTTTCCGAAGCGAAGCGAGGGCGGGTTTAGGTAGGTACCTACTAGTATACGCTAATTAACACACGCAAAAGGATTTAATGTTGCGGGTGGCATGGACTGTGCTGTCTGTCTATTTGGGGCAGCTACGACCCGAGAACATACATATAATGTATAGCTGTCATATACAAAACTAGACTCTTAACCATTGGCTTATTATTACTATGGACGTCGGGTCCGCGCTAAAAAATGTCCGAGCCAAACAAGCAACAAAACGCAAGGAGAGCAACAATTCCGCGTTCACGACTGCAATCGAAATTAAACCGTGATGGAACGATTTTAGTGTTTAAATTACCTTGTTAAGATTTCTTTTATTACAATGGCTGGCGTTCACGACTGCAATCGAAATTAAACAGTGATTTAATGATTTTAGTGTTTAAATTACCTTGTTAACTGCGTGACATGACATGACATAACTGACTAGGACATTTTTTTCGCGATTTTAGTATGAGATTAGATGTCCATAGTAATAATAAGTCAATGCTCTTAACACGTAAGAGCGTAGCACTGCGCGATCGCAATCGTCTATGGAAAAATGCGACGTATACAGTACGTGCTCAGCAGCTAAAGTGTTGAAGCAACCCACCCCCAACCCCACGCTAGATTCCCTGTGAGTTCCATAGACAACACAAGAACAAACACCCAGACCGAGAAACGAAATTTAAAGTCATCTGTCAAATTTGCCTCGCTGGGAATCGAACCCAGGAAGTTTAATCTTAATCGAGTTGGGGTTAACTCGTAGTTGATGTAATGTGCCCAAAAACGATCCCCTAACGAATATGTCTGTTGGTGAAAACCGCATGAAAATCCGTTCTGTTTGAATAGCGTTCATAACGCTTCATAAAACGCGTGACTTAAAAATCCGGATAAACTTCCGTTTAGAACATACCTCCGATCGATCTGAAATTTGGTATACTTATGTATTTTGACGTGCTGATCAAGAATATCATAGTCAAAATACCCGCAAATTTGATGTTCAAGGTCAAAAGGGCAAAAAACTACATTTTTTGTTCTATATGTTACGGTAAGAGTGAATAATTGAAGATTATTAATAATTATTTATTATTATTAATAATTACCGAAAGTCGAGGTTAAAGTGATAAATTTATCGGTTAGGTTAGGTTAGGTTTGGTCACAGTACCCCGAGCTGCGCGCAAAGTGAAAAATAGGTTCAAATATTATGTGTCGTGAATTATTAATAATTACTACTAAAAGAATGTGGAAAAATTCGATTTTTTGCCCTTTTGACCTTGAACATCAAATTTGCGGGTATTTTGACTATGATATTCTTGATCAGCACGTCAAAATACATAAGTATACCAAATTTCAGATCGATCGGAGGTATGTTCTAAACGGAAGTACACCCAAAAATCCTAATACCTACCACCTAATATATAAATAGAAGCTTCATTTCAAGAATTCGGTTAAATTAGGTATCTGTTTTCATACATAATACATAATTATAAAGATAATATTAGGGTAGTTGACAGTAAGAAAATATTTTGAATATTTCTATTTTTTATGGTAGCTTAATATTTACAAATGCGAAAAATCGATCTCGTTGATTAAATAAATCATGATTATTTAATATTTTTGAGAAATAAAATCCCGAAATTACAGTCACTAGTCACGTGACAGCGAACGCCAATACGACGCGTGACCGAGATCTGCAACAAACTCATTTAACAATCAAACATTGTCCGATTGTATTTTAGGATTACATCGGAATAATAAAAAGGTTAGGGTGACAAAATGAAATCGCTGATGTAACGAATTCACACGACAGATTGCGGACGGTTTCCTAGTAACATAAGATTTTAAACTTTTGACATCGCGAACACTAACATTTTAACTTTAACGGGTTCTCACGATCTTTATTGAAGTGAATACTTCGATAGTATCGTTGTGATTTGGAATTCGATGAAACGGAAATGACGCGCAAATGAAATGAAACGGAAACGAAAAAGAGACGGACACATTTTAACGTGGGAGAAAATGAGATAAGTAGGAAGAATCGGAAAAATGGCGGCTTACGTAAGCAAAGCAAAACATATTTAGACTGATAGTATTCGTTTTTTTGAAGTTTCACTTCTAGTACGTGTAAATTGCACACATTTTACGTCCAGGCAAATTGCTAAGGACACCCTCACGAGAGGGAGGCGGTGAATGCTCATGCATACCAACACAGACGGCTGTGGCAGACGGCTACTATAGAAGTTTTCACTACAAAAATAATGAAACGTTTTTTCATATGTCTCAAAAAGTTTCGTGCAACACCAAATATCAAAAAGTTAGTGTGCTAAGACCGCACCGAATTCGGCCTCGGACGCTACACGATGCCGACCGAGACCCTTTGAAGCCACACCTCCAGCTCACAGACCACGATATAAAGTACTTCAACCCGCATGTTCGTAAATCAAAGACGTCGCGCGCAGGACTCCTTTGTACGAGTTGCTGATAACAAACTTGAGGATTACGGGTCTCCTTTGATCGGGACTTTATGGGAATAATAGTCTATGCTTAGAATAATTACACTATAGAAACGAAGTCCGCGCGGCCGTTTTGAAGCACCTTAATTGGAGCCAGAAATGGCTCCAAACACCGGGCAGCTCCTGTCAACGCCCGCCAAACGCGTATCGCGAAAAAAATTATGACGATTTGTCCAGTTAAATTGTGTCACAAAATATCTGAAAAGCTATTTATGTATTATTGCTAAAAACATATGATTATCCGCAGCCGAATCATTCCCCGCTTTCGGGATAGTTTCGGTTTAGTGCTTCACTTTAGACAGAGCGCTTGTATGAAGACTGTCTTTCTATAGTGTTGTTATTCTAAGAGTCTATGTAAACTCAAACTGGCGAGTCAACTAGTCCTACTAGTTCTACTAATATTATAAACAAAAGTTTGTAAGAACGTATGTATGTTTGTTACTCTTTCACGCAAAAACTACTAATTGGAGTTTGCTGAAACTTTACAGTAATATAGCTTACACATCAGAATAACACATAGGCTACTTTTTATTCCGATATTCCAGAAGGATCGGGATTAATGAGGGTAAAACCGCAGGGCGAAGCTTTAAAAAATCACAAAATCGTCAGCGAAACGGGCGTGTAACTGCTACTTAGTATTGTATAATTCAATAGAAGCATTGTCTTATATTGAATGCAAACTCTACCAACCAACTCTAATGGGTTGCGTGGTAGAGAATGCCATCAGGCATTAAGTCCGCCCTTTCTAAAAAACCTGATTTCAGATATTACAAAAAAGAATAAATAAATAAAATACGCTAGTGGTACCTATTTATCGATTATTTTTGCTATCTGAACATAGGCTAAAAATAAACACCATTACTTGACAATTTTATATCACTAGCTGACCTGGCGAACGTAGTTCCGCCGTATAGATTAGGTATTTGTAGTAAACGATTTAAATTCGACGGGTGGGGGTAGGGAAGTGAAAATTTGGGAGTTGTGTATTTTTTTATGCCTAATCAATAAAATAAAATCAATCTAATCAATAAAAATAAAAATAAATGTCCAAAAATAAACAATTTATGTTAGTGGTAGACAACCCTTATCACTTAGGGGTATGAAAAATAGATAGTAGCCGATTCTCAACCTTACTGAATATGCATATAAAATTTCATAAAAATCGGTCGACCCGTTTTGGTATTGACCCGTATGCTAACTAACATTGTGACACGAGAATTTTATAAGATTTCTTGTTGTACATATTAATAAAAAAATTTGTTATTAATTTATTATCGAAACATAAGTAAGTAGGTATTCTTCTAGGTATCTATGTACGTGAATGTTTATCATTTATCATTGACGTTCATATGTGTATTAAAAATACCTAAATGAAACCCTCTCTGCCATGAATGAAAGTGTTTTAATCAATTATATTTTATCCTTAATCCTGTAAAGAGAATCGAATATACAAAAATCAACTATCCTAACTTATATAAGCATTATGAAGAAACCACAAGTAAAGATGAAAAACCTACATATGAGAAATTTGAAGAGAAATTGCTTTCTTCTCTATTAAAAAGCAAAATTACAAAATCTAAAATTCTTAATCCCCCCCAGCAAGACTGGATTAAAAAGGACATAATACATGATATTAACTACCGTAATTCTCTGTCCAAAGAATGTAAGAAAAATACAACGGACTTGGATCTTGCAAAACGATACGAAATGGTGAAATCCAGAGTATTCAAGACAATTCAAACGGCGAAAAACACATATTATTATAAACAAATTTCGGACAACATGACTAAACCTCGCAAAATGTGGAGACTTCTAAATGATCTCTCCAAAAATAAAATAAAAGAAACTAAAGGACCTGATAAGATTGAAACAGACGCCGGATCAATTACAAACAAAGCCGAAATATGTAAATACTTCAACTCATACTTTTCGAATGTTGGATCCTCATTAGCACAACTCATCCCCGACAAATATAAACAGACTGAGTATCAGAAAACTACAGAAAGTGTCGACACTTTGAAACTTGAGTCCATTGCTCCAGCTACTCCTGACGAAATTATTAAGATCATAGACAAATTAGACCCAAATACTGCATCTGGAATTGATGGCATTACTACAAAATGTATAAAATGTTTAAAAAACCTAATTGTGACCGAACTTACAGAGTGTATTAACTCATGTCTAGACCAAGGCATCTTTCCAGATAGCTTAAAGATTGCCAAAGTGAGTCCAATATATAAATCTGGAAGCAAGAGTGACTGTAGTAATTACCGACCTATCTCTGTTCTCCCAGTCATTTCGAAAATTTTTGAAAAGGTTCTTTACACACGTTTAGAAAGTTTTTTAAAATTGAAAAAATTTATTTATCCAAAGCAATACGGATTCCGACCGAGATCAAACACTCTTTCAGCAACGATTGACCTTGTAACTAAAATAAAAAACAAAATTGATAAAAAACAGATAGCTTTAGGAATCTTTATAGATTTCAAGAAAGCATTTGATACCATAAGCCCTAACTTATTGCTTCAAAAATTGTCACACATTGGTATCACGGGCAAAGCTCTTGAAATCTTTAAATCATATCTACAAAATCGTAAACAAATAGTCAAAATAGGTGAGTACCAAAGTGGCTCTAGTACAATTACATGTGGCGTACCGCAGGGCTCGATATTAGGCCCACTTTTGTTCCTAATATATATCAACAACATCAGTCTCCTTGGCCTAAAAGGTGACGTATCTTTATACGCCGATGATACTAGCCTATTCTACTATGGTCATTCAGTCGAATCATTAACACCTCATATACAAAATGATTTAAATGTATTAAACGAATGGTTTAAGTATAATTTGCTCACTATTAATATCACTAAAACTAACTATGTAATATTTGCCGCAAAGAATAAAAGAATACCAAATAATATACAATTAAAAATAAATAATCAACCAATTGAAAGAAAAACAAAGGAAAAATATCTTGGTCTCGTTTTGGACAGCCAGTTGAATTGGAAACCACACATAGAAAGGTTAAAAAATAAATTATTGTCATTAACAGGGATCCTTCATAGTTTGAAACATAAACTTCCGCGAAAAGTGCAATATATAATTTATAATTCATTAGTTAAACCACACATCGACTATTTGATAGAAATTTGGGGTACAGCGGCTAAAACCAATTTAGAAAATATTCAAAAGGTACAAAATAAACTAATAAAAGTCTTATTTAATTATAAATTCAGAACTCCTAGTAAACAATTATATGAAGATACGAAAATAATGAACGTCAAACAATCATATATATACTATACATGCATATTAATACGCAAAATACTTAATAAAGAAATAAATTCTAGCTTATCCTTTACCAAAAAACATGAAATACAAAAAATAAAATTGAGAAATGCTAACTTTTTAGTAACACGCTCTCCAAGAACCAATTATGGAAAGAAAAATATAGAATTTGAAGGTGTAAATACATATAATAAAATACCGACGGATGTAAAAAATGCTAAAACAATGGCTTCATTCAAAAAGTTGCTAAAACTACATATTACTAGTATATATAAGTAAAATACATAATAAGTATACAGTAAAATATAAAATTTAAACATAAGTAAATAGATTTCCTATACAAACCATAAATAAAAGTTTAATATAAACGCAAGTACCACTAAAACTACATATAACCAGTATATACAAATAAAATAATAAATATTTACATACATAGTAAAATATATAATGTGAACATAAATAAACAAATAGATTTTTTTTTTTTATACTTAATCACATTAAAGTTTAACTTAAACACAACTACTGCTAAAACTACGTATTACCAGTATGAAAAAAATAAAATATATAAACAAGTACATAATAACATATTTAAAATGACCAAATAAATAAATTGATCCCCTATGCTTCATTAAATAAAAGTTAACCACATTCGGTATTAGTACACTCACCTTGTTTTTCACTTCCAGTCGATTCTGTTTTAGATCTTTGTATCTGCGATTATCTACGCATGTGTTGATACAGTCACAGTATAGTTTTAGATGTACCCTCATTGTGTGTTATATTTATTAGTTTGTAAATTGATATTTCTCTCTAAGTGAATAATGTATTTATTCTTTGAGAAATAAAGTTCTTTAACCACATTATATTTTATTAAATAAATTATTTACGAAGGACATTTAATGTAGATAAATTAATTTGCTCTTATTAACTAGATGGATGACCGAGCTTTGCTCGGTATTTCTTTTTTATAAATTGTGTTTTTTGGAAATTATATTTAAGTACGAATACTAATATTAAGAAGACACAAATAATATAAATAAACAATTGATTTTCTTAGTCTAACCTCAAAGCAAACACTCATTGACTTCGTGTTACTTAACAACGCCATCTATTCTGCTGTTGTGTCGTTAAAGCAATTAGTATTAGTATAGTAGTAGTATTATTATTCGCCAATCGCCAATAGATGTCAGGTAGAGTCTATATTTTTCAGTTTAAATTGGGACTACAACAAAAACACGAATAAAATGACATTTTCTAAAAATGATTCCTAGCTAGATCGATTGATCGCCCCCGAAACCCCCCATTTACTAAATTTCATGAAAATCGTTGGAGCCGATTCCGAGATTCCAATTATATAAGTAGGTATATACATAAATTGCTCGTTTAAAGGTATTAGATTTTATAAAGGTTTTAAATGACCAAAAATCAATATGCGCGATGCCGATTCACGATTAAATAAAAATGAATGCCACCGCGCCCCAGACACCGGTGGTTGTGGTCGATGGGCAATTTAAGCGGAGCCAAAGGCACGGTAATAGTATCATACAGTATTCCATCTTCATACAAACGGTCGGAACGTGATTCGTACCTACGCGCCTCGGAGTTTGGTCAGTTTGGTATACACTCGGTACGCAACAGCCGCAGATGCACCGGAGGGACGAACGAGCGTGTGGGTTTGTAATCAGGAAGCGTGCGACTTACCTACCTACTTACATTCACTACAACTAGAAAGAGGCGGCCCTAGCGCGCGGGGCTGTAGGCTTTAACTTCAAGGACAGGGCCGAGTCACAATACTGTATGATGCTATTACCGTGCCAGGTGTGCAGGTTACCTTGCACTGTTTTCCTTCACAAGCACCTGTTTAATTTTGTTGGTAAGTGTTAAGTACCCGAAGGACTTATATCTGATCACCAACTGTTAGAATGAACCATAGGACGTTATTGCCGTTCTTGGGTTCCAAATTCTTTATGAGTTCAGACGATTGAGTGTTTGCTTAGACTTTGGTGGAGCAGGTTATAATTTTTAGAGGCGAGCATTTTAGTCCAAGGGTAGCAACACGTCTGTGACCGAACTGAATGAGACTTACTATTAACTAGACTATTACTAACAACTAACAGGACTAACTATCACTAACAGTCACTGCCCCAGTCCTCATACTTACTAACAAACTAACCAACTAATGTTCTAACACTGTCTTCTAACCGGACTAACTATCCTAGTCCCCATTTGAATCTTGCCAAACTATCCAGAGAGCTAGCTTAAGTCTTAGATTGTTTTTTGTTATTTAGATTGAGCATTTAGAGTATCTTTGCAAATAACCAGTAACATGGGGTTTGGTTTTTATAAGATGTTATTCACAAAAAGAACTTGAGTTCAATTTAATGTAATACAATTATGAATTTTAGGTTTGAAAAACGAATAACAGTTTTATAACACTGATACCGAGTTAATTTTAAATGCAAGCAATAAATTTAGTCACTGCGCTAAGCATCAAGGTGTTATTTTCTGGACCCAATACTGAGCTTCGTATCCAGTAATATTTGTCATAAAATTACATGTCTTCCAATAAAGCAATGCCCCGAACATACACAAAACATTGCAAGATAAATAAAAACTTGTAAAAATACAACCCAAACCTCCTTAAATATTATTTATTTACCTTAAATACTTAAACAAAATAGATATAGATACAGTTTATAAATCTTCTACTTCTTTTTATTCTGTGGTCTCGCGTTCCCGCCACCGCGCGCCAAAGGCGCTGGGCGACCGCGGTTTCCGAACGCTCCGCGGCTTCCACCGCGCCCACTTCGCATGTTCTGTCCACCCCGACCTTTGGAAACCTCGCTTCGACCTCTGGCCTTCACCTGCGTCTCTTCTTTCACCATATCAATAACTTCGTCCGGTATTCTAAGATATTTGATCGTACTACCACGGATGTAACATTCAGGCATCCGCCAGAACTTGTCGCCGTCCCGCGAAGTGCAGATCACCTCGCGCAAGTTGATGTTCATCCAGTTATCACAGCTCACGAGGTGACCGTTGTATGTTTCGCCGTTTTTCAATTCTACTAACATTGGGTGGTTTTGCGCGGTACGTAACAATGATAGTGGCAGCATTTTTGTATTGTATAAGACGTAATTGGAAGAGTTTGTAATAAATTTAAGGTTAGAGTTATTTATTTACTTCTCAAGTTCTCACTGCCAATTTCCTATTCGTTGCAATGACAGCAGAAGCTTCTGAAAATTGTGAAATATCAGCGATCAGCGTCAAATCTGAAACTGACAGTAGGTAGACTGACAGTGACATCTGAGTTTAATTGTTTATGCCCGCAATAGACAAAACTAGATATTTTGTCTTATGGAAACATTACAGCTAGGTACTTCTCCAGCCAGGCCGAGGGTACCAGGCTCCACCTCCAGGGTACTACTCGTCCCCTCCCCCTACTCCGACCTCCCCGTCAGGGAGTTACTTGTCTAAACCCAACCCGAAATTAGGTTTCACTCTGCAATCATTAGCCTTAACATAGTTTACAGCTTTATTACATATCATCGCCATTGTTATAAAAACCATCAATGATCAGATCATCGCACCGCACTTATTTTCTATAGGCCGAAATAATGTTGGCTAAGTCTATCTATACTTTTATAACAATCTTTCATTGTCAAATTAATTTTCAATGTCAATGTCAAGACAGTAGAATTGATTTGACAAGTTCTTCATTTCATTACAATTTATACATTTACAACTTGACTTCTGCAGTTCTGCTTCGAGAAGCGAGAAGTCAAAAGTAGTTTCTATTGAAACTTCCGAAAAGCATTTTACCTGAAATTACCAGAATTTACAGTTTACAGTGACTTACAAATCAAAGCGAATATTACAGGTAAATTATATACCATCTAATTGTTCTTGAAGCGTAAAACTAAGTAATTTTTATAACCGTTAAATGAACCGCATGTTTTAATTTTTTTTAATCTTGATTGCGGTTAATGCATGGCGACTAACTTGGCAACTCGACCTCAATATCTTTTAGTGGTCTTGATTTTCATAGCAAATCGTAACTCAATACTTTCGGCTAGGTACGAGTTATTTCTCGCGAACCTGTGTTTAACTGTTTATGTTTACGATAGAGTCGCCAGACTACGTCATTGCCGTCATTACATTCCGACCGGTATATTTTTACAGCAGTAAACATTTTCGTGGTTTCTCGGTGCAAATGTATCCCATATTGTGGTAAACAGATTGTATCTTTATTAAATTACTTATCATTACTTTTCTTCGATAACTAGAACTCCGGATAGGTAGGAACGTGCCACCTCAGCCGGGGTTGAGTTGGCTGAAGTGGTAGTACACCTACCCAATCACAATAGTTGTTTTTTATCTAATTTTGGCCTTTTCGGTACCTTTTCGTTAGCCGGGCGCAAGCGTAAAATCGACACACAACGACAACACAAGCACTACCGTCATAATTGTGTGATGATGTCGACGGAACCCCTTTTGACGGGGTCCCTTGTTTCGTAAAAATACCTTGCCTAACCCAACCTAACTACATTGTATATAATAATATATACTATAATATTATATATATATAGGTATAATATATAGGTGTATGTATATGTATAATTATATAGCTATAGCAACCTTAATTCCAGGTGATCAACAATGCCGCAAGGTCGTCGCAAAACACCGTTCAGCGGGAAGGCAAAGAAACAACAGATCCAGTCCAAAAAACAGAATAAAACTCTGCTGCTGACGAGTAAGTTGCCCTTGTAGCGTAATAATAAACGCTAGCCCCACATTAGGATTCCGAAATTATTGCTGTACGGGCTATTACGTCGTACAAGTGTCTTCAGTCCATATGTATTTAGTAAAAAGCAGTTAATTTCTGATTTTAAACTTAACTCATCGTGGATTGTACACATTTTTATTTTGATACGGGTACTCACGATATCTATTTTGATACGCCGATATTTCGACCCAGTTGCATGGATCATGGTCACGGCTGAACACGACTGAACTGAAAAGAAAGCGGTTAATTTAATATTACAAACAGACACCCCAATTTTATTTATTTGTATAGTCAAGCATAATCCACCAGCACCTACCAACCAAGATTACAAACCCATTGCAATATAACTGTTAAGTTTCATCAAAATCTGTTCAGCAGTGTTTGGGGAAAAGAAAAACAATTCCAAATTTTCATGATTAACACGTAGGAGCAAAATATTTTATGTAAACTTCCATTTCCTATTTGTTTTTCTTGAATATATCTTTATCTTAACATGTTTAGATAAGCAGTGATAGCCGTGTGGTTGAACGTTGGACTGCCGAACCGGAGGGTCCGGGTTCAAACCCCGCACGCACCACTAATTTTCAAAAATTATGTTCGTATTAAAATTTAATTATCACTTGCTTCGGTGAAGGAAATCATCGTGAGGAAACCTGCACACCTGAGAGTTCTCCATAATGTTCTCAAAGGTGTGTGAAGTCCACCAATCCGCACTTGGCCAGCGTGGTGGACTATGGCCTATACCCCTCACACTGTGGGAGGAGACCCGTGCCCAGCAGTGGGACAGTTATGGGTTGTGATGATGATGATGATGAACATGTTTTCAGCATCAACTGGCACCACGTCCTGTGATGTGGTCTCAGTCAACTACCAGTCTAGCAACAGACGGGGGCGGGGCGAGAGCAACAGATATGCCCTCAAGTTCTACCGGGAGACTGATGAGGAGTTGCAGATGAAAAAGGAAGAGGCTCTGTGAGTTTTACACTTTCGTTTTTTGTAATGAAACTTCTTTAGCCGCGGTGTGAGTAAAAGTTCAAGGTGACACAAGTGAGTGTTGAACCGGTAACGTTTTTGTTCTCCTTTTTGGGTGGTCTTGATAGATCTCGCTACTCTGTGTCGATCGCTACCACTCATCGATGGCTATGGAATGGTGCTTAACTTATTTTTATATCAGTAAACCCATCCTCGCTTTCTTCGGGCAAACTGTCCCCTAGTACCTAGTACATTGTGAGAGGAGACTCGTGCCAAGCAGTGGACAGTTATGGGTTGCGATGATGAGGCTAGGCGTATGCTGGAATGCAGGCGACGCAGTACAGCAAATCACAGTTCAGTACACCTCAGGGCATTTGAGGCAGACATGTGCCCCCTCCGTATGCTGCGACGCAACTCATTCGCATCTTAGCTAATACAAAGAATAGATGTTTGACGTTTGTTCTATTAAACGTTCTGTCATGACTGTCATTGCAACAAAACTACGCCGCGCGTCGCGCTGAAATCTGTGCCGGCTCTACAACGGGACGCAGAGCAGGACTGACACATGTCAACGTCTGACGTGCCTGCGTCGCAGCATACGTAGCTCAATGACATTCCATACTTTACAAAATCTGCTCAGTTCTGCGCTGCGTGTAACTGCGTCGCCTGCGTTCCAGCATACGCCCAGCCTGATTGTCTTTAAATATAAGATGGATATAGGTTCACCACTACGTTTCTGTGCACGCCCGCATCTACAGGTGACCCAGTGGTTCACAAACCCCTGTTTCCATTCCAGGAAGGCCATAAACGCAGTATCGGAGAAGGATATGGAGGTTGACCCATCGGACTTCTTCCCCACTGAGATATCCTTCCCGAAGCGACCACCGTGGAACTTCGACATGACTCCCGCTCAGTTGGATGCTCAGGAGCAGAGGTATTTCAAGGTGAGCATATATGGTTCCACTCAGAGATTGGCAAAATGTACTCATGATTACAGATTACGTTGACATTGCATGAAATGCCCTCGCCAGCTTTCAAATAAAAAAGGAATCATCAAAATCAGTTCACCCAGTCGAAAGTTTGAAGTAAGTAACATAAAATGTGTGCTATTCACACGTGGTAGAAGTGAAAACTTAAAAAAAAAACGAATACTGTCAGGCCATATATTGGTGTTTTGCTTTGCTTACGTAAACCGCCATTTTGCCGTAAAAGGTATTGCTCTAGGACCCAGACCTTGGAGCACGATAATGCAGATAATGCTTCCTATTTCATTTTTCGCGTCATTTCCGTTTCATCGAATTCCAAATCACAACAATAGAACCTTTCCTTCCTCCTTTTATGAAGTCAATTAAAAATACCAACATGAATAGTTTTGAAGTTTCATTCTTCCCCCTGTCCACAGGAGTACGTCCAACACCTGCAAGAGTCGCCGCTCTGGCGCGAGATCTCGTACTTCGAGCTGAACTTGGAGACCTGGCGGCAGCTGTGGAGGGTGCTGGAGATGTGCGACATATTGCTCCTCATCGTGGACGTGCGGTTCGCGGTGAGTGCTGGGCTACGTCACGTGGTTGACTAGGAGATACTAGAGAGAACCGATAGAGAGGCACGATCGGGCTAAACGTTCGACTCGCAACGCATCTCTCTTCCCTTATGACGTTATCACGGTTGACAGTAAGAAAATATTTTGAAGATTTATATTTTTGATGGTAGCTTAATATTTACAAATGCGAAAAATCGATCTCATTAATTAAATAAATTATGATTATTTAATATTTTTGGGATATAAAATTCCGAAATTACAGTCACTAGTCACGTGACAGCGAACGCCAATACGACGCGTGACGTCACATGTTGCAAAACTAAACAAACTTGACCTAACATTTTGGTCTTTCCGCTTCACCAAACAGCTCCTCGTTTTGCAACATATGAAGTCAACGAGTCGCCATGACAGTTTGACGCGTTTTTTTTGGAGAAACGTCAAATAGTTCATAAAAATATAAAATAAAATATGTTACAGTTTGTATTTAACTGAAATATTAATATATCAGTTAAATTAGAAGATTTGGCAAACTATGATTTAGGTTTTCAAAATTAGTCAACTAGCCTATTATCGTCCGTAAAACGACTTCACAGACAACTATTTTTGAGGTGATGTTTTGAAACAATTACCTAAATCTAAACCGGCTAAACTCAAAATTCTCATTATCTTTCTCTTACAGGGCATGATGTTTCCGCCGTCACTCTACTCGTACGTGGTGAACGACCAGAAGAAAGACATGATCTTGGTGCTGAACAAGATTGACTTGGTGCCGGCGTCGGTGGTGGCCGCGTGGAAGGAGTACCTCAGCCAACGCTGTCCGGGGCTCAGAGTGGTGTACTTCACGTCCTGTCCCGGGTACAATCTTGCCGGTGGTACTAGCGATAAGGCTGGTAAGTTGGTTGGAATCTTAGAATAATTACACTATAGAAACGAAGCGGTTTTGAAGCACCTTAATTGGAGGCAGAAATGACTCCAAACACCGGGCAGCTCATGTCAACGCGCGCCAAACGTGTCTCGCGAAAAAAATAGAATTATGACGATTTGTCCAGTTAAATTGTGTCACAAAATATCTGAAAAGCTATTTATGTATTATTGCTAAAACATATGATTATCCGCAGCCGACTCATTCCCCGCTTTCGGGAAAGTTTCGGTTTAGTGCTTCACTTTAGACAGAGCGTTTGTATGAAGACTGTCTTTCTATAGTGTTATTATATTAAACGACTACGCACACTATTAAAACACACACATTACACAGCGTACTGCATTTCGTTACGTGACGATTACTACATCCCACTACCAGATAGCTGCGTTAACGAAATGTACAGCCAACGATCAGTTTCATTTTTATTAGGTCTTCTGTTTCTGTATTTTCAAAGTACTTTCATCATTTTATAAATTTAGAGTGACTTAATCCTATTTATATTATAAATCCGAAAATTTGTATGGATGTATGAATGTTTGTTACTCTTTCACGCAAAAACTACCCAATGGATGTTGCTGAAACTTTACACTTACATTACACATTACACATAGGCTATAATTTATAAAGATACTAGTGGTCCCAGCGTACTTCGTACCGCTTTATAATTAAAAAATGTTTTAGTGATATATCGACAGCAACGCCACCTACCGGGTCCAATTGTGAATCTAAACCATTCTCGGATCCACCTGAAGACACACAAAAAATTTCAACCAAATCGGTCAAGCCGTTTAGGAGGAGTTCAGTCACATACACACGCACACAAGAAATATATATATAAAGACTAGTGGTCCCAGCGTACTTCGTACCGCTTTATAATTAAAAAATGTTTTAGTGATATATCGACAGCACCGCCACCTACCGGGTCCAATTGTGAATCTAAACCATTCTCGGATCCACCTGAAGACACACAAAAAATTTCAACCAAATCGGTCAAGCCGTTTAGGAGGAGTTCAGTCACATACACACGCACACAAGAAATATATATATTAAGATATAGTGTGAATTGTCCAAAATATATAACTAAATATTTGCAAACCGAAGGAATAAGTTTCCCGAAGCGAAGCGAGGGCGGGTCGCTAGTAAATAATAAATGTGTCCACTACGATTTAGTTGTGGGTATATGGGTATGGGTATGTAAAATTTTCCAAATTCATTAACCTACAGTTATTAATTATCATTAATTTTATTGACAAATTGGTCTATTTATATGTTTAATAGAAAAAAAACCAAATTCCTTTAAGGTTTTTTTTTTAATTCAAACTAAATGGCGTTTAACTTTATGATATCGTCAATTGTACGTCGAAAATATTATAGTAATTAAAATAGATGTTTTTTAACAATAATTAAATTAAAAATATTCAACAAGTTAATAGTAAATTTAGAAGAAATAATTTGTGTTAAAAAGGAAATGCAACAAAATTTTGGGCTCGTCCGGGATTTGAACCCGGGACCTCTCGCACCCTAAGCGAAAATCATACCCCTAGACCAACGAGCCGGTTGGGAGATGTGACGAAAATGTGTAACCGTACTCCCAGATCAAATAACTATACAAGAATTCAAACTACTGTTAATTATTTATTTTGAAGCACTGTTTAAATCTATACAAATAAATAAAATTGGAGTGTCTGTTTGTAATAATAAAATAACCGCTTTTTATTAAATGCATAATTATGGATTTATTATACATAACTATACCAAAATAATATTTTTACAATTTTTGTCTGTCTGTCTGTTTGTGCCGGCTAATCTCTGGAATAGCTGGACATTACACACAATAATAAATTACTCTATTCACAATGCCATACATGACACGATCACACGACGTTTGAAATGTGTCAGAGGGTCATCGTTCACAGAGGCAATGTAACGTAACCCTTTGACTGATTAAATTATACACTTTTTAGAGGCGACCATCTCAGTCCTCAAGGGTAGCAACACATCTGTGACCGAATTATAACGAGACTCTTACTAACATTTACTAACTGGACTATTACTAACAACAACTAACAGGACTAACATTCACTAACAGTCCCTGTCCCAGTCCTCATACTTACAAACTAACCAACTAATGTTCTAACACCGTCACCTAACCGGACTAACTATCCCAGTCCCCATATGAGTCTTGTTCTGTGTCGGTCACAGTTGTCATGGGCGGCAGCGGAAGGTGGTGCTGCATGCTCGTTTGCTGCCTTAAATCAATAAAAAAAAAAGATTTACGGTGGAATTTCGACCGGTACCTCTAAAACTCTCCCAGGCCTCCAGGTCCGCCGGCGCAAGGGCCGGCAGCGGATGTGCACGGAGGGCGCCACCAGGTTGATGGAGGCCTGCCGGGAGCTGGTCGCCGGGCGCGTGGACCTCGGCTCGTGGGACCGCAAGATCAAGGCGGAGGCCGACGTGGAATTCGACGATGACGAGGAGGTCGACGTCGGTGAGTAGGGGTTCATCGTCGTCATCACAACCCAGATACGTCCCACTGCTGGGCGTGGTCCTCTCACAGTGCGAGGGGTACAGGCCACAGTCCACCACGCTGGGCAAGTGCGGATTGGCGGACTTCACACACCTTTGAGAACATTATGGAGAACTTATAATGTATACGGGTACTCACGATTTCTAACTACTACTATAAACCGCATTATTTTTAAATTTGCACTCTAATCGTGAGTACCCACTTATTTTACAAATTTGTACAACAATCGTGAATACCCGCAATATTTTTAAATTTGCACTGTAATCGTGAGTGCCCACTTATTTTAAAATTTTGTTAAAACAATCGTGAGTACCCGCCAATCCTCCTCCCCCCCCCCCAGGCGAGACGATCCTGCAAAAGGCAGACACGTCGTACTACGCGCACGAGCGGTACAAGGACGGGGTGCTCACGATCGGGTGCGTCGGCCAGCCGAACGTGGGCAAGTCGTCGCTGATGAACGCCATCATGGGCCGGAAGGTGGTCTCCGTGTCGCGGACACCCGGCCACACGAAACACTTCCAGACTATATACCTTACGCCGGAGGTTGGTGTACTTTGTATTCAAGTTTAGGATATTCGTTTTCCGCGAAACGTTTTAACGAAAATCACAATTATACAATTACTGAATTCAAAATTTGTAATTTTACATCGACAATAAAATGAGGAAATCGTCATATTTTATCAATTAAATACAAATTTTATTAATTAAATAAATGAATTAAATACACATTCGAATGTAAAAAGTATCATCAAAATCGGTACAGCCAATAACAAGTTATGAGGCGACACATCTCTGTTAAAGACTTAAAAATATATTAAGCTTATTAACATGATGTCAAATATGGAGAGTAGACGACCCCGTACTAGTTGGTAGTTACAATGCCTGCGAAGCGACAGGTCCCGGGTTCGATACCCGGTACCAGATGTTTATGTGACAGAATGTTTGTCTCTGTGGGTGTAGCAGCGACCGCACGGCCAATAGACTCCTAATAACAGGCGAACGGCTTCTGTCAACACTTGGCTTATAGTGACGATATAAATTCGTGCCGTCTCATTCTTTCCCGTTGCTTAAATTAATCTATTTCTTTCCAACGTTTCGTGCGGCCTTGAATTAGCCAATCGCAGCGTTGAATTAGCCAGTCCCCCCGCTTCCTGTCACCTCGGCCAGTTGCCGGAATGCGTTCGATACGCAAAATCAAACATTAGGTGTCTATTGGATGTGGTCGGTGGGGTGTAGTGATGTGTTATTCCGGTTTAACTGGACTACGGGGTCTCATGTTGTGTTGGTCTGTAGGTCCGTCTGTGCGACTGTCCGGGCCTCGTGTTCCCGTCGAAGGTCCCGCGTTCGATCCAGATATTGATGGGGTCGTACCCCATCGCGCAGCTGCGGGAGCCGTACACCGCTATCAGGTAACAAATACTTGGTTTTTTTTTTAAATACATTTTTTTTTTCGTGTGAGAAAATTGCCGGCAAAAATAATCATTCTCCTTTTAAGCACTCTTTCTGAACGAAAATCGAGTAATGAGTATCTCTCTTCTCTATCGTCTCTCCTTTATGTATCTCCAGGTACCTGGCGGAGAGGCTGGACCTGCCGAGGCTGCTCCGCATCGACCACCCGGAGAATGACGACACGTGGTCCCCGCGGGACGTGTGCGACGGCTGGGCGAGGAAACGGGGCTACGTCACCGCCAAGGCCGCCAGGTGAGGCCCGGGACCAGGCAGCTGTCCCACCGCCACCGCACAGCCAATAGACACCTAATGTTTGATTTTCCGTATTGAATGCATTCCGGCAACTGGCCGTGGTGACACGAAGCGGGGCGACTGGCTAATACAACGCTGTGATTGGCTAATTCAAGGCCGCACGACACGTTGGAAAGGAATAGATTAATTTGAGCAACGGGAAAGAGTGAGACGGCACGAGTTTATATCGTCACTATAAGCGCGATGTGTTGACGGAAGCCATTCGCCTGTTATTAGGAGTCTATTGGCCGTGTGGTCGGTGGCGAGTAGCTATCGGCTGTTTTCTCGCTCAAGAAACACATTAAATACATACATACATTAAATACATTCAGTGTGATCAAAAGAGATGCATATTAAGAGTTGATCGCTGACTGTTAACACTGCCGGCGAGGATTCGCTTCTAGTTTGGCGCTGAGCGACAAGAGCTATCAAACGTAATATGTGGGACAATTGCCTTACATAATGAATTAAACCATTATTGAATTAAAGCGTCTATAGTATCGTGGTGATTTGGAATTCGATGAAACGGAAACGAAAAATGAAATGAAAAAGACAGACACATTTTAACGTGGGAGAAAATGAGATAGGAACATTAGCAAGAGTTAGAACTAAAGTTCGCCGCAGCGCTAAAACAATAGTTATGACATCTAACGAAACTATTTTTTGAAGTTTCACTTCTAGCACGTGTGAATTGCACACATTTTGATTTTTTTTGGCCAGTTGGATCGTGGCCTGTACCTTACGTTATGAGAGGAGACTCGTGCCCAGCAGTGGGACGGTTATGGGTCGCGATGATAATGAATGTGACCATATTTCAGGCTGGACACGTACCGTGCAGCGAACAGCATTCTCCGGATGGCGCTGGACGGCAAGATATGTCTGTGGTTGCGACCACCCAACTTTACCGATAACAGAGGTATGTCACCATCATTACCCAGTCTGGGCGTGGAGTGGTCAATGTTGTTAATTTTTGAAGTGAAACTTCTTTGGCCGCGCTGAGAGTAAAAATTCGTGATCGTGACCTCGTGACATACGAGTCAGGGCGTTGAATTCTGCTATTTTTGATCGGTAGTTACACTTCTAGGTATTATTTTTCGCTGCATCGCGCACACGTCATATGGTGACGTCATGGTTAACCTGAATCACGCTATCGAAGTTTTGTACACCGCTCGTATACATATTAGAAGTTGCGAACGACATCACTACTTTTTTACTATTCTAATCCTTACTAATATTATAAATGTGAAAGTAACTCTGTCTGTCTGTTACCTTTTCACGCAAAAACTACCGAATGGATTTTGCTGAAACTACAATAATATAGCTTACACATCAGATTAACACATAGGCTATTAATTATAAAGATATAGTGTGAATTATCGAAACTTTCCCGAAGCGAAGCGAGGACGGGTCACTAGTACTACATAATTATGTAATATGTAATGTATCCTAACATTATAATTTAACATTTCAGAGACATACGAATCCAGTCCGGAGATCAAATATATCAAATGGGTGCAAGCGCTGACGCGGGATGACGAGGCGAGGGGCGATGGGGGCGTGTCGTCGGGGGGGTCCAGCGGCGAGGGGGAGAGCGACGAGGATGACGAGGGGGGAACGGACAGTGGGGAAGAACGCGAGGCCGTCTGTAACAAGTTTGCTGCACTCCTCACCGAGGAGTAGGATCAGGGATTGAAGAGCATTGAGCACCACCGGACGGAGTGCAGCGAAACAAGTCGTAATTGCATCACTTGGCCAGCGTGGTGTGGCCTTGGCCCAGCGGTGGGACTGTGGGCTGGGTGCAGTTGAATGGCACAGCGAGATTGATGTATGGTACTATATTTATTGTATGGAAGTGATAAATTACATTTTAGATGCATTTTTTTAGGTTAGCTTTTGAGTTGTGGCTGCTAATGATTTAGTTGTCGAAATTGTTGATGGGTTTTCCAAATTGCTGTTATGTTTTATACAAGGTGATTTGTGAGTCACTTAACATAATAATAGGGGATACTCAGTGCTCGATTCTCGTTCCAAATATGTAATTGAAAAGGGTGCTTAAAATTTGACCTAATTATCCATTAAAAACCAAAAGTAAGGACAGTCGGAGCTCACGCGCGTGAGCGAATCCAAGGTCACTGACCCCACCGATCGCGCGGCGTTAGACCGCGGTGTTTCGAGCGTTTGCACACTGTGTCCATACCTCCCGATGATTTTTAGATATCTTTGAGTACCATTTTTTAAATGTTTATCTTGTAGAATTTTGATTTTATATTTTCAAACATAATTATGACCATGTACTTTCATGGCTTCGAGTATGTCAAGTGAAAAATAATCACCCTGTATAAGCCGTGACTACAATTTGCGAAACACAGACAAGCAGAATTTGAGAACATTACAATATTTTTTTTATTTTTATTAGTTCCTAGATTTTTTATTTAAAAATTTTAATAAATAATTTTAAGCTGCTTTTAACAACTGAGTTATATTTATTATTTTCCTAATAAAGTTATATTTAATGTGCTATAGGGGTTACAATGTACTGAAAATGCAGTCTATATTTAAATACGTTTAAAATAAGTTAGTATTGTTAAATGAAAGCATTATATGCAACAATTAACAATATGTTTAGGGCCAGTTTCACCGGTTCCGGATAAAGTTCCGGATAGCCCTAGGAATTTATCTGCCACTTAACAGTTGACGGAGCGGCAACGTCGCTTTTTGCGTTTCGTTACTACTACGTAAATTATTGTCATTTGAAAATTATTTTGAAAACTTAATTAATAAAATACTTTTTGTTCAAAATACTCCAATTCGACTTTATTAATATTTTCCAGTATAATTTTATCATTATAGAACGAAAATAGTAGGATTTATAATAATATGATGTACTACAGATCAAATTCCAAATGTGTTATAGAAACGCCACTTGAAACATTTTTTATCCGTCAGATAACGCCTAACAGCCACTTGAACTGGCAGATAGCTTAACCAACACTTTTCTCTGTCACTTCTATCAGATTACCTGAGAAGCCAAAAAATGTAGTTTATCTGGGAGTTGAGTTCCTAGGGCTATCCGGAACTTTATCCGTAACCGGTGAAACTGGCCCTTAAAGTTGTTAATTATTATGCAACGGTAAAGCGAACAATTATAACGGGAAGTTCATGCAATGTCTTCCAAACCATTTCATTCAATGACAATATTATTGACATTACTCACATTTAATTACACAAAACCTTAAATCACTCTGTCAGTCTGTCCATTGGTGTAAACCGCATGAATGTCCGTTCAGTAGTTTGAGTTTTTTGCGAAAGACCGACGTAGCCGGGGACTTAGTTTTATATGAAGTAGTAAAAATTTTAAGCGCTGTTATTTAGTGAATGGTAAATTTAAAATTGATTAGTGACGTCACACATATGTGACACTTGTAACCACGTGTGACGGTGACGAGGGTACTGCAAAAATCATTCAAAAATCATCTTTCTGTGGCATATATTTTGATTGATAAATATTCGATATGCACCTGTTAAGATTCTTGTTTATGCGATGGGGTACTCACGATTTATACTGTGTTTAAATACAGTTAAAATGTTTATTGATCATTAATAAAATTGTCCAAAATAGTATTTGTACTGATTGTATATGTAGCAAGTTGATTACTGAAAGTTATGAAATATATGTATCACATGCACCTCTAAATGTACTTTTATTTATCGAACTAACTAACTTACTAACTAACTAACTTTTTTTGGACTCCGTTGCATGGATTGTTCAAAAATTATCTGGTTTTAGTATTTAATTATCACTTGCTTCTGTGAACTAAAACATCATGAGGAAACCTGCACACCTGAGAGTTCTCCATAATGTTTTCAAAGGTTTTTAACCCGGAATTTGGACAGGATTGGGGTTTACGTGGGAAAATCCCACGCGAAATCCCGAGCACATCTGATCACAAAATAAAACACATTCGTGGTGTAAAATGGCAGTATATTTTAATAATTACAAATATTATATTTAAACGATTCGTATTTCACATCCAGCAGGGTACTATCTAATGTGCCGCTATTAATTAATAATCTCCCTAATAAAACGATTACTGATACAGATTAAACATCCTTGGACTATATATCGCAAGAAAATAATTTAATAAATTATCTCTTTAATATCTCCTGTTAATTAAAATTCTTTATTAACACTCTTTAATAATCCCTATCTCAATATATTTGGTAATATGTATAATTATCGATATTTTTAGAAGTTGTTAATGCATTTAAATTTACGTTTCAATAAACAAAATGGATATCAATTTGACCCGTTCCTTGAGTATTGAAATAAGGAGCGCCATTTCCCTTTCAAGGGTGCCTAAAATTTATCAAAGTTAATCCAAATGGATCGTTATCCGCAGTAGACGTTTGATAAGTTTAGGAAATAATCATATCTTGCAATACTACAACCTAAACGTATTTTATTAAAACTTTAAGTCATGACGGCTAACATAATCACTTCAAAGCAGACTAGTTTCCTAACCTCAAATGTATACAAACATTGATAATAATCTGATCACAATCTAAACACTTGGGTACATCAAAACACTTCATTCAAGCTCATTTTTAACCATCTAAACTAGTTGCCCTATACGAATCCCACCGCTGCTACCAAAACATCATTGTAAATTCTTCTCTCTTAATTATCGATTACTTTTTATTTTATGTAAGACTACTCATGCCATCTTCGCTGCCAACCTGCACTAATACACTATAATATATACACTTAACTTTCAAATTGCCTTTCAAAATAATAATTTACATATTTCTGTTTGAATTCATTAAAAATATATCCCGTTTATCCTGCTTAAATATTCTGCATCATACTGTTTGTATATATATTCAGATTACATTTTAAAATATTATCTTACATAATTTTAAAATGATATTTTACATATTTGTGTCAGTGTGCTAGCGTTTATTGATTTATTGGAACGAAGTTCCTTATCGCGCGTTGTGAAAGGGGGCTAGACGGAAAAAATTCTTACGAAAAGTTGTCACGACAGTTTTAATTCTTACGAAAAGTTGTCACGACAGTTTTTGCTATAGTAAGCTATTGTAAGCCGTGCGGCGTGCGCATGTTTTATACTATTAGTATAACATATATAATTGTTATATATATATATGTATGCGTATTTATATACATATCTAAATATTATATATATTTTTTTAATTTCTTCACTAATTAATCGAAAGAAACTTCGTTCCATCCGGGTGTCCCTTGACACCTCTCAAGTTTTTATTATTTATATACGTTTCCATTCTCATTGCACAAATCCTCCGAACGTATTGCACAAATTCCAAGTACCGATCCCACCGCCGCCCCCAAACCTATTCACCGCCGCGGCGGGCGCGTGCCGCGCAAGTGCCGCAGCGCGCACCGCGCGGCTGTACCCTTGGCGATGCGATAGTTCCGTCCGATGCCTTTGAACGCGCCGCGTCCGAACACCTCCACACACACGCGGACACGTCGACCGTCTGCGAGCCGCTCTGGTTTCCTGTAACGAACAAGAGTAAAGGAGAGTGATTATTTTTGCCGGCAATTTTCTCACACTTCAGATGAACTCCAGCACCATAATTATTAGTTTTTAATCTAACCGTCGATTAAGTATTACAATCAGTATTTCGAATGGGGGATTTTATTATAAAGGTAAAATAATAAATAAGAAAATATTATAAAAAAAAATTAAAACAAAATATTATGGTATAAGTGAAATATGTTTTTGATGCAGCACGTGATTTAGATGCAAAATCATGGTTATCATGAGTATAATGAATTAAGTTGTCATCTATGTCGAGAAGGTATGTTGAACTGTAAATATCTTAATAACATAAATATATTTCTAACCCCTGTTTAGCTTTGAAAAATACTAACGTAACTTGGTATTCAATGTTATTAACTAAGCTGATCAAATTAAATAATTATGAAGCCATTATAGGCCATCTCCCCATACTTTAATGGTCATTGTCCTTTGAGTATTTTTTTACAAACCAACAGATGAGCCATCTGAAGGTAAGTTAACGTCATCATAACGAGATTAGTGACGTCAAAGACATCACCAACGCGTTGTCGTCCAAGAAGAAAGTGGAACGAAAGAAAGTAATGTATGTCTGTCTGTCTGCCGCCTCATTTTGCGACACCCTGATACCAGAATACGGCAAAGAATAAGCCTAATTTGCAACGGTCGGACCAGAATGTATGATGGTATACTTTAAACATGCGTAGAACCTTCTCCCAAAAAGAAAAATGCGTTTCCAATTATAAAGTGAAATTAAATGATAATTTTTTTTTAATTAATTGAATTTAAAATTGCTTTATACCAACATTTTTCCACGCCTTCGCATCAACAAATCCATGTCGTGAGTGGTCTTGGAAAAAGAAGCGGCAAGAAACTCCCAAGGAGTTATTTTTTCTTACAGTTACAGACAACAATTACTTTTATTTTTTTTATTTATTATTAAGGTCTTCCAATGGTAATTATTACATTATAAATAGACAAGTTTACTTAAATAGTTAGATTAAAGTGAACTTGACTTGTCTAACTAAGAAAATATTATCGTGATAAATAACATTTTTCCCACCTCTGCTACTAACTGACTGACCAAGTAACGTTCTAACTCTCTCCTAACTGACTAACCATCCCAGTCCCGATGTGAGTCTTGTTCTAAGTCGGTCACAGTTGTCATGGCGGCAGCGGTGGGATGCTGCATGCTCGTTTGCTATTTTAATGCCATAAAATAAAATGTTGTCGCGAGGCGACCAGAGCCCTGCAGTGGTACAGTACTCACCCGAACTTGGCGGTGTCGGGCTCCGCCTCGAGCAGCTCCCGCACGGGGGACTTGGGCGCGGCCGCGCTGAACGCCTCCAGTTCCGCGCCCATCAGACGGACGTACGACGCCCACACCGCGCCCAGAGACATGCCTGTAGCGGATTAGAAGTTTCTATAAAAATAATCTTATAATTAAGAAACAGACTTCAAAATAATGCAAATTTATGACTTATACGGTTTTCTCATAGATGCCATTGTCAGAACTGGATCAAATTAAAACGGGACCACACGGGAAGCACCAGCTTTCAAATAAAAAAAATGTGTGCAATTCACATGTGCTAGAAGTGAAACTTTAAAAAATATATACCGTTTTGGTTGCGAGTAAACTATACCCTATAAGCGATCTAGCGCTGCATGTTTTAATAGTTTGGTTAGATTGCCTAACTATTGTTTTATTCCCTTTTGAGAATTCCCTTTTTGAAGTCGGTTAAAAACGAGCCCAGCAGTGGGAAACTCACCAGAGTCGAGGAATATGGCGCCGGCGACCGACTCGAACAGGTCGCCCAGCGCCTTGGGCACCTCCACGTCTTCCGCCTGCTCCATCTCGTCCTCTTGGATCAGGTAGTGCTGGAACATGTCACAACATTAAATAAATAATAAAAAAAGAATAAAAGGATTGTGTGGTTTTATGAAACCACGGTCAAAAGTGAAACTTTTTTCACATTATAGACATTTAACTAAAAATTTTTGGAATAATATTCCATTAAGGGTATAAAAATCGCTTTATCAATCTTAATTTTATACTTGGCAAATTGGAATGATAATGGGAAATAATAAAAGTAGACTATTACATTAAACACTGACAAAAACAAACAAAATAGCGTGGAGCACTGGCACAGATGAGTAATAGTCTATACACTACACGGTCAGCTGCTGCGAACTATAGGCGCCGCCATACTGGCCTTGGCTGCTCTGACGAGCGCCTTTCACTTTATCCCTACTCCGCGGCCGACCGTCACGCGACATGCAACACATAGACGAAAAAGTTTGAGACGATGTAATAAAAGTTTCACTTTAATAAACTTATTAATGGAAATAAATTTAATACCTCCTCACTGATAGAGTGTCCGTTTTCCTCCTGGATTTTCACATATTTTGTGAGCACCTCGTTGAGTCCTGGCGACATGTGACGGAAGTACCTACAAATTATAACAATTACCCTTAAACTACATAAACTATGTAATCAATCTTGTTATATATAAAATTCTCGTGCCACAATGTTAGTTACCATACTCCTCGGAAACGGCTGGACCGATTCACATGAAATTTTATAATCATATTTAGTAGGTCTGAATCTGCTATCTATTTTTCATACCCTCAATTAGTGATAAGGGTTGTCCAGCCCTAACATTTATTTTCTTTTTTTTCCGGACTTTTTTTTACATTTTTTATTAATTAAGCATAAAAAATACACGTAATCCCAAATTTTCACTTCCCTATCCCCAAATCAAACTTAAATCGCACTTTTTGTAGTCATTCACTACAAGTAATCTATATGGCGGAACAACGTTCGCTGGGTCAGCTAGTGTATTATATAAAACTCTTCCGTTACTGATTCACAGACAACGCACAGCCGAAACTACTCAACGCAACAAGCTGAAATGTGGCATGTACGTTCCTTGGGGGGTGTGGGGGAGCACTGAGAGAGGATTATTGGAAATTGGTGGTGGTCAGCCAAGGTTGCTTCAGACCCACCACCCCCTACCACATCCTGGTTTGATGGCATCAGTTAAGTAGTTAAATAATTGTAAGCATTTCCTTTTTTTTTCAAAAGATGTGCCGAGAAGTTTCTTTCGCCGTTTCTTCTCCTTAAAGATTTAAAATTAAAGGCACCTTAGCGAAACGGTGGTAGATGCAAAAAATGACGTTCATAAGTGTATTGAAAAATACCTACATGAAATAAATGATTTGAGTTTGAGTTTGAGTTTGAGTTTGAGTTTAAGATTGTGTGACCCCGATACGGCTAACTTATATAACCCCTTCGCAACAGTAAAACAATTTTAAACACTAACTTCACAGTTAAAAAAATACAAAAATCGCACAATCGCAAATTCGCATACAATTACATACTTCGCAAGCCGTGTTCAAGGGCCTTGAATGTGCGCTCTATTTTAACTGCAACGTCAGTCGCATAATCGCAAAGTCGAGAAATCGCAAAGTCGCAAAATCGCACGACTTACTTGTGAAAGCCGTGCCTCGCGGCGAGCGTGGCGAAGATGGTGTTGTTGACGAGCGCCGAGCGCAGGTCGGTGAGCGCGCCGGGCGAGTGGCGCCGCGCGTCCTCGTAGAGGTGCCGCGTTATCAGGTAATCTGAATCCGACAGTATGCGACAGCAAATAAAGATCAGATTACAATAACTGAATCCAACAAGAGTTGGGTTGATGTAATAGTTAATAGATATACGAGTAATTTAACAAAAACAAAAACATTTTTTTTAAATTAAAATTGTAATATTTATTTTAATCAGTTCACAAATAAAAAGTTGCCATAAATGAATCAGTACTATAGTCTGTTTTATTTAACAAACGAGTACTGAGTATGTCTCTCGCACATTTCCGATATTGACAGAATGAGATGGGTCATGGTCGGGGCGGGGCCAACACCTTTGTTCTTGTTTTGAAATTGTTAAGGACCGTTCATATTGAATAGTTCTAAAATTTACTGTAGCGAAAATTAAATTATTATTTTATGTTTTTTTTGCATACTTAGTAATATTCGTAACAAAAAAATCTATGCAAATAAATAAAATTGGAGTGTCTGTTTGTAATATTAAAATAACCGCTTTTTACTAAATGCATATAATTATATGGATGTATACACGGTGCATATACCACAGTAACATTTTTTACAATTTTTGTCTGTCTTTCTGTCTGTCTGTTTGCTGTGTGTTTGCGCTAATTTCTGCAACGGCTGGACCGATTTTGACGGGACTTTCACTGGCACATCGCTGATGTCATAGGGAATAACTTATGCTACTTTTACATTTGATTTATTTTTTAAATTCGACGCGGACGAAGTCGCGGGCACAGCTCGTATTATACAAGTTATTGACAATATGATCAACTGAAGTAGACGTTCCAACTGAGCCGGCTACACTTTTTAGAGGCAACCATCTCAGTCCTCAAGGGTAGTAACACATCTGTGACCGAATTATAACGAGACTCTTACTAACTGGACTATTACTAACAACAACTAACAGGACTAACATTCACTAACAGTCCCCGTCCCAGTCCTCATACTTACAAACTAACCAACTAATGTTCTAACACCGTCACCTAACCGGACTAACTATCCCAGTCCCCATATGAGACTTGTTCTGCATCGGTCACAGTTGTCATGGGCGGCAGCGGAAGGTGGTGCTGCATGCTCGTTTGCTGCCTTAAATCAATAAAAAAAAAACTAACCTAATATAGCGTCCCCGAGGAACTCCAGTCGCTGATAGCAGTCGGTGAGGCGATTCTGGTGGTGCGACGCGTGGGTCAACGCCTGCAGCAGGAGCGAGCGGTCGCGGAACCGGTACTGCAGGGTGCGCTCCAGCGCTTCGTACCCTGTGGGGCACGTACACCGATCAACGGCTAGAAACTGTTACAATTGTGGTATACACATATTAATCATCGTAATCATCATCGCAACCCGTAACTGTCCCACTGCTGGGCAGTCCCCCACGCTGGCCAAGGGCGGATTAGCAGCCACAGAGCGTCGGTCTTTACTGCTTACCCACCTACAGACACCAATATTGAACTTGATAAGGGTTTCCTTCACAAAACATTCAAAGAGTTAGAAGGCGATCATATGCATTCGTATGAAAAGGGTTACGCACACATTTGCTATTTAAAATCCAGCCAATCGCAATCGCCGCGCGATCACGACATTTCGAATGTAATGAATCACACGCACACGCATACAGATGTACATTTTTAAAGCTTATTTGTGTGAGTTCTAGTAATGTAGTTACGCAGTTAATATGCGCGTTCGCTCAAAGTCTCGGCGCGTTTGCCACGCCCACAACTCTTTTCTATTATTTTTAAAGTACTTCTTCAGTATCGTTGTGATTTGGAATTCGTTGAAACGGAAATGATGCGAATGAAGCATTGGCAAAATGGCGGCTGACGTTAGCAAAGCAATATATCAATATTTGCACTGACAGTATTCTTTTTTTAGATTTCACTTCTAGCACGTGTGAATTGCGCACATTTTGATTTTTTTTAATGTGCTGTGGTTCCCAACATACACTACACAAGCGACTCACCGGAGAGCATCCGTTCCAACTCGCCCTCCGGGTCCTCCACGTACCGCAGCAGCGGGGAGGGCGGCGCCCTCAGCTCGCCGTACACCGTCTGCAACGATACAGTCTGTAACCCACCGGCCATAGACCACAGCCCCTTGACAACGGCCTTCACTCGTGATGACTATAAAAATAGACTATTTTTTTTTTATTTTTTTTATTTAATAAAGGGAAAAATAGACTATAAAAAAGAACATAAAATGTATACTAAACTAAATCTGTAACTGGTCGCTGTCTGTACATAGAAGATATATGAGAAAAATTTTTACGTTAACACAATAAAACTCAAAACTATGGTATTTAGAATTTCTGTATATCCGTCTGTATGTCTGCGGTTTTGTACATTAATATCAGAAAAGCTGAACCCATTTGGGGCCAGCGGTGGGATTCACTAAACATTTAACATCCCACCTGCCACCACACCCCGTCATCGTCCATCCAAGGCCGCAGCGAGCCGACCGGGCGGCCGGCCCAGCTCCACTCGCAGTCCCCGCTCGGCTCCGACTCCTCGGCGCCCTGCTCCTCGTCAGACGACTGGTCCTCCGAGTCGGTGGAGTACACCGACGACGACGAGTACGACTGCTTCGGTGACGGCGGCGCTGTCGGCTTCTGGGGATTGCATTATTTTTATGTACTCTACTTAGAATAATTACACTATAGAAACGAAGTCCGCGTGGCCGTTTTAAAGCACCCTAATTGGAATCAATAATGACTCCAAACACCGGGCAGCTCATGGCACCTCAAATACACACTTCGACCGCACAGTTGACACAGTCATTGATTCATTAATTCAATTTGGCAAAGATCTCCCGCCAGGCGAGTCGACCTGCCCGGCGGGCAGTCAACGCCCAACTGATCTCCGTTGGAAGTGTTGGAACCTGTATATACGGCGTACGAAACTTCGCCACCGCGATTCAGGGCGGCCGCGACGTCACGCACCTGGTCGGGCGCGGCGCGCGCGCGCGCGTACGGGTGGTCGCGCGGCAGCGGCAGCGCGTGCCGCGGCAGCACGCTGATGCCGAGCCACGACATGAAGAGCAGCGCGCCGCGCGGGCCCGTCTCCAGCAGGTACGCGCCGATCAGCGCCTCCACGCAGTCCGCTATCGACTTGTCTGCGGGCCCGTTGGATAATGTAATCTCTTACAGGTTAATCGTCTGTATACATATACAAATAAATAAAATTGGAGTGTCCGTTTGTAATATTAAAATAACCGCTTTTTACTAAATGCATGAGGATGTATACACGGTGCATAATTATACCAAAATAACATTTTTTACAATTTTTGTCTGTCAGTTTATTTTGGCTAATCTCTGGAACGGCTGGACCGATTTGGACGGGACTCTCACTGCCAGATAGCTGATGTAATAAGGAGTATCTTAGGCTAGCTTTATTTTAGAAATTTCCCCATAACAATGAAAATTCCACACGAAGTCTCAAAAAACTTAGATAGCGCGATCCAGGCTTGTGACGTCACTGTGACGTGTGCGCACAGAATACCCTCAGACCTCCACTATGAGGGTCCGTGCCCAGTATTGGACCAGTTATTTATTTATTTATCCTTACACACACAATGACCTTACAGGCTAGCCTAATGCGCCAATGCGCGAAACCACAAAAATTCAATACATTAAGAAATACACGTTACATTAAAAGTAAAAATTCAATTCGATAACAACATCAAATAAGGGATCATTCAAGTATTACGTAAGCACAATAGGGGGGCGGGGGGGGGGTCTTTGTTTATTTTTGTTGACATGGGGGTAGGGGAGTCTGGATAGTGATTACGTCAGCAGTATAATTTTTTTTTCACTTTTTCGGATTTTCCACAAAAAAAATCTCAAAATTCTCTTAAATCAATTAAGAAATCACTGAACCAATGTTTACGTAAGCATGGGGGGGAGGGGTAAGACATTGCTTACTTTTGCTGACGAGGGGTACGGGGAGGGGTTAAAAATTGCAAAAGATCTGCTTACGTAATACTTGAACGGCCCCTAATACTAATTCAAATTAATTTAAGCCATCCCCCGCGCCCCCTCACCTGGGATGCTGTGCTGCGTGATCAGGTTGTACGGGATGAAGCAGCCGGCGTTGTCCATCGCTGCCTCCTTGTGCATTTCCATCTCCTGATCACCCTGGAATTATAACACACCTGGTAACATTTATATTGGTTTGAGGGTTGAGGGTAGTTACATTTTTAAGGCGAGCCATCTCAGTCCTCAAGGTCAAATGACCGACGTGTGACTTAAAAGGAATTATAACGAGACTCTTACTACTCCTTACGTGCGTACGTCCGTGAGAGCAGGTACGTACGCACGCACTAGTGTACTAGGAGTACGTGCGTGTCGGTACTCACGGTGGTGCAGTGGTGCGCATGAGTGCGTACGTGCGTGCTCACACGCAAGTACGCACGCACTAGTGTACTAGCAGCACGTGCGTGTCGGTACTCACGGTGGCGGGGTGGTGCGTATGAGTGCGTACGTGCTAACGTGCGTGCTCACACGCAAGTACGCACGCAACAGTGCACTAGCAGCACGTGCGTGTCAGTACTCACGGTGGCGGGGTGGTGCGTATGAGTGCGTACGTGCTAACGTGCGTGCTCACACGCAAGTACGCACGCACCAGTGTACTAGAAGCACGTGCGTGTCGGTACTCACGGTGGCGGGGTGGTGCGTCGGCGGCGGGCGGTGGCACGGCGGCA
Source organism: Ochlodes sylvanus (assembly GCA_905404295.2). Classification (NCBI taxonomy): domain Eukaryota; kingdom Metazoa; phylum Arthropoda; class Insecta; order Lepidoptera; family Hesperiidae; genus Ochlodes; species Ochlodes sylvanus. The sequence goes on from FR990150.1 coordinate 1,498,858, forward strand.
ACCAGTTGTCGTGCGGCTCGAACTTGGACGCGATCATGCGCGCGCCGAGACGCTTGTTGCGCCCCAGCCGGTACAGGTTCAAGTTCGACACCTGCGCGGAGCAAGTTGACACGTGACAAGTTTAAATACATTTTTTATTAGTGTTTTAATTTAAGTTTTTATTATTATTACTTTTGACATTATTTAAATTTTAATTAATTGTATACAATATTACATATTTCTAAGTGTTATCGGTTGTAAACCGTTCTTAAATAAATTAAATTAAATTGACAACACCGTAGCGCGTTTGGTATCGACGACAATGCGAAATGTTCGTTTCCAATATTTATGGGACAGATAAATGTATATTATATGTTCTTGGGTCGTGTCTGTGTGTGCGTGCGTGCGCGTGTGTGTGTTGTCTATTCCATACGCCACAGCGAATCGTAATCACGGCGTTTATTTAGCGTTTATCTCCCCCCCCCCCTCCCCCTCACGCATCGCTGCACGAGCAAATCAGTGATCCGAAATTCGATCCGATAAAATCCGATGTCGGTTTTTATGGCGCGGATCAAAAGCGCGCGCCCCGCGCCGTCTAAACGCCCCCTAAGCGTTATTGTCTCCCCCTCTCCCCCCCCCCCCCACCTGCTTGCTGCGCATGTGCGACAGCTTCCCCTCGTGCACGGCGGGGTGCGCGCAGTATAGGTACGCCGTGATCGCGAACTTGAGGAAGCTGTCGCCGATCGTCTCCAGCCGCTCGAGGTTGATGCCGTCGTTCGCGTTGGACATCGTCAGCGCCTGCTCGAGGGGGGTGGCGGAGGGGGGAGAGGGGCGGAGAGGTTGGGGGAGAAGGAAAGGAAAAATGTAATTTATTAAGCAAGTAGAGAGACGCAAGAGATCAGAGAGAGACAGCAGAGAGTGGCGTACTCTTTGTATATCTTCTCATCTCTCTTGACCAACAACACATCGGTAATATCTTTAAATGTTAAATATGAAACATTGACAGAGGTGTCAACTGTCAAAAGTATCTCGATCTAGTTCGTAATTGAGTCGACATATCAGAAAAATACAATAATCGTGAGTACCCTTTACAGTTAATTAAAATATATAAATTCAAAATCATAATATAAACATACCTGTAATATAACACTGGGACTAGGCCCCGGATGTTGTTCCAAATCCGGCTGATAATCAAAGTCGAACTCCTTGCCATTCTGTGCCTTACCGTCCTGGTAATAAGGCGTATATTCCTTTGGATTCCGGAACCCATTCACTTTATCAATATAATTCTCTTTAGTATCAAACCCGACGTTGACCACTTTATCATTGACGTAGTTCGGAGAATCTATATCAATGTCCAGCATCGAGAAGCAGTTCATCTTCTTCACTTCTTCTTCGGTGATCGTCTTCTTGAAGTTCTCCAGCAGGATTCTCTTATTCTTCTCTATGCTTTCCAAAGTCACTTGTCCATTATCTATGTCTAAACATTCATTATATGGAAACATCTCGTGCAGTATCTCTTTGACAAAATCTCCATCAGTTTCAGTTGAATTTGCACTACAATTGTTAATTTCATCTGTATTTGTTACTGAAGGATCTTTTTCAACTGTATTAACTACATTTTTAACATTTTTTGTTACTAGAGGATCTTTTTCAACTGTATTAACTTCATTTTTAACATTTCCACTAACCAGTATTTCAACTAAACTATTATTGTAGTTTTCCACGTTTTCAATATTTTGTACTTTCAATTCATTGTCTGTCGCATCTAATTTTATTTCTAATTCTTCATTATCCGTTGTGAAGTTAAGTTTTTTGCTAGAATTATTATTATTTAATACATTTTCATTGTTGATTTCTGTATCTTCATTATTTTCTTTAGTAACCGTTATAACGTCATTGACATTATCTTTAGCGATGACTTCATTTACATCACTTTCGTTATTTTTGGCGTCATTCAAGCTTTCTGTCCCCACGTGTGCGAATAGGGTTTTGTTATCGATACGAAGCCGTAGATCTTTTCGTATTTTTTCCATTTCTTTTGAATTATCTGGCAAAATATCTTTAACGGGCTCATCTTTGGTAATCACATTGGTCGCTCGTATGTTTTGTTTGTGTTTAGCGACCGATTTTCTGTATTTTTCGATGTACTGTTGAGGAAAATTTAGTGTTATTAGAATATCGTGTAGTCGTTTAGCGGAAGGACCGTAGACAAAAAAATAGAGGAATTGGTGAGGTGAGGTCAGGAGTGAAAAGGAGAGAAGAGCTCTCATGTCTCTCATCTCTCCCAATGTCCCACGCCACCCCCTCCCCACACACACACACCAATTGAAAATCTACCAGTTGCATTGACTTCCCTGGTATTGGTCGTGTCCATACCATGACCACTCACCATCAGGAGGCTCGTCTGCTTTTACGTCAGCCCACCAGGCTATAGAAACAAAATGTGCACAATTCACACGTGCTACAAGTAAAAACTTCAAAAACTAATATTGTCAGTCCAAATATTGACTGACGGTATTTTTGCTTTGCTTACGCAAGTCGCCACTTTGCCGATGCTTCCCATCTCATTTTCTCCCACATTAAAATGTGTCTGTCTTTTCGTTTCCGTTTCATTTCATTTGCGCGTCATTTCCGTTACATCGAATTCCAAATCACAACGATACTATATCTATAAAATGTACCAGTAACCACACACACACACACTAACATCCATCAACCCCGCTCACCTCCGCGGGCGGCGTGCCCTCCCTGAGCATCCGCCGCTGCGCGGCGACATCCGCCAGGTCGTCCGCGGGGTCCGCGCGCGGCGCCCCGCTCACCCTGGCGCCGCGCTCCAGGTCCACCGCCTCGGCCTCGTGCGCCGTCTTGTACTCTATGCGGACGCCCATCGCCGCTGCGGGACATGGGGAGGAGTCAAAAGATGATTCAATTAAAAGGTGTTGTTTAGGTTTTTAAGTTTTTTTCAGGTTTTTCAGGTTTTTTTTCTGGTTTTTAGTGGGTTTTATTTCAGGTTTTTTTTAGGGTTTTTTCAGGTTTTTAGGTTTGGGTGGCTCAAGACCGGTGAAGTAAGTAAGTTCAGGTTTTAATCACTGTTTATTGTGTTAATACAAAAATCAAAATGTGTGCAATTCACACGTGCTAGAAGTGAAACTTTAAAACAACGAATACTAAAAAAGTTTTTCACTTCAAAAATTAACACTGTAATATACCGGTCGCTTGATGTTATAGAGTAGAGAGAGAGAGAGAGCAAAAGAGAGATAGCAATATATTAGAGCGCGTAAATAACTGCACAAATAGACGCGAAATTCAAAAATATAGGGTTTTCCATTAAGGGCGGGTCGATTTTAAAATTGAATAAAACAAGTTGTTTAAGAGATATCAATAAGATTTTATCTTTATTTGAGAGCCCTATTAATGACATTTTGGGTGAATATAACATCGTACAAATAGCTGCCGCGGCTTCGCTGGGTGGCGTGCATTCGAAAAGTCCAGTTTTCGATGACTTTGGCGTATAATTCAGGCCGAATTTGACCGATGGCATCGATTATGGTGTCTTTGAAGGCCGCGGTGGTTTGCAGCTTATTGCCATAGACCTGCGACTTAAGAAAGCCCCACAAGAAAAGTCTAAAGGGGTTTAAGGGGTCAAATCAGACGATCTTGGTGGCCAATTCACGTCGCCTCGGCGCGAGATAACCATGCCATGAAACCGCTGTGCAGAGTATCGATTGTGTGAGCTGTGTGGCACGTAGCGCCATCCTGTTGAAACCATATGTCTTCGGTGTGAATAATCATCCAATTCAGGCCACAAGAAGTTTGTGATCGTTACGCGCAAACCACCGCGGCCCTCAAAGACAACGTAATCGATGCCATCGGTCAAATTCGTCCTGAATTATACGCCAAAGTCATCGAAAACTGGACTTTTCGAATGCACGCCACCCAGCGAAGCCGCGGCGGCTATTTGAACGATGTTATATTCACCCAAAATGTCATTAATAGGGCTCTCAAATAAAGATAAAACCTTATTGATATCTCACATACAACTTGTTTTATTCAGTTTTAAAATCGACCCGTCCCTATTGGAAAACCCTAGAACATTATGTTCAACAGTTATGAAGAGAGTGAATTCGCTTTTATAGTGCGTTCAATGTCAAAGACCTTATTGCCACTTACGATCAGATGGGATTGTTGTCAAGTATTAACTTATTATAACTAAATTTTTGAATCGAAAGCTTCTATAGGCGCATTAGGCTTTTTTTTGGCAGAGGAAAATCTTATGGGCTCGCGTCAGCAACATGCTGTGACGTAATGCGCCGAACCGACGACGCGCAGCGGTCTGCTTACATATATATTTTCTTTTCTTTTATTTTTTAATTTTTTTTATTCATGTTATTATTGACTATTTGTACTTATAACTGTCGAATTCATTTTGTATTATTTAAATATGATTGATGTGTTAATTAGTGTGAGTGATACATGTCGTTCTAATTAACAATAAATAAATAAAAATTATCAAATTGTAGAATTTCACAGAAGTTCGAACACAATAGGGTAGTTGACAGTAAGAAAATATTTTGAAGATTTCTATTTTTTATGGTAGCTTAATATTTACAAATGCGAAAAATCGATGTTATTGATTAAATAAATCATGATTATTTAATATTTTTGAGAAATAAATTCCCGAAATTACAGTCACCAGTCACGTGACAGCGAACGCCAATACGACGCGTGACGTCACACGTTGCAAAACTAAACAAACTTGACATAGCATTTTGGTCTTTCCGCTCAACCAAACAGCTCTTCGTTTTCCAACATATGACGTCAGACGAGTCGCCATGACAGTTTGACGCGTTTTTTGACGGAAACGTCAAATAGTTCAAGAAAATATAAATTAAAATATGTTACAGTTAGTATTTAACTGAAATATTGATATTTCAGTTAAATAAGACCATTTGGCAAACTATGATTTAGTTTTTCAAAATTAGTCAACTAGCCTATTCATTAGTTGTATAATATGCGAGCGTACAAAACTTCGATAGCGTGATTGAGGCTTGTGACGTCACTGTGACGCGTGCACCACCACAGGCTCTGACGGCACGTTTCCAATACGTCCCAGGGTACTCACCATAAGAGTTCTTGCTGCACACACCGCTCGAGTCGGTCTCCTCATCGGTGCCCTCCGAATTCAAGTCCGAGTCGTCCGTGTCGAAGTCACTGCAACCAACAAACCATTACTAATGTGCTATATTTATAGTCTGTCAAACCCTTAGACAGAGAAGGATAGACATCTGGTGGGCGTGGCATGAGATAGGTGCAATTGTGTGTGGCACTAGAAAAGTTCGACATGAGCTGTCAAATTAGCTTGTAAGTAACTGGGATTTCCTTTAAAAAACCTAACAACATCAAATTAACATTTTTTGACGTGATAACGTCTTATAAACCAATGAACGCCGGCTGCACGCACGAAAATGTATGACGTCATTGTCACGTTCCGCCCGAGCCGAGCGTGCAAGCGAGTTATCACGGTTTAATTTCGATTGCAGTCGTGAACGCGGAATTGTAGCCCTTTTTGCGTTTTGTTGCTCATTTGGCTCGGACATTTTTAGCGCGGAGCCGACGTCCGTAGTAATAATAAGTCAATGATTACACGGTAGACCCCACCTAGTACCGTGGGGGGCGTGGTTACCCCACACATTAATCCTATTATCCATCCTATTAATATTATAAATGCGAAAGTTTGTATGGATGTATGAATGTTTGTTGCTCTTTCACGCAAAAACTACCGAATGGATTTTGATATAACTTTACAATATAGCTTACACGACAGAATAACACATAGGCTATAATTTATAAAGATATCCTGTGAATTAGCCAAAATATGCAACTAAATCTTTGCAAACCGAAGGAATAAGTTTCCCGAAGCGAAGCGAGGGCGGGTCGCTAGTAACTTATGAATCTTCCTCCCCCACCAACTCCACCAACTATACCAACCCCACCAACCCCACCGTCCACCTACCTGGACAGGTAGGAGCAATCGCTCTCGGCCATCGAGAACGCCTTGTTCGTTCCGAAGCTCATCTTCGGCTTCTCGATGGGATCCGACCAGTTAGCGCCGCCTGAAAGTCATCAATAATAATAATAAATCTTTATTCCAGACTAAACAGGATGATTTTAATTCACTCGACATACTCGAGGACATGAAAGAACAAAGTCATAGGTGATGATTAAAAATATTAAGTCAAAAATGGCAATCAAGATTATCTAAAAACACTCGAAATGTATGGGCAACAGCTGTACTTAGCGCGGGTCAAGCGGCGAGGGTTAATGACCTTTGTAATACCATTGTAATATACGTGTGCTACCCGCCAATAGCAGTGAATATATGTACGTTCGAAATTCAACCTTACGCCAAAAGATATAAAGCTCACAATTGAACGTCAGTCAGACCTAGCCTGTACGCTACCTGACGCGGACGTGCAGAAGGTCAGGTTCGGCGGCAGCGGCTCCAGGTACTCGTCGTACTCCGCCGCCGGGATCGAGGACGCCATGTCGTTGCTCCACGTGCCGATCTCGAACCCCTGCGAACAGCGCCATCTATACAGCTTCCGTTGTGGCTTCGACCCATTAACCCACTACTGAGCTCTCTCCTCGTACCGGAGGCCCAGAGCGTACTCCACGCGAGCGCGGATTGGTGGAGGGGTTGGCCACGTTTTTAACCGACTACAGTGCGGGGGTCTCTCTCATACTCTCTCTCTCTCTCTCTCATACTCTCTATATCTCTCATACTCTCTCTCTCTCTCTCTCATACTCTCTCTCTCTCCCTCTCTCATACTCTCTCTCTCCCTCTCTCATACTCTCTCTCTCTCTCCCTCTCTCATTCTCTCTCTCTCTCTCTCTCTCTCTCATACTCCACGCTGCGAGCGTGCATTTGTTGGAGGGGTTGGCCACATTTTTAACCGACTTCAAAAAAAGGAGGTCCTCAATTGGACTGTATATTTTTATGTATGTCACCTCAGAACTTTCGACTGGGTGAAACGATTTTGATGATTTTTTTTTGTTTGATAGCCGGTGCTTTCCGTGTGGTCCCGTATCAATTTGGTCCAGCCCTGACAATGGCATCCATGAGAAAACCATATAAGTCCTATTTGCATTCTTTTGAAGTCGGTTTTGACGTATTAACGTCTTATAAATTGATGAGCAGCGCACACGAAAAAGTTACCCGTTCCGATGACGTCAGAGCGTGGCGTAAGATCGTGACGTCAGAGCGTGACGTAAGATCGTGACGTCAGAGCGTGACGTCAGAGCGTGACGTAAGATCGTGACGTCAGAGCGTGACGTCAGAGCGTGACGTAAGATCGTGACGTCAGAGCGTGTCGTCAGAGCACGACGAGAACGAGAGAACGTTGCTTGAGCACTCCACACCCACCGTCCGCTGTTGGTCAACATCGTCTATCGCTTAGGTTCCAACTTACGCTCTCAGCGTCTTCTTTCTCCTGCAAGATATCGTTGATGGTCTTCTCTCTCACTTCCACGGCCGTATCCCCGTCTCCCTCTCCCTTCGACGAGTCCTCAACCCCCTGCCTAGAAACCGTTCGACTCGGATTAAAACGTACAATGGAAAAGACATAATAAAATTGGAATATCTGTTTGTAATATTAAAAAAAAAACCGCTTTTTACTAAATATGTGTACACGGTGCATATACCAAAATAACATTTTTTTACAATTTTTGTCTGTCTGTCTGTCTGTCTGTCTGTTTTGACTAATCTCTGGAACGGCTGGACCGATTTTGACGGGACTATCACTGGCAGACAGCCGATGGAATAGGGAGTAACATATAGGCTAAATTAAATTCCACGCGGACGAAGCCGCGGGCACAGCTTGTATTAAATAAACATATACTAACTGGCACTCGCTCTCCCCTTTACTCCCATCTTCGTCTTCCTTCCTCCTGGTCCCCTTCTCCTCTGTGTTCAGCACCTGGAAAGACCAGCCCAAGGCCTAGTACCCTCGAAAGCGTTAAACCACATCTACTGGGTGATATTTTTCACTTGACATACTCGAGGACATGAAAGAACATGGTCATAGGTAATTATTAAAAATATAAAGTCAAAATTCTATACGATGATTATTTTAAAAATGGCAATCAAAATTATCTAAAAATACACGGAATGTATGGACACGCCCGAGGCATCTGTCTGCGGCGCGGCCGTACGGGCGGGGTTAGTGACCTTTAGTGGAGTAGTTTATGTTTATACCGCGCGCTCAGTTTGTCTACATTATGGGTTTGTAATGGATAATTACGTCAAACCCTTTTTAATTTTCCCCAGCACCCTTTTTAATTACATTATGTGGAATGAGAATCGATACATACAATAAACTGTGAGTGATCGCTGTCTGTACATAGAAGATATATGAGAAAAGTTATTCGGGGCCTTCATTTAAAGCACTTATAATAAACCCAAAACTATTATTAGAATTTTCGTCTGCTTGTCTGTGTCTTTGTGCGCGCTAATCTCAGAAACGGCAAAACCGATTTAGTTGCGATTTTCATTAATGTATAGTGGTGGGCTTCTCTTAAAATTTAGTGCTCGTTTTATTTAAGTAAGTTGATTACAATTTACAAGATACGGGTTTACAATTTACGTTAACATAATTTAAAGATTAGAATAACATTGCCTAAAATTTATAAAGAATTTGTTAAATTTGGCTACAATATAACGATAAGTCGGAAAAAAACCTTCTCTCTGAGAGCTATGTTGGCGTGCGCTGCCTAAACCGTTCGAGATACACGAAGATAATGTATCGTTGGATTGTTCGTCTTAAATAGTCCTAAATAAAAGTCTACGACAGCATATATCTACCCTTTATGTCTAAGCCAATATATCCAAAATAGTGAGGTACAAATACAATAGGGTATTTGACAGATTTTAGAAAAATATCTCAAATTGTTCAATATAACATAATACATTATGCAGTTTGCTTAATTCTTTGTAAATAGCTCTATTTTCTATGAAAATCACCATCAAAGTTTAAATGAACAAAAAAGCCGCCAAAACGCTAATACGCCATTTTAAACAGGTCATGACGTCACCTGCTCAAATAACCATACTAAGCTGTCAATGCTGTCATTGCGTATAGTAAGCAGTACTAGCAAGTGACGTCATTCAGCCAAACCGCGTGTTTTCGATCACGTGATCAAACACGAAAAATTCATTATTTTATTATCGATTTTTAATAAAAATCCAAATAATTTTAAAATAATGTGTAGGCTTAATTGGTTTAAAAAATTATGTACTTTTAAGCTAACAACAGTTTGATCTATATTTTCATTGTAGTCAAATACCCTATTGTCGCTTTCCCGATTCCCACGCGGGCGAAGCCGCGAGCAAAGTCTAGTAAAGAATATTTGTATTGTTTCCCCATTATCATTACCTCAGCAAGGCTCCAGCCGAAGTCTAGCGGCGGCCACTGCGGGGGCGGAGCGCCCGGTATCGCCGGAGCCCCGACCGCCACGTCAGCCCCCACCGACCGTCGTATCTCATCGGCGATTAACAATGCGTTGATCCTGTAATTGAAAGTTATACCTTTATCGATACAGCCGAATGTACTGTGTTAAGGAAATTTAAACAACTTTATCGAAGACAGAGCTCCCTTTAGGCGAAGTCTCATCCCTGGACAGCGGCCGCGCTCGACTGTTCACGGTCGGAACTTGTATATATGCGAGCGGCGTACAAAACTTCGATAACGTGATTCAGGCTTGTGAAGTCACTGTATGACGTCGACACACAGCAATAACCCGTACCCCCCGCGCCCCACACCTTCACCTATTTAATTGACTGTATGTCCTATTTATTAACTGTGCAACCCTCCATGTTTTTCTTTTCTTTTCATCTGTCCTTTGCCCAAAGGTTGTCTGGAAGAAATCGCTGTCTAGCGATAAGACCGCCTTTTGTACTGTATTTATAGTATGCTGATGTAAATGTTTTTTCTTGTGTGTGCAATAAAGGGTATTCTATCTATCTATCTATCTATCTTCACTCCCGACCGCGACCGACCCAGAGCCCCCCTCCCTCCACCTCCCACCCCCGCGCGCACCTGTACAGCACGCACAGCAGCGCTAACCCGTACCCCCCGAGCCACACACCGTCACTTCCGTCCGTGACCGACCTGGACTCCCCCCCCCCCTTCCCCCCACCCCACACGCACCTGTACAGCACGCACGGCAGCGCGACGGTCGCGAACCAGAGCGGCGCGGCGAACGGGTGCACCGCGCACAGCTCCGGCACGAGGATCTGCTTCTGGTCGAGACGGTCGCGCTTGGCGCGCCGCGTGCGCTCCGACGACACCGGCAGCGCGACGCCCTTGCGGTTCACGTATCTGTCGGGGGTTGATGTTACGTTGAGGGCGTTGTGTTACGTTGAGGGCGTTGTGTTACGTTGAGGGTGTTATGTTACGTTGAGGGAGTTATGTTACGTTAAGAGCGTTACAGAAGTCTATAGATACGTGAGACGTTCAATTAGATAAAGGGCGTTGTGGATGTTTTGTTACGTACAAGACGTTGTGTTACGTACAAGACGTTGTGTTACGTACAAGACGTTGTGTTACGTACAAGACGTTGTGTTACGTACAAGACGTTGTGTTACGTACAGGACGTTGAGTTGTTGTAGATGTTTGGGACGTTGTGTTACGTACGAGACGTTGAATCAGATACAGCGCGTTGTCTTACGTACAGGACTTTGACTAAGATGACGTTGTGTTACGTACAGGATGTTTTATTACGTACAGAACGTCGTAAACAGTTATACTACAGACAACACGTTTAAGTTACGACGTTTAAGTTAGGACCACCACCGGGAGCTCGAAACCGGCCTCACCTGGGCGTGAGCAGGTTGAGCCGCGCGCTCGTGTGGTCCACGTCGAGCAGCGGCTGGTGCGGCTGCGTCAGCTCCACGCCGTACTTCCCGCTGTAGTACTCGCGGAAGCTGCCGTGCGACGCCGACGGGAACGCCGACTCCGGCGACAGGTTCCAGCATATCTCCGCCACCAGGAAGTACTGCAACGGCGTTCGGCGGCGTGGAGAATCACGTGACAGTGAGGTCGCAACGGACCCGAGCCGTTAGCTATGCTCGCTTATACAGGGTGATTTTTATTTCACTCGAGGACATGAAAGAACGTGGTCATGGGTAGTGATTCAAAATATAACCACCTGTATATACCTACCTGGAGATAATGGAGATAAGGGATGGCGGTGGGTCCATACCAAAACAAGTTCCACGTGTGCGGATTGTTCCAAAGAAATATAAATACAACTTAAATAACAATGGATTTCCGCAAAGTAACGCCTGATACAATAAATATCAAAATATAAGTTAAAATTCTACACGATAATTATTACAAAAATGGCAATCATAATTATCTATAAATACTCGGGATGTATGGTCAACAGCTGTGTAGATACGGCGACCGAGTGGCCGGCAGCGAAGCGTACGGGGTTAATGACCTTTAGTGGAGTAGTTTATACCGCGTGCGCTTAGTTCTTCCACACTATGGGTTTGTAATGGATAATTACGTCAAATTTTAAGCACCCTTTTTAATTACATATTTGGAATGAGAATCGAATACTGAATACCCCTATTAATATGTTAAGTGACTAAAAATTCACCTTGTATACAAAAATGATAGAAATGTTAAAATGTGTTGAAGCAAAAATGGATTGAAGAAGCCTGGTTGATGATTCAAGATCATTCCTTCAAGGAGTCACCAATTAAACTGATCCGTTCGGTCGTTTGTGGCTGTCTACAGCAGGGGTCACCAATAACCACTATGTTAAATGACTTACGAATCCCTTGTATAAGCCGGGGTCACCAGTCTCTGTAATGACCCATTCGCTCGTTTGTAAATGGCTATAGGCGGGGATCACTAATCACCATCTGAAGGCCTGACTACGCTGTAATCCGCATTCACGAGCCGGGGTCACCAGCCATTACCAACTACCGTCTGTTCCTCTATCGGCATTCAATCACCAATCCCAATCACCTGACCTATCCCTACCATCAGCCATACCAGGCGTCACCAATCCCCTCCGGCACCCTTCCTCACCTGCGGCTGGTCCCGGTTGCGGTACCACGGGGTCACCACAGCGTCGCGGTACTTGTCAGCTTCGAACACGAACACCTCCCCCGGCTTCAGCAGCGGATTCTCCATCTTCTTCACTTTGCCGTCCTTCTCTCGCTCGCGTTTTGGCTGCGGACATTATCGAGGGTCAGTAAGGCTGAGATGTATAAACGATACTTAGCCTTAGCTCAGACTTTACTGTGACTTAAGACAGCGTTCGTATTTATAAAGCGATCTTTGACTTGGCTGAGTACGAGCTGAGCGAAGTCTAATAACTTCATGAAATAAACGACTTACCATAAACTTTGGCTATTATCCGAACAAAAATAATGGTCCCAAACGAACCTTGATATTAGTCGGTTTCTAAGACATTTAAATTTTTCGTATTAACAAACAGATGGATGACAGCAATCAATTATGACAGCTTATACTGAGCACAATCTCAGCGTGACATGTCTATAAATACCAAATCGCAGTGTTTGCAAAGTCTAGTTTTTCGTAAGTAAAGTCTGAGCTAAGGCTAAGTATCGTCTATACATCTCAGCTTAAGACTTATGTATTAACACCCTCAGTCCCAGTGTCGTATATACTGTGTCGTTGACATTTATGTACACATATACACATGTGTGTGTGTGTGTGTGTGTGTGTGTGTGTGTGTGTGCGCGCGCGTGAGTGTGTGTGTCATACGACACAGGGAACCCTAATGCGAGGGTATGAGTATGTAAGCGTTTATTATTAACATTAAATATCTGCTATCAGGAATCGAACCCGAGATCCAGACCTCACTTCGCAGATAGGGCCGCTACCGAGTAGGCCACGGTCGTCAAACACATTATATTAAATACTAGTAAACCCGCCCTCGCTTCGCTTCGGGAAACCTGTCCCTTAGTACCCAAGTCCAAAATTGTTAAACATAACCAGCGCACGAATTTATTTTCACGCGCGTTATTTTTCATTTTGCGAAAAACTTTAATATAATATATTATACATATAAACATTCCTTTTGAATCATCTATCTATTAAAAAAAACCCATCAAAATCCGTTACGTAGTTTTAAAGATCTAAGCATACATAGGGACAGAGAAAGCGACTTTGTTTTATACTATGTAGTGTTTGAAATAAATGAATACGAAACTCGCAGGTCAGATCTTCAAATATTTCCCAAATTTTGACGTACACTAACCTTTTGTTCCACAACTTCCTCGTCGTCCTCGTCGTCCTGGTGGAGATTAACCGGCTTCTCCACGGAATTCTTCTTCTCCTCCGTGTGCTTGTATATCAGCTCGAGGAACGACCAATCTATGTCCACGTACGACGTGCCATCATCCGCGTTCACTGAAAGAAACCAATGCATCAAAATATATCTATATTTTGTTGCGCTTTGCGTACCGGTTTCGTTCAAGGAAAGCAGTTGCTTACAAGCAAATTCGATAGATGACGGTCGAATTTCTATGACAAAGCACTATTGAATTATGTATTTAAATTTTATGTTAGTTTTTTTGTGTATTTTTGTGTGTAATTAATAATATTTACTTTTAACATTGACATAATTAGAATAATTAATAATTGAATAACAATGTATTGTAGATAAATTGATAAATATTGCCACGCCCTAACAGGGTTCATGCTCAGACTATATACTTATTTTAAGATCTCATTGTAAGCATGACGCAATAAAAACTTATGACTTATGACTTATTGTTCTTGTGCCACATACAGACGTCCATATCCTTCTTTGTCTACGGCGACGGTGTTTGCTAGCTTAATATAGCATAGACTCCTAATAACAGGCGAATGGCTTCTGTCAACACTTGGCTTATAGTGACGATATAAATTCGTGCCGTCTCACTCTTTCCCGTTGCTTAAATTAATCTATTTCTTTCCAACGTGTCGTGCGGCCTTGAATTAGCCAATCGCAGCGTTGTATTAGCCAGTCACCCCGCTTCGTGTCACCTCGGCCAGTTGCCGGAACGCATTCAATACGCAAAATCAAACATTAGGTGTCTATTGGCTGTGGTCGGTGGGATGTAGTGATGTTACCTCTGACTGTGGGCACAATGTAGTAATTGTTGTGCGTGGATCCTTCCGTCTGCAGGCGCATGCCGCGCCGGCGCACGCGCAGCACGTCCGCGAACACGAATCGCATGAACCTGCGCATATTGGTTGATACCTTCAAGTGTCATGGTGTCATGGGGTGGATATAAATAATAAAAAAATGATGTGGTGTCGTGGGACACCAGGTAGGAACGAAGTTCCTTCGGCTAATGAAGGCAACGGCGAACGAAAAGAAAGAGGGAGAAAGAGAAAGGTATTATACACTACTCGCTTGTGTATGCGACTGTCGCGCCTGCGCACGTCTCATTTAACGCTTTTATTCCACGCATTTTTTCTTACGGTTTTAATATCACATATTTTTCAGTTCGGTCGCCGCAGCAAAACCTATCCCCTCCAAGCCTGCCGTAAGGAACTTCGTTCCAATAATAATTAATCTTTATTTTAGCAAATATACATACAAATACAATGTACTCGTATATGTATGTACAGAGGTCCATGTAATAAATAATTTACAGACTGACATACATAACAATATAAAAAAGATATTAAAAAAATATAAAAATAAAATGTCGCCTCTTATAAAGAAAGTATCACCATAGGTCAGGTATTATTTTTCGCTAACGCCAGCACAATCAGAACCATCTTTATACAATTTAAATTTGGTTTGTTATTTATTAACTAGCTTTCCGCCCGCGGCTTCGCCCGCGTGAAATTCTCAATTTCCAAAAATCCTCTCTCAGTGCTCACTTGCGTCACTTGAGGAACCTATATACTAAACAAGTGAATCCATTGAAAAAATAAAAAGTTTCAGTTAATCCCATTTTTCATCGCTGAGACCACTCTGACTACCTTTCTTGAAAGTTGTTCGCGCGGGCCCTTCCGGCCCTCCAGATGTAATTGTAGTTGACTATATTATCTCTATCTATCTATCTAATCTTATATCTTTAAATGAGCAATTCTTGTATATATATAATTGGAATCTCGGAATCGGCTCCAACGATTTTCATGAAATTTAGTATATAGGGGGTTTCGGGGACGATAAATCGATCTAGCTAGGAATCATTTTTAGAAAATGACATTTTGTTAGTGTTTTTGTAGTCCCAATTTAAACTGAAAAATATGACTCTTCCTGACATCTATTGGCGAATAATAATACTTTTTTGTGAGCAACTAATTGCTTTAACGACACAACAGCAGATGGCGTTGTTAAGTAACACGAAGTCAAAAAACACAATTTATAAAAATAAAAAAAAATACCGAGCAAAGCTCGGTCATCCAGATATTATAGTTGTATAGGCGGATATGTTCCCCGGAGTCACCCGGCGGATCTTGCGGAAGACCAGCGCTGGTTATTTTTGTATTGCCAGCATGTTGAGCGGGATCCTTCTTGCAATGTATTGTTATATCCTTAGTTAAGACTCAATATATTTCATATTACAAATAAAGAGAGTATATATCTATCTACTTAATCTGTAATCATGATTACACTTCGACCACCGCCGAGAGCGGGCGGTCGGACGTGTGTAGTGTCGCACTGACCTGCGCACGAGGCGCGCGCGCGCCGGCGACAGGCGCACGTCGGCGTGCGGCGCGCGCTCGATCGACACGCGCACCTCGCCCGACCGCGTGTACACCGGGAACGCCGGGATGTGCAGGCTGGGGGGGAGGGTGTTGATTAGATATGTCAAGTCTATTCGTACATCCTTCAAAAAGTCTATTTATACATCCTTAAAAAAGTCTATTAAAGTCTATTCATACATCATTAATAAAGTCTATTAAAGTCTATTCATACATCCTTAAAAAAGTCTATTATAGTCTATTTATACATCCTTAAAAAAGTCTATTATAGTCTATTTATACATCCTTAAAAAGTCTATTAAAGTCTAATATTACATCCTTTAAAAAGTCTATTCATACAGCCGACGGTAGCGGTATCCGAGTGAAATGAAATGAAATTTATTCGAAGTTGGTTTTTACAAACACTTTTCGGAAATCAAACTACGCCACCGCTTCCATAATACCCTACCGTCAGTAGTCTTATTTATTTATTTAATAATAGGACACAAACAAAAAAACTTCTATTTGTTTTCGAAGAAGGAGCGGCAAGAAACTTCCAAGAAATGTCTCATCCAAAAACTTTAAAGCGTAAACTCCCAAAAACTACTACTTTTTATATTATACCCTTATGTTACTAAAGGTGCGATAATAATATACAAATGAAAGAAACAATAAAAAAACCGTGCACGTCCTCCACGCGCACGCCCACGCGCACGTGTACGCGCGCGCGCACGCACCTGTGCGGTGTTCGCGCGGCCATGAGCACGGCGACCGCGTGCGGCGCGTGCTGCGGCGCGTGCAGCCGGCGCCCGCGCGTGTTGTACCGCTCGGGCAGCGCGCACCACAGCCGCGACGACAGCGCGCACAGCGTATTGCGCGCCGCCTCTGGACGGACAGACAGACACACGTACGTATAGTGAGGGTCGATTGTTGTGGCGTAACGCGACACTACAGACACACGTACATACATAAAAACGTTTTTTAAATTGCAGCGTGTTGCGCGCCACGTCTGAACTGACAGACAAACATACTAACATAGTCATACATAGTCAAACTACGCCATCGCTTCCCTGCCTGCCTGCATAATTCCCTGCCGTGAGTACTCTTGGAAGCAGAAGCGGCAAGAAACTTCCGAGAAGCGACCCGATAAGTGGGCACCGTCTATCCTGATATACGGCACCCCCTTGCATATGGGTTCTCACTCACTGTTCCTAATTTAGGCGCCCCTTATACCTGGGTTCCAAAAAACCGTCTCCAACCCAGCACTACTACAGATCATCGTTGTTGAACAACGAGTGGTCGCCACCAACTCACCAGGTCCGAAGCGAGCCTTGTAGCTATCCTTCACATCCTTCCAAGCGTTCTGCTCTATCTCCGCGTCCGTAGAGTCTATTATCGGCTGGCAATCGGTAAACGCCGAAGCGGTCTGTAAACAAATAATTTAAATAGAATAGAACGGAATAGAAAAAGGTTTATTTCTGGCTTATCTATAACACAAAATGACAACAATTTAACTTTAAACTTATAACCTTACTTATAATACATAACTAAACAATGCAAACCAGGTTATTTAACAACATCATTGTGTTATAGTGGCAGAGAACTGTACACGAACAGGTTTTTTACAAAGATTTAAAAAAGTTTTTTTTATGTATTAGTAAACGAGCATGCAGCACCTTCCGCTGCCGTCCATGACAACCGTGACCGACACAGAACAAGACTCATATCGACACTGGGATGGTTAGTCAGTTAGCAGACGGTGTTAGAACATTAGTTGGTTAGTTCGTTAGTAAGTATGAAGACTGTGGCAGGGACTGTTAGTGAAAGTTAGTCCTGTTAGCTCACACAAAATTCCCTCGCACACATACAACATACATACAAACAGAAAAGCCAATTACCCTTTTATAGTAATACTGGCGTCGTTTGGTGGTCCCCGGTCGGGCGGAGTCGTTGTTCTCGCTGTCCGACTGGCCAATGTTCTCCAGCTCGGCCGCTTTGAAGTTCTCCTTCCCTGGACCAACGAATGCGAGTGTCATGGCAGTGAGGGTTAGGGTTGCCACCAGTACTCTACAATAGAATATTGTTCTCTTTTTCGTGTAGGTGTACTCTATTCTACGTAGGTATGTATATTGGTGTAGGTGTATTCTACGACACCAATGAAGTAAAATACTCTATTTATATTTAAATTTTGATTGCCGAGTCCGTAACTGTTTTTAAGAAAAACAAATTACAAAAGTTGCAATTAGTAACACAAAATATATTTTAAAGGATAAAAAAAAGTATAAAACACACAAGTACTGTTTTTTATGGTGTGTACTTTATATTTGTTACTCGAAAATTAAAAAAAATACTTCATTACTTTAGTAGTGGCAACCCTAGAGAGGGTACCCTCATTCACCATTTCTAGATTTATCAATCGACTTCAAAAAAGGAGGTTCTCCATTCGACTGTGTTCGTATGCAGCTGACCGTCCAATTTTTCTTGCCCATACAGACGTCTCTGTCTACGGGACGACTATTTCATTTTCGGTACAACAAACCCTCACCGATAGGCATGAGCTGGTCGTCCAACTCGCCGCTCTTGTGCAGGATACGGCACGCCTGCAGCGCGACCATGCGCCGCGCGAGCACCGCCGTCGGCATCGGGTGCCCCTGCGACCAGATCGCACCAATGGTCATGACAACGTCGTCTAACGAAACGGGGGTAGACGCAAAATATTTACCGATGGTAAGTGGTCACTGACCGTGGATACTGGCAACACAAATTCAAATTCATTTATTGCATTATTACAGGTAGTTTAAGATGGTGTAGATACATGAGCTCGTGTATCTGTAATATACCTTATTGGGTGTGCAGATTTACATAATTATTATATAACATTACATATTTATATATAAATTATTGAATTGAATTAAAATAACAGACACATAAAGAGATAGATAAATGTTTGTCCTTAGGTTGTGGGTGTTCATGATGTGTTATTCGTGTTGTCCGTACCATACATTAGCATTTATTTATTTGAATATTTCATGCACACCTTAAATTACAGAGGAAACAATATTGGTAATATTGTACATAGGTCCCGCTTATTTCCTAAAGTAATCTCCAGCGGGAATGAAAACGCAACGTAAGAGATTCAATTCAGTGTGCACAATCTTGGAAAATACATAATTATATGGAACAGTTACGATACATATATATTTATTTATTATTCATTTAATCTTATATTATTTATTTATTAGCACTACTTCGTGTACTCACCACAATATTATACTTTACTGGACAGTTGAGCGGCAGTCGGAGCGTGCATATGTAGGCCTGCCGCAGCTGGCCAGTCCGTCTGTCCGGCAGCTGGACCGCCTCCATCCAGTACTGCGGCGCGAGCCGGGTGAACGTGTCCGAGGGTAGCTTACCACAGTACCTGCGGGTAGGTTCAAACAGAACTGCGGGTAGGATCGACGTTATACTGTGGGTAGGCAGTGAATTGGGAGGGTAGGTTTGATTATTTTATGTTAAAGACCCACCACAGCCCATAGACGCCTAGTGTTTGAGTAATGTACGAATGGACCTTTAAAGCTGACACACGGGCAGACGAGCCACCTGAAGACATCAATACTAATATGTAATATATGTATATATGTAAAATAAATAAATAAATAAATTGATGTTATCAAAATGGAATGAAATAAAGTCTTATTCAAAGTTGGTTTTTACAAACACTTTTCGAAACACAAACTACGCTATCGCTTCCATAATTCCCTGCCGTGAGGAGTCTTGAAAGAAGAAGCGGCAAGAAACTTCCAAGAAACCTCTTTTGCTACTCATTACAAATTTCACTTATTACTACTTACTAACTAGAATATCATAGTCATGTCCAAGCAGTTTTAACGTCATAACGTCTTGCTGGCAGCAGTAATTGCTGGGCAGCACGCACGAAAAAGTTTCCCGTTCCGCTGACGTCAGAGCGTAACGTCAGAGCTAGCACTGCTAGCAGTTACAATATCCGCCATGATAGTCGCCATCCGAGGACTTTCCTGCCTCATCGGACATCTGTCCTTCGAACGATGTGGCCTACCTATTGCCACTTCAGCACTACATAATCTATTAACACGTTCGCTGCGGCGATCATAAAAAACATGACGTATACGTGATCCGCACTGAACGTGTTAAGTGTAAAACATTAAAAACTTACCGATTAATAAGAGCTATCGCCGAACTCAAATCCACACTGCTGAACTCCTCATCTCCCTTCACTTTACTCTTCGCATCACTTCTGACACTTTTGCACTTACACAAATCACTTTTACACTCACAATTGTTCCTTGAAAAACTATATGTTATATTATAACTATTCTCTTCTAGATAATTATCCCTTGTTTCGTTACTTTCGACTGGAATGTTAGTTAATTCATTAATATCATTTGTATTTACGTTAATTTTATCTATATTTAAAGCTTTGATTATTTGTCCGTCACATTTCAAATCTCTCTTGGTATTTGTAGCTTCTTTGGCAGGTTCATTAATATTTACAATTATACTTTCATCATCATTTTCTAATTCATCATTGACGCACACTTCATTATTAAGTTTATCATCAACATTATTTAAATCTATCACCAATCCACACACTTTATTACTATTATTTTGACTATGATTCTCATCTGTATTAACTATGTCTGTCTGTTTTAGACCATTTTGATTCCCAGTTTGATCTAAGCTGCCTAAATCATCTTTGATATCTTTATCATTGTCAGTTAATTTATCTTTTTTCTTTTCATTATCTTTATTGAAATCTTTTTCTTTATTATTCGATTTGTTATCTTCTTTGATCTCATCAGGGGTGTAGGGTTTCACGATAGGCGTGAACACGTCTGCATATATCTCTTCGGACGGTGGCGGTTCGTTTTGGATACCACAACCACACTTTCTGCTTATCATCTGAAAGTTTGTGACAAGCCTTGGTTTAATTGGCTAAGCAAATGTGTAAAACAAGAAGATATAATTTTGACATGAACTCTGCAAATCAATTAAGACATTTGTATATCTTTACAAGCAATAATCATCAAGTTTGTAATAACCTTTCGTCACAGAATGCCTTTGAGATGTTTTAAATTTACAGTATGGCATTTCCGTCACTTGTAACGAAATGTTATTACAGAATTTAATAGATATACCTCAGCGTAGTCTACAGACACTTGTCTTAACATTGCATTGTCATCTACTAAAGCAATATGCTAATCCAAGTCCGTAGTCATAGAAAGTAGTTCTAATCCAGCTTGCATTTAACCCGAATATACAAACATTGCTTGTAAAATAAAAGCTTGTTAAACTACGAACCTGGTCCAATTCCTTGTAAACAGACAGATTGTCCAGGAGCCCTTCACTAGGGGCCTCTCCCAACAGGGCCACGGAGGACCGCGAGGCCCTCGCACGGGACCTGCAGAGGCCATGGGAGCGGTACCTACAAATATAACCTTTGATCAATAACCTAGTAAACTATTAAAAATCAATGGTTCCTACCAAAGTACTACTTTGACAATTGCATTGCTAACGCTGACCGAACTTCACGATATACAGTGAAACCTGTATAATAAAAAAAAATGAGATATTTTATAAATTTTATATTTTATCAGGTAGGGACAGGTTGGCACTTGGCCAGCGGGATGGACCATGGCTTATAACCCTCACACTGTGTGGGGGTTGCGCTATGGCACCGACCACACAGCCAATAGACTCCTAATAACAGGCGAATGGCTTCTGTCAACACATCGCGCTTATAGTGACGATATAAATTCGTGCCGTCTCATTCCTTCCCGTTGCTTAAATTAATCTATTTCTTTCCAACGTTTCATTAGCCAGTCACCACGCTTCGTGTCACCTCAGCCAGTTGCCAGAATGCATTCAATACGGAAAATCAAACATTAGGTGTCTATTGGATGTGTGGTCAGTGCGTTATGTCACGGTAATAGTATCATACAGTATTCCATCTTCATACAAACGGTCGGAACGTGAATCATACCTACGCGCCTCGGAGTTTAGTACACATTAAGTATACAACAGCCACAGAAGCGCTGTAGGGACGACCGAACGTGTGGGTTTGTAATGAGGAAGCGTGCGTATTACCTACCCACTTACATTCACTACAACTAGAAAGAGGCGGCCCTAGCGCGCGCCGCTGTAGGCGTTTATTTCAGGACAGGGCCCAGTCACACTACTGTATGATACTATTACCGTGGTTATGGGTTATGACGATGATGTATCTTGCAAGCGGTCTCTGTCAAACTATGTACAATCAGAGTGAGACAGATATATCGTATACTGACGAAGGCGGCGCGTCCCATCGCACCACGAGGTTGCAGCGTGGCAGGTCGATGCCCTCCTCCAGCGCAGATGTCGCCAGCAGTAGGTTGCATTCGTGCATACGGAACCTGGAAACGTGGGGATCTAATGAACCAGTGTTAGGGCGCGTTCACATAGGACGTCCGTTTTACTGGATCTGTTTTAACGGGTCAGTATTTCCGTTGTGTGGGTTTTTTTACTGGAACCGGTATACTGGATTCTGTGTGAAATCGCTTATACAACTACATACGCTACTAGCATCCAGTATTACGGATCCAGTAAAACGGACGTTCTATGTGAACGCGCCCTTATCTATACAAATAAATAAAATTGGAGTGTCTGTTTGTAATGTTAAAATAACCGCTTTTTACTAAATGCATATAGATGTACACACGGTGCATATACCAAAGTAGCATTTTTTACAATTTTTTTGTCTTCTGGCTGTTTGTTTGAGCTAATCTCTGGAGCGGCTGGACCGATTTTGACGGGACTTTCACTGGCAGATTGCTGATGCCATAAGGAGTAACTTACGCTACTTTTATTTTGGATTTTTTTTCTTAAATTCCACGCTTACGAAGTCTCGGGCACAGCTCGTCTAGACATATAATACTAACGGCTACACTTTTCTAGAGGCGACTATCTCAGTCCTCAAGGGTAGCAACACATCTGTGACCGAGTTAGAACGGGACTCTTACTAACAATTACTTGCTGGACTATTACTAACAATAAGTAACATAACTAACTTTCGCTAAAAGTCCCTGTCCCAGTCCTCATACTTACTAACTAACTAACCAGCTAATTTTCTATAATGATGTCCACGATGAGTTATGTACATATATGTTTAAAATCATAATATATACGACATTGTATAAAGACTCACTTCTTGAGCACATCTTCATGTTTCTTTCCTCGAGGCCTGCAGTCATCTCCCTCACTCTCGACGGCGCAATACTGCGCGCACAGGTGCGAGAGAGACGGACGAGAGCGAGACATGTCCTGTGAAGTAAACATCATATTACTAGATACAAAGATATTAAACTAAAATAGACGTTCATATCATAATATTTTGGATAACATCCAATGACATTCCTGTAACCATGAATAAGAAAGATAATTACGGAACGCATGAGACAGAAAGAGATACATGAAAAGTAGGACAATTGGCATAATTTGACTGTCCCACTTTTCGCATGCTAGTGACATAATTATCTACTTCTTTTGAAGTGAAAACTTCTATAGTATTGTGATTTGGAATTCGATGAAACGGAAGTGACGCACAAATCAAATGAAACGGAAATGTAAAAGAGTAACAGTTCTCATACTTACTAACAAACTAACCGACTAATGTTGTAACACCGCCTCCTAACCTGACTAACCATTCTAGTCCGCATTCGAGTCTAGTTCATTAAAAAAAACTCACCACAATAATCATGAACATAATCTTCGCAACGAGGGGTTCCTTAACAAACACAATCCCGCACAAAGCATCGGGGTTTTGCTGCATTTGCTGTACCCTAGCCGCGTGGGTTCGGTGCACTCGGCCTCTGCCACGCACGCGATGCGGACGACGGAACCCTAATCCCTTCGGCTTTAACTCGGGCTTAAGAACTTTCGAATCTGGTGGATCTAACTTATGTGTTTCTGCTATATTTGAGTGTTTATTAATATTTCTTATTTTAATATTCTCTTCCTCTGTTTCGTCTTTACTAAGTTTGGAATTTGACTGAGTATTTTCGTTTTCGCTTGTATGATCCTTCGTCGTCGTTCGTTCGATCTGTCTATTTATATCGTCTGTATTTACTGATTCAATATCTTTTAAGGCTGCAGTGTTATTATTGCTAAGTTTATCAATTGTTATATTATTTTCCTTAACATTAGTGTCAATAAGTTCTCTTTTTTTAGATTCATTAACGATTACACACTGTTTTAAATCTGCAGTTGTATCAGTATCGGCAAGTTTACTAACTGTATTATTCCTTTCATCAATGTTATTATCTTCTTTAAGATCTCTTCCTTTAGATTCATTACATACACACGCATTACGATCGTTATACGTAGTTTTTACATCTTCGAATTCGTAACTAACATCAATATCGTCTAAATCTTTCAAATTAGCCTCATAGGTATTGACTCTGTCTTCAATCTTATTGCCAAGCGTAACAAAATCACACTTGTCTAACTCATCTATCAATTCTATTGTTTTGCTTCTTACTAACTTGACTTTTGGACTGTCTAAATTATTTTCATTGCAATTTTGCGTATCTTCTGTATCATTAGCGTGATTTTGATTTGTTTCACTTTCACAAATTGTTTTACAGCCACCCCCTTCAGTATTTTGTTCGTTTGAATTAACATCTACTGAGTTTTCTTCTTGTGTATTTGATGAGTCATTTGAAGTTTCATTAACCTCTGTACATTTGCCGTCATTATTTATTTCTTTACATTTGTTTAGGCTGCCTGTTTTCTCTCTCTGTTCAGGAGACTGAAACTGTTCGAGTATTTCAGCGAATCTTAGAACTTTTGGAGTTGAAAATAGATAAATTCTGTCCCAATCATCATATTTCGACAGAATTAGATCGGCTTGACATCTTATTTTGACAAAAACTGATGTACAAACGCATAAAAGTAAAAAATGTCTTTCATATGGTACTTTAATTTTTAACTTTTCTAATTTAACTAGTAAAGAAAACGCTGCTTTGTCCGCTGCGTATGGCCCTGAAATAGTCAACATTAAACAATAGGGTAGTTGACAGTAAGAAAATATTTTGAATATTTCTATTTTTTGTGGTAGCTTAATATTTACAAATGCGAAAAATCGATCTTATTGATTAAATAAACCATGATTATTTAATATTTTTGAGAAATAAAATCCAGAAATTACAGTCACTAGTCACGTGACAGCGAACGCCAATACGACGCGTGACGTCACACGTTGCAAAACTAAACAAACTGGACATAGCATTTTGGTCTTTCCGCCCAACCAAACAGCTCTTCGTTTTCCAACATATGACGTCACACGAGTCGCCATGACAGTTTGACGCGTTTTTTGACGGAAACCTCAAATAGTTCATGAAAATATAAATTAAAATATGTTACAGTTAGTATTTTACTGAAATATTAATATTTCAGTTAAATTAGACCATTTGGCAAACTATGATTTAGTTTTTCAAAATTAGTCAACTAGCCTATTACTAATATCCGGTAAAAGAGTCAGCTGATAAGTCACCGTCGCCGCGTCGCCGTAAAACCAAAGGCATAATCAATGCGTTGCCGACAAAGAATAATCTTACAAGTCAAAAAACCAACTTCAAAATAATGCAAATTTAAGACTTGTGTTTTCTCATGGATGCCATTGTCAGAAGACCAAATTTAAATGGAACCACACGGGAAGCACCAGGTTTCAAATATAAAAAGAACCATCAAATCGGTTCACCCACTCGACACCCTCGTCTGAGGGGTGGAATGGGGGTCAGGCTACCAGGCTACCCCAATACAGACACAAATAACTCACCCAACTGGTCCAAGACGTATAAAAATTGATCAAACATGAGCTTAGGTTCAATCGTGGGGTCTGGGATGTTCATGAACTCTTCGTACAAATCGTCCCCGTATATTTCCGTTGGATCATATCTGTAACAAATACGTTTTAATAATTAGTTACTATCGCGTCATCGCTTGTTGTCTTATAAATCGATGAACGCCAGCTGCACGCACGAAAAAGTATGACGTCATTGTCACGTTCCGTTCGAGCCGAGAGTGCAAGCGAGAGAACGGAACGTACGAGAAGAACTTGCCATATCTCCGATCTATCGTTCCGAGGGTCCTGGGTTCGATTCCCAGCGAGGGGGAAATTTAAATGATGAATTTAAATTTCCGTTCTTGGTCTGGGTGTGTGTGTTCTTGTCTTGTGTGTTGTCAATGGCACCCACGACACAGGGAATCCCAGTGTGGGGCTATGAGTGTGTAGCGTTATTTGTTTATTTATATCAGTTACCTGTGCTCGTCCATGAAAGCCTTTGCACTGACCACAGCGTCCCTCATGAAGCTCTCCAACTCGGCGTAGGCCTGAGACGTAGTATCCAAGGATGTTTTGGGACTGTATTCTATCAATATCTCCTTCGGTTTGGCTACTGTGTTCGCTAACCTGAAAATGGATTTTAATATTAATATTAATAGAATTGTATTTACGAAACAATGTGCCAATGGGATTACTTACATAGTTCTTTTTATATTTATAATCAAGTTTGTTACCATACATGAATAAAAAATCAAGTGTGTGCACTTGCACTTCTAGCATGTGTGACTTCACACATGCTAGAAGTGAAATCTTTAAAAATAGTTTGGTTAGATGTCATAACTATTGTCTTAGCGCTGCAGCGAACTTTAGTTTTAACTCTTACTAATGTTCCTATCTCATTTTCAGTCAGTAATACATTTTGTCAATGACTGTACTATACGAGTATAGATAAAAATATAATATCAGTCTTGTAAAAGAACTTACCTTTTGCCTCCGTCAATATCTTCAGCCAAATCCATTTTACAGCAGAGTGCTTTTTCCAACTCCTCTATTTTCCATTCCAGTTTTTCATACATGTCAAAATCATCCAGACTCTCTTTGAAATCATCGCTTTTAACAACCTCTTTATCTTTTACTTTATCTGTAACTTGTGTTTTTCTATCTGTATCTCTTGTTATGTAATCTTTATCATTCATGTCTTTAGTTTCTGTCACTGTTACATCATTTGTTTCACCTTCTACAATGTTATCTGCTCTTTCATCAATTTTCTTTCCACTCTCATCTCCTCTTTTAATACTTTTTTCTACGCCTTTTATTTTATCTGTATCTTGTGTTTTTCTATCTGTATCTTTCGTTATGTCATCTTTATCATCATTTCTATGTTTACTTTCTGTCACTGTTACATCTTTTGTTTCATTTTTTACAATGTTATCTTTTATTTCTTCAATTTTCCTTTCACTCTCATCTTCTTTCTTACTACTTTTTTCTATCCTTTCATTGTCTTTTTTATTGGCAATATATGTCTTTTTATCTTCTTTCTCGCTCCTTTCATTCGATTCTTTTGTTTCTATGTTGCATATTTCTATCTTTTTCGCGCTACCACAATACATGTCGTTTTCGTTGTCGTCTGTGATTTCTATTATTCGTTTTTCTTCTATCTCGTCAGTTGCATCCTCAGTTTGGACTATCACAACATTAAGTTGAACTATTCGTTTCTCATCTATCTCCTCACAAGCATCCTCGGCCAGTTCCATCACATCATGTAACTCAACTATTTTATCTTTTATCTCACTGACCTCCTCAGACTTGTCATCCTTTCTATCCTTATCAGCTATATCTTTAATATCAGTCTCTGTTTCTTTATAATTATCAAGGGTTTCATTAATACTAGTAGCTGTCTCGGGCTTAGATACGCCTTTATTGTTTGTAGTATTGTCATTTGAAGGCTCAGATTCTTTAGCAGAAGTAAAAAGAGGGTAGGTTAGAGCCAATATTCTCGGCTGCTCTGATTCTTTAGATTGCTTGTAACATTTCATAATCTGTGGATTACAATATTAGGCGTTTTACTACATTTAGCTAATCAAGTTATTTTGTATAAGTAACTTAATTGTAATTAAAACCCCTAACATTATTTAGCCAAATTTTGTCATTTACTAGTACATTTACTTTTCTTTATTCAAATAGCCAACGAACGAGCAGGCAAGCTACCTGGTGGTCAGTGATCACTGTCACCCATTGATCTGTAACACCAAAGCCATAAACACAGTGCCGGCCATATAAGAAGCGGGGCATTTGAATTATTTCTGCGCTCAAAATACTTTAAAAAATTATTTAATGGTCGATTTTAGGACGACGGTAGCTTGCCGAACTGTTCTCCTAGAAATATACGAACCTAAAAATAGAAACTTTGGCAACTCTAGAGTTCACACCGAATAAACTATGTAATACTTACATATTGCAAGTTCTCATCTTCGAATATCAGATGGCAGCTGTCGATTATAAGCACATTCAACAAGGGTATCGTCATCAGGCCCTCCTGTAGCAGACATTTCAGGACCTGGGAAGTACATACGATGACCTGGAAAACAAGATGGTTTATTATTTTACCTTCTGAGATTAGCAAACTGACCAACTAATGTTCTAACATCGTCTCCTAACCGGACTAACTATCCTAGACCCTATTTAAGTCTGTTCTAGGTCGGTCACGGTTGTCATGGGCGGCAAGGAAAGGGTGGTGCTGCATGCTCGTTTGCTACCTTAATTCCTTAAAAATAGTTCAACCTGTCTAAAAGCTGTACACTGCTCTGAACAGATTACAAACTAACCTGCTTCTCCTCCAACTCTCCGGCCCAGTCCTCGACATCAGCATACTGCAGAGCCTTCACCGTCGTCAGATCTGTGAGGATATGGAGCTCGTACGCCACACACGGTACTTTGGATGCCCTGGTTACATATGCTGATCTCTGATAGCCTTTGGAGAGAAGTCTGAAATAGAAATAGAAATGAAATAGCTCTTTGGTCTTGACAATGAACGTTTTATATTTCTTCTTCCTGACAGTTCGAGACTGCCCACTACTCCAATATTGCGAGTGCCAGTATGTACCTTCCGATACTGTAATATCACCATAGACTAAATATACTACATATACATACAATGATAAATATAGTTCAATTACTCCGAAATAATGTGGCATTTTAATGGTGAAAGAATTTTTGTAGTAGTTTTTGAGATTATACAGACACCATCGAGGGAATACTCAAAATAGCTTCCTAGTACCTCGAAACATGGAGATCTGACGAAAACTCGATTTTTACAAATGTTAAATTTTCTTAGCCGGAAGTTAAAAATAACGTGTACAAGTGTATATACTCAAATGGTTATATAATTTTGAAAATTAATTTGTCCAGATTGACACAGCCTCAGCTAACTTTAATAACTAAAACAATTAAAGAGTCTCTCATACCCTCGGATCTTATAAGCATCCTCATGCAGCAATCTGGTAGCTACGAAGGCCGAGTACTCGACAGCCAAGGTGTTCCTCTCGGCCGCCGCCGCCGCCAAGCGGGCGCCTCCCTCCGCCGCCGTGAACTTGGAACAGCAGGTTTCCATGTACTGGAAAAAGAAATAGTTGCTATACGAACGGACGACACATCTGATGGTTAATTTCACCACAGAAAGCTATTGTAACTATAGATGCGTTACGTTTATATAACGCGAGTTGCAATTTTGGACCCATTCTGATGACATTATTGAAACTATGGAGCCCATTCTGATGACATTATTCACCTTCACACGCTCATCCTTTCACTAGGATTCCATGTGTAGTAGGGGGTGGAGACACTAACACTCACAACCCGAGAACACACATCGCACGCCTAGCACCTCCACCAGCTGTGCTTCACACCCACGACTGTTCCCAAGACTGGGACACTACACACTTATCTCATAATGGGAAAGGTAGTTCTTATTATCAGGGGTTGTCAATGAACTTCAGTAAATCACCTCAATTAAAATACAATAGCTGTCCTACTTGAAAGAACTGACTAAATGATGTACTCGTAAAAGAGGTCGGCCTGTTTGAGGTTACATGTTCATTGGCTGAGTAAGCTAATGCTTTACACTGTACTGTACAGTGTACACTGCTTTTGCAATAAAAAAATTGTAAATAAAGAACGGCAAGAACGCAGAGTTTAATGACACCAATTACATTTTTGTTGTATTCAATAGAATCTGGTTATTTGTACGTACCCCAAACAGTTTACTTCTCCCAGTAACTGAACTAACACATCCAGGATTCATGACACATACAATAAAGCCTCTTGAGACTTAATCCACTCACTACTAATTCATATTTACTCGAAATTAAACTATAGATGTAAATATGTCAAAGAAAAATGTCTGTTTAAGTGCGAAATATTGTGTTTGTGCGCAAGTAAAATATAAATTGGGTGTAGAAACTATTTTCTTCTGTTTTAGACTTCTATTTTGGATTATTCGTTTACAAGATCGTATATAAATTGTAAAATGTACCGAACTAGGGACTACCCTTGCAGCACGCTATCAAGATGACATGATAAAAAGTACTCTGTGAATGATGAGATTGATGAGTGGAGTGAGGGCCATTTTGAGGCTTTGAAGTTTTGACACAGTCAGTTAAACTCAGACACTCAGTTGACAGTTCCCTTCACAATAGAATAGAATAGAAGGAATTGAATAATATACATGTAACGCCTCATTTAGATACTCGGCCGAATATTCGATCTAAATATTGCAAAATATTCGCTCACGAGAACAACCACAAATACACAGTGTTTATTAATATTCGTGATTCGTTATTATTCAAACGCACTTTTATAGTTGGTTTTAAAATTTACTAGGTTTTCATAAGATCTTAACATTTCGTTTTCAAGACGTTATTGTACTACTAACGCCATCTGCTAGAAAAACATAGAGTTAACATCCCTTCTACAGAACTAAACTCAATACTTTAGTCAGTGGCGGCTCGTGAATTTTTTTTGTGGGTGTTCACTAAAGAAAATAGAACTTTATTACTTACCATTATTTATAAACATCATATATGTATAACACATAAACGTTTTAACGTTGTAATACATTTTTGATTAAGTGCAATTCCGGGTCGTGGTGGTCCCTTTGCTTTTAATTCGAGGCGTATTTCGAGTGTCTTCTCACAGTTTTTAATAAAAGAAACACTATATTGTTTCATTTTAGCACAAATGCATGCACTTAAACTATTTTTAATACTTACTAATTACTACGAATATTACCTAATTAAAATTGCAAAGCGCGCGTTTCCGACCAATTTGTTTGTTTACATGGGATCGACTACCTACACCGCAGCGCATAACTTCCCCGCGTTGCCGCTCCGAATTGTCACACCGAAATTTGGCATTAGCATCAAATTGGCAACGCCGCGCGTGATCGGCGCTCCAAATTCGAACGAAATCTTCTGTTTCAACCGTTGATACTTCTCTTTCGCACTCATTGAAATTAGTTCTAGGAATTGTATTAAACCTTTTTTTCATAGGAGCGCAATCTCTGGCCACTCCGCTCGATACATCTTGAAAGTAAATCTTGATAAGAAATTTTAAACTTGGTGTGTACTTATGTAGGTAATTTTTTATAACTTTATACTATAGTAAACAACTGTTATGAGTGTTTATTGATAGTACAGGGTAATAAAAAAATATACAATATGTTTGTAGTTTTTGTGGGATGATAATTATACATCTATTTTGTGGGAGTGCACTGCTCCAGCGCTCCTTAGGACGAGCCGCCACTGACTTTAATAGTTTTATTAAGTACATCGTATAAATCTACTTAGGTAATACTAGATGACATCACTAGAATCAGGTTGTATTGTAAATTAAGAGGGGGTATAAAGCTAGGAAAAAATCAAATTTCACCCGCGCGCCCCGCCCCGCCCGTCAAATAGATGCGCCGCAGCAGTTGCGCGTCCGGTTGCATCTGACTTTATTAGCGGCTGTACACTCTCGCGAGACTGCTATACGAGTGCACTCGTATGACAATGTACTTGGTAGCGCTCGCCTCGCCTCGTGATGTCTCGGGGGGTCTCGCATACTCTCGCTCCCATGACGTCTCGGCCGAGGCGTCACGAGACATAGCGAGTACTCTCGCACGAGAGTGTACAGCCGCTATTATATAACATGGCATCAGTCAAGAATACGGCACAGTATAATGTAAAAACTGAGACAAATTTCGGCTCAATAAATGTAGAATCATCTACCTCAAAAATGGCAAGCTGTTTTTTCTTTATTAGGGTTAGATTTTTATACAATGTTAATAGCTAGAGAGCCAGTGAATGGCAGACAACACATTATTAGGTGTCATTAATAATTTTGAATATATTATTATGTAGGTATCTATTAATCTAAAGCAATTCTTCTCGCTGTAACTATCTGTATTTCTGAAACTAATAACATTTATAGGTAGTGTCGGTCGCATCATGTAACCATAGCGCTGGAAACCTAGTGTAGGGAGCGATTGAATCACTTTTATGACAAGAAAGGCAGTATAATGTTCGTACTGGTGTGACCATTAAATCATTTAAATTCTCGCAAAGCAGAATATCTGCTCTATTTTTACGTGATGACACCTGTATGCCGTATAAAATGTAAATAAATAACACGTACAATGTTTTTCAGACATTTATTATTATAGATAACATTGTTTTCATTTTTTCGCTACAAAAAGATAAAGTAAGTTATCCTTTAAATTTATTTAAATTGAAAGAAATCCTTCGCCAGAAAACAGAAAAATTACAAATGCCACTGCCGTTATTATAAGGAAACTAATTAAGTGACAATAATATCATAAAAAAGATGACAATCACTAACTTCTTGAGCGACAATTGTTAGCTTTAAAAATATAGGAAAAAAACAGTGTGTGAAATATGATGCGTGATGATATAATTATGCGTGAGAACAGGAAAAATGTATAATGGGTATTCAAAATATTTAAGGTATGGTAAGAACACATAAGTCATCAAACTAAACAATTTTTTGAAGATTAAAAATAAGCATAAAATCGAACAAAGCTTACTTAAAACCAAAATGAATTTATTCGAAATCAAGTTTAATTCACTAAGTCCAAAATCCGTCTAGAAAAAATAAAATGCCAAAATTATGCATGGTTGGAAGTTTTAATTGTTCAAAAAAATATATCTTGTCTATTATAAGCCGTTGACTTGTCTCACATGTGTATTTAGTATCGTCGTTTGTCTTGATATTTATCTTGACCCGTTCATAAACACGAGGATTGATGTTACTGAAATCAAAAAAAAGTCAAACACTGTTATACTCCCTAACATTGAAACTGATGACGTCAGGTATCACTTTGCGCCATTTATAATCGGTTGAAAGTTTTAGATAGGACTAAATTACATAAATACTTTATTTTAATGCCAGTCGTTCCGGTGCAATAAATTCGTCTGCATTTGGATCTGTATGTTCTAAAATTTCTACATTTTGTAAAAGCGTAAAATAGTAAGCCTGAAAATATATATTTTTTCTTTAAGAAAACACATTTAGCAATTAAAAAGTAAATAAAAAAGTCGCTTTAAAAATGCATTTATACAAAATTTTATGTTTTTGTTAAAGTAATTTTGCCTAACTATGCATGTATGTATAGTATAAAAAAAGTTTAGTTTATGTGTTTTTTGTAGATTCGTTACAATGCAACAACAACCAAATAATAAATGAAACAATACATAGACAGATGAATTGATACGCACTTCTCTGGTGTAATGTTCCCGTCATCATCAATAGATTTTGGAATATTTTCTTATTCTCTCTTCTCATATCTTGATTTTGGATTAAATCTTGTTCTGAAATGAAAATACAATAATAGTTTCAAACACACACAAGTAACAACTACTGTAGGAATTGATCAAATTGACTACCAGAAATATAGGTGTTGCTTTAAAAACAAAATTATGGGGCAAAGAGGAAACAATTAACTCAAAATTAAATTTGCTTTTGGATAAAGCTGTATATTTTGTTTGAAAGTACATACCTATACTAACTATTAATGATACATACAATGTGAATTTTTCGTATATACTATGCTGCTTCAGCGATCAAACATCAACATCAACATTGTATTGTGAGCACAAAAGTTAAAACAATAAGGTCTAATTTTGAATATGAAATAGTACTTGTCAACTTACCTCTGACAACTAGCCATGACTTGAATTTTCAGCTTTCTATGATCCCTTTTTAATGTTGATTTTATTCCGTTTGTTACCCATGTTGGATCTTAGTGTCTTTTAACTTTAGTTCACACACACACAATTATTGTTTTTGTAATAAAAACTACGCTCTCAGTCACAAATGTACACCAAAAAATAATTTCACATGTCGAGAAGACTGACGCAGTCTTCCCGTCTCAATGGAGCAATGGTGACTGATTAATGAAACAGAGCATGTCAAAATACTCAAAATCCTACAAATGTATTTTATTTAAATAATTCGTAAATTATAGATTTGATTTTGAAATCGCTAATCTAATCCCTCCGTGATACTAACTAGCATAATATATTAAAATATTGACTCTAAAATATGCACCACATTGAAAATAAATTGATTTAAGTGAAAAATTAGACCTAACTTTGTGATTTTTTTCTATCGAGAAAATTTTATTTTTTTCTGTTTTTGCTTAGATCTTGCACTCAATAATATAATGAAGTATAACTATGTTTTTCTTCAGGTTCTAGAAACTTGATCTACTACTGTAAAAATTGAATCTAAGATTGCCAATTTTGCTTTATACCCCCTCTTAACGGCGGAGTTTTAAGAGGGGGTATAAAGCTAGGAAAAAATCAAATTTCACCCGCGCGCCCCGCCCCGCCCGTCAAATAGATGCGCCGCAGCAGTTGCGCGTCCGGTTGCATCTGACTTTATTAGCGGCTGTACACTCTCGCGAGACTACTAGCCGAGTGCACTCGTATGAGAATGTACTTGGTAGCGCTCGCCTCGCCTCGTGATGTCTCGGGGGGTCTCGCATACTCTCGCTCCCATGACGTCTCGGCCGAGGCGTCACGAGATATAGCGAGTACTCTCGCACAAGAGTGTACAGCCGCTATTATATAACATGGCATCAGTCAAGAATACGGCACAGTATAATGTAAAAACTGAGACAAATTTCGGCTCAATAAATGTAGAATCATCTACCTCAAAAATGGCAAGCTGTTTTTTCTTTATTAGGGTTAGATTTTTATACAATGTTAATAGCTAGAGAGCCAGTGAATGGCAGACAACACATTATTAGGTGTCATTAATAATTTTGAATATATTATTATGTAGGTATCTATTAATCTAAAGCAATTCTTCTCGCTGTAACTATCTGTATTTCTGAAACTAATAACATTTATAGGTAGTGTCGGTCGCATCATGTAACCATAGCGCTGGAAACCTAGTGTAGGGAGCGATTGAATCACTTTTATGACAAGAAAGGCAGTATAATGTTCGTACTGGTGTGACCATTAAATCATTTAAATTCTCACAAAGCAGAATATCTGCTCTATTTTTACGTGATGACACCTGTATGCCGTATAACATGTAAATAAATAACACGTACAATGTTTTTCAGACATTTATTATTATAGATAACATTGTTTTCATTTTTTCGCTACAAAAAGATAAAGTAAGTTATCCTTTAAATTTATTTAAATTGAAAGAAATCCTTCGCCAGAAAACAGAAAAATTACAAATGCCACTGCCGTTATTATAAGGAAACTAATTAAGTGACAATAATATCATAAAAAAGATGACAATCACTAACTTCTTGAGCGACAATTGTTAGCTTTAAAAATATAGGAAAAAAACAGTGTGTGAAATATGATGCGTGATGATATAATTATGCGTGAGAACAGGAAAAATGTATAATGGGTATTCAAAATATTTAAGGTATGGTAAGAACACATAAGTCATCAAACTAAACAATTTTTTGAAGATTAAAAATAAGCATAAAATCGAACAAAGCTTACTTAAAACCAAAATGAATTTATTCGAAATCAAGTTTAATTCACTAAGTCCAAAATCCGTCTAGAAAAAATAAAATGCCAAAATTATGCATGGTTGGAAGTTTTAATTGTTCAAAAAAATATATCTTGTCTATTATAAGCCGTTGACTTGTCTCACATGTGTATTTAGTATCGTCGTTTGTCTTGATATTTATCTTGACCCGTTCATAAACACGAGGATTGATGTTACTGAAATTAAAAAAAAAGTCAAACACTGTTATACTCCGTAAAGCGTAAAATAGTAAGCCTGAAAATATATATTTTTTCTTTAAGAAAACACAATTAGCAATTAAAAAGTAAATAAAAAAGTCGCTTTAAAAATGCATTTATACAAAATTTTATGTTTTTGTTAAAGTAATTTTGCCTAACTATGCATGTATGTATAGTATAAAAAAAGTTTAGTTTATGTGTTATTTTGTAGATTCGTTACAATGCAACAACAAGCATATAATAAATGAAACAATACATAGACAGATGAATTGATACGCACTTCTCTGGTGTAATGTTCCCGTCATCATCAATAGATTTTGGAATATTTTCTTATTCTCTCTTCTCATATCTTGATTTTGGATTAAATCTTGTTCTGAAATGAAAATACAATAATAGTTTCAAACACACACAAGTAACAACTACTGTAGGGATTGATCAAATTGACTACCAGAAATATAGGTGTTGCTTTAAAAACAAAATTATGGGGCAAAGAGGAAATAATTAACTCAAAATTAAATTTGCTTTTGGATAAAGCTGTATATTTTGTTTGAAAGTACATACCTATACTAACTATTAATGATACACACAATGTGAATTTTTCGTATATACTATGCTGCTTCAGCGATCAAACATCAACATCGACATTGTATTGTGAGCACAAAAGTTAAAACAATAAGGTCTAATTTTGAATATGAAATAGTACTTGTCAACTTACCTCTGACAACTAGCCATGACTTGAATTTTCAGCTTTCTATGATCCCTTTTTAATGTTGATTTTATTCCGTTTGTTACCCATGTTGGATCTTAGTGTCTTTTAACTTTAGTTCACACACACACAATTATTGTTTTTGTAATAAAAACTACGCTCTCAGTCACAAATGTACACCAAAAAATAATTTCACATGTCGAGAAGACTGACGCAGTCTTCCCGTCTCAATGGAGCAATGGTGACTGATTAATGAAACCGAGCATGTCAAAATACTCAAAATCCTACAAATGTATTTTATTTTAATAATTCGTAAATTATAGATTTGATTTTGAAATCGCTAATCTAATCCCTCCGTGATACTAATTAGCATAATATATTAAAATATTGACTCTAAAATATGCACCACATTGAAAATAAATTAATTTAAGTGAAAAATTAGACCTAACTTTGTGATTTTTTTCTATCGAGAAAATTTTATTTTTTTCTGTTTTTGCTTAGATCTTGCACTCAATAATATAATGAAGTATAACTATGTTTTTCTTCAGGTTCTAGAAACTTGATCTACTACTGTAAAAATTGAATCTAAGATTGCCAATTTTGCTATATACCCCCTCTTAACGGGAAAACGACAATGTCACATAGCCCTTTAACACCAATGATATATTTACTTATAATGTCATTGTTTAACACAATATCACATTCAATTTGTGTTCCAATATTCCTCCCTTATAATTATGATTAAATTATACGCTTTATTAGGCCAATTTTTAATTGTTTTTATGGTAACTGTACATAATGTAGTTATAGTTATTAATGAATCTTGCTCTAATTCGGCTTCATTTCATTTGCATGTCATTTCCGTTTCATCGACTTACAAATCACAAAAATAGGATTTAGAGAAGCTTTCACTTCAAAATTCGAGATAGTTTCTGTGGTAACCGTTGTTATGGTAATCAATTAAGCCACGGCTAAGCGTCGTGATCGAGCTTGAAAATGGACGATAGGCATAATAATTGATTATGTGATTAATTATATTCTGTGGTGTGGCGAAGATAAAAAGTCTATGGGGGCCGTATTTTTATAATCTGTTTACAGGGCTCTACACTACACTACAGCAGTCTACAATAATCAATAAAAGTCTACACTACGTCGCGGCTCCACATTGTCAATAATGTCATGCTGTTAGTGTTCAGCTTCAGTGTTCTGTCAGCTTAATTTTGTGTTTGTGTCTAAATTTTATGAATTTGTGACTAAAGAAATTGCTAATTAATTCAAGATAAACATTCCAGTATTTTCAGTGGTTGACGTGTACATGTGAATTAACACACGCACAGCAATATTTGTCAGAAATTCAAGAATGGAGCGGATGAATTTGTTGGAAGAGGAAGTTGAAAATTTGAAAATTAAATTGAGATCAAAAGAGAAGGAGCTGGATGAGTTGAAACAAAAACAAATGTTATTACTAGTAAGTCACGCTTATCACTAGATCACTTAATAATAATAAAAACACTGCGCAAGTGCGCACTCATAGTCATAGCCCTACTAAGATTCCCTGTACCTTGGGTGCCATGAATAACACAAGGCAAGATACACTCACTTTTTGGCCGGCAACGCATTGGTGACGCCCCTGGTGTTGCCAATGTCCATGGGCGACGGTGATCACTTCCCATCAGGTGACCCGTCTGCTCGTTTGCCTGCTTAGACCATAAAAAAAAACATCGATAGTAGAAATTGAAAATTTAAACCTCATCATTCTTTGTCTTGCTGGGAATCGAGCCCATAACCCTTGACGACGATCCGGTATCCATTCCGCCGTACAGGTGATTTATTTATTAACAAAGTCTGTCGCCGCGATCTGTCTGTTCGCGATAACTCAAAAACCGGTCACGTACGAAACGGACTCGCACTAATTATTCAGTCAATTCTACATGCATGTGGTTGCATGTAGAATTGTGCAACATTAGACTCCCAAACAGAGGGCCGTGGGTTTGAACCCTATATGCAGCTAAATTTAATAGTTCATGTACACAAATATAGTACATTAGAGAATACTATTATTCTCTAATGTAGGTACATTAGAGAATAATTAAATATTGTACATACCTAGGTTCTGCTTATTCCTCATGGAAATCTCTTCCTGCACACCTTGGAATAATGGTGGTATAAGATGCATAATAGCGTGCATATTGTTAATACATAACTATAACTATATAAATAAAATATATTTATATATTATATATTATAAATTATAAAATATACCAATAAATACATACAAATACATTATGAAATATATATATACATATATTTGTTTTTCCAATCGAGTTATTCCCAATATAAATTTATTTTGGATTAAAATGAGAAGTTATTGTAGATGGCTTCTTTTGTTTCAGTCCGAGCAGATTGTGCCCACGAGTTTTGAGGTTCCAGCGGAGTTTACCCTTAGTCATGTAACGCACACAAGTAGTCTACCCAAATGGGCGATTGAAAGGTAATTTTTTTTAATTGGATTG
This sequence comes from Ochlodes sylvanus, assembly GCA_905404295.2. Classification (NCBI taxonomy): domain Eukaryota; kingdom Metazoa; phylum Arthropoda; class Insecta; order Lepidoptera; family Hesperiidae; genus Ochlodes; species Ochlodes sylvanus. The sequence goes on from FR990150.1 coordinate 1,537,911, forward strand.
ATAGCTTCTATAGTATCGTTGTGATGTGGAAATTGGAATTCGATGAAACGGAAATGACGCGCAAATGAAACGAAACGGAAACGAAAGACACAGACACATGTTAACATGGGAGAAAATGAGATAGGAACATTAGCAAGAGTTAGAACTAAAGTTCGCTGCAGCGCTAAAACAATAGTTATGACATCTAACCAAACTATTATTTGAAGGTTTCACTTCTAGCATGTGATGTTTTAAATTATTTCAGCATTCTTATTTATACAGGGTTACTGGGCTTACCCAGTTTTCAAATGTCAACTTATTGACCTAAACTCTTGAGGAGGTTATAGTATACATTGTTACTGACTGATTTGATTCTAGCTTGGCGAAGGGAGATGTTCCCCAAGGCGAGGCGATATGCATGGGGGCCAAGTCCCTCCTGACTTTGTTCGGAACTTGTACATATGCAAGGGGTGTAGAAAACTTCGATAGCGTGATTCAGGCTCGTCGTGACGTCACCGTGTGAAGTGTGCTATGTTGCCACTAGGACTCCCCATCCGCAGCCTAACCGTTTTAAGTTATTGGTCTTTTATTAGGATTTTCACAAAATGTTTCTATGGTTTGCGATCGTACATACACGAAAAAACTAAATAGACGATCTCATTTCAGGTACAGTCGTCAAATCCTGCTGCCGAACATCGGATATGAAGGGCAGGAGAGGATCTGCGTGTCCAGGGTGTTGGTAGTCGGTGCCGGAGGCCTGGGCTGTCCCGCCGCGGCGTACCTCGTCGGAGCTGGTGTTGGTGAGTACTTGACATTGATTACTCATGGCTCGGGGTATATGGGGGGTAGCATGTAAGGGTGTTCTTAACGGCTATATTTGGTTAACACGCTACATAGAATAAGCTATATTTTTTTAGCGTGCTATTTTTGACGCTATGTTATAACGACAAGATTTTCGGTAAAACACGTCGTAAGTGTTGTAGCGTATGCGACGTTATATTAAAATCTGCCGCTAAATCAATATTCTGTTAACATATAACATGCAGTGACTATTTTAACGTGGTTGGATAATATAACGTTTTCATAATAAATAATTTGATGATGTCTTTTTGACAGTTTCAGTTTTCTGAGGGGAAGTAATACTTACTTACTATCACGTCGGATATGTCTTCAAGACTTTAAAATTATGTTGCTATTATAATGAACTTTCCTTCATACTTTGCAGGCTTAGGACTGCCTATAATATTACTTTTCTTTGGCTTTTATCTATGATCGAGAATACAGTGTAAACTTCATGTAACGTCACTCGATTTAACGACAAACTCCATAAAACATCGAAATCACGCTGCTTTGGTTGGTTTACCCAGTATTGCATACAATGATACACTGTAATAGCATTACACCCACTCTCAATAATGACAACAATTAAGTAATAAAAAGTACCTTTAAAGTTGCCAAAATTAGTAAAATCTACGCAGCTGTACTTTAGTCTCTTTTTAACCTAGCCCGTAATAAACTCGACTGGCGGTCGGATTCGTTCTTTTGTTTAAAAATTTGGATTGCTTGCACGTGTAGACAAAGACATCAGACAAAAATTTTAGGCATTTTTATTTAGGTAAGAATTGTCATAAAAAAGTAGAATCAACGTATCGTAACTAAATGGTATATATGTATAAACAAACACAATTTTATTGTCATAACAATTAACAGTTTCGTATATTTACACAAACATTATGTCTTTTTTTAATTAACTTAATTATTTAATTATTAATTAACTTTTAAAACCTATTACGTACATACGTAACTAAGTATTACTTTAGCGCGTAAGCGTCAGCCCACCCATAACATGAGTCATGCATGGCTGTACTCTTCTGACTGATGTATTTTACACGCTATTTTACAACGCGCTAAATTATATAGCAAATGGGCGGAGGCGAAGTGCGGATCGCTGTTGTCAAAGGACAACGTGACACGACTCGTTGTGTCAGCCTCGCACGTTAAAAAAATAGCTCTACTTGAATCATTATATAGCGCGCGCTGTTCGTTATAAGTAAATAGCACGCTATATTTAACGGCTATACGTTATATGTATTAACCACCACTATCATCTGGCATCACTGTAACCGTATAATTATAAGTAAGTATAATATAATATAAGGTATTAACTTTAACTTATTAAGGACGTTAGAAAGAACGCCTTGTCAAAAATAACAATCAATCGAGTTTTAAATGATGAAATGACTTCATTGGACATTGAGTAGTAAGAACGGCCACTGCTTATAAAATCTCTACATGATCTCAACAGCGTGATTCAGATATAAGTACAACGACATCTATTGACCACTTTGAAAACAAAATGTATTCGAACGAATAGACATTGAGGCAGCTGTGGTTTTGTTTCCCCTCCACATGCTAGCCTAGCATGTGGAGGGCACATAGTCCTAGCTCCCGTTATAGCAATCGTTAAGTCCTGTCAGAGGTCTTTGTCATATGGTGAAGTCACCTGAAGTTTTTTACACCGCCCACATACAAGTTCCGAACGTGAACGGTCGGAGCGCGGCCGCTGTCCAGGAATGATGCCTCGCCTAAGGGAGATCTGTATTTGCTTGGCTACAACCCATTAATGGCCCACTACTGAGCACGGGTCTCTCCTCATACCTGAGGAGGCCTAGAGCATACTCCACCACGCTGCTCCAGTGCGGATTGGTGGAGGGGTTAGTGGCCAACCCAAGTGTCGGAAATTTTTAAGCCGCCCGAAGGTATCCGGCATGGCTTAACGACTGCTACCAAATGATAACAACCGGGACCGACGGTTTTACGTGCCCTCCGAATCACGGAAGCGCTCAAGAAATTTAGCCACTAGCGGTCAGCCATCCAACTACCGACCGCCCGCTGTTGCTTAACTTTGTCCATCACTTGAGATCGACGCAAGCCGCCGGGCTATGAGCGGTTCGCTGTATTTGCTTAACGTAACTTAATAATTTGTTCCAGGTGAAGTTGCTATAGTGGACGGCGACGAAGTGGACGTCACGAATATTCACCGTCAGATCCTGCATGGAGAAGCAGACCAGGGTGTCAACAAGGCTGTCTCCGCTGCCAGCAGTCTCAGGAAGTAAGTGCACGCTTGTTAGAGGAAAACCGTCTTATTCATCAAGGGTAGCAACACATCTGTGACGGAATTAGAACGAAACTCTTACTAACATTACTAACGGAACCAACTATCACTTACTGTCCCAGTCCTCATACTTACTAACAAACTAAACAACTAAAATACTAACACCGACTGCTAACTGATTATTCTAGTCCCGATGTGAGTCTTGTTCTATGTCAGTCACAGTTGTCACGGGCGGCTGCGGAAGGCCATCTTGATTTCATGAAAAACGTTTCACGGGAAACCAACGGCCGCGTCCCGACACAGCCTCGCCCGAATTTCGTGTCGAGCCGGGCTCGATTAATTCCCTGTATGCTGTCTTTCAGAATCAACTCCCGCACCAGGGTGACCGTCCACGAGGAGAAGGTGAGCACGGTGAACGTGATAGGCTTGTTGGAGAACTATGACGCGGTCTTGGACTGCACCGACAACGTGGCGACGCGGTACCTGTTGGGCGACGCGTGCGCTCTGCTCAAGGTGAGTGGAACAGGGTATATGACACCTTTTAGAAAAATAACTCAAATTGTTCAATATAACATAATACATTATGCAGTTTGCTTAATTCTTTGTAAATATCTCTATTTTCTATGAAAATCACCTTCAAAGTTTAAATGAACAAAAAAGCCGCCAAAACGCTAGTACGCCATTTTAAATAGGTTATGACGTCACCTGCTCAAATAACCATACTAAGCTGTCAATGCTGTCATTGCGTATAGTAAGCAGTAATAGCAAGTGACGTCATTCATCCAAACCGCGTGTTTTCGATCACGTGATCAAACACGAAAAATTCATCATTTTATTATCGATTTTTAATAAAAATCGAAATAATTTTAAAATAATGTGTAGGCTAAATTGGTTTAAAAAAATATATACTTTTAAGCTAACAACAGTTTGATCTATATTTTCATTGTAGTCAAATACCCTACTGTGAAGTGTGGAGCCGGCTACACTTTTTAGAGGCGACCATCTCAGTCCTCAAGGGTAGCAACACATCTGTGACCGAATTATAACGAGACTCTTACTAACTGGACTATTACTAACAACAACTAATAGGACTAACATTCGCTAACGGCTCACTTTGTAATGACACTTTAATGAACAAATAAAGATGTTATGCCATTGTTCTTGACAGAAACCATTGATATCGGGCAGCGCGCTCAAGATGGAGGGCCAGCTGTCGGTGTTCAGCTACCGGGCTGAGAAGAATAAAAGAGAGAATGTATGTATTTCAAATTTATAAATCTCATAATATTTTTTCATGTTGGTATCACTGATACACTTGTATGGTTGCGCATATTTTTTTATGATTCTATCGTTTTGCAAAGCTTTACAATGGAGGAGAAGAAACGGCGAAAGAAACTCCTCAGCACATTAAAAAACAAAAAATTAAATGTGGCACTCGGAGACTGCCGCGGTAAAGCTATTGCATAGCATTTTTTATCAACTTATGCAATTATAATTATTAGATGTTATATAGTTATATCAGAACAGCGCCATCTAGTTTGTAGAAAACATACGTACCATACCTTAGTATTAAGGTACTAGATGGCGCTGATTGGGGGTGTTAGGTTTTTTTCGTTACGGAATTTCTGGATTCGGTCCCCACGCTCAAGGCCCGCGATGAAAGCTATGCAATAGCTTAAAATACAATATTATATATTTGATACAGAGATGTGCGTTAACCTTAGCGCACAGTTGCACAGTTGATCATTTCCATGCATCTTTGTCATTTACACGAACATTTAGTACAAATGTCATATTTTGTTCTCTATACCTGCAATGGAGTGCAATAAATATTATTACTGTTAATATTTCAAAATTTATATTTCTCCCATTATTGGGGTAGTATCTATTATAACTTAGTATTTGAAAAAAAAATTGATTTTTTTTATGTATTTTAAAACTTTATTATTAATAATATTGATATTTTGTGCGAACACTAGAAAAAAAAAGTTATTTCAATTAATTATAAACAATTAAAAATTGCTGAAATTTAAAAAAGAATCACGTGACTATGAACCCGCCACAATTGGTAACCATAGTTGTGACGTCACAATGTTATAGCTATTTAATAACAGTACAGCGTTTACGGCTATCACACCTGAGTGAAAACTAACATTATGACGTCACACGCGCTCGAGTTTGTTCGGGAGCTGTCGGCGTGTCTTCGGTATTTTTTATTTTTCATTATTTTTTGAATCCTTTAGAATTATTCCGAAAAAAAAAAATAGTTTCGTTATGAAAGTTATATAATGATCCTTTTCATTTATCACAAAGAAAAAATCATTCAAATACTCAATCGTAATAAAACCCTCCAAGCGTCGCTGGCGGGCAATGAATAATGAATAAAGTGCGGCCCCCAGAACCGCGGCCTGGTGGGCCCCTGCTACCGCTGCGTGTTCCCCGCGCCGCCGCCGCCCGAGACCGTCGGCAGCTGCTCCGCGCACGGCGTCGCCGGGCCCGTGCCGGGGACCATCGGTTGGTGCCATTGTCACAGTTGAGAGTGTGAGCGAAAGAAAGAAAGAAAGAAAGAATACAATAGTTACTTTAAAAATGTATACTAGTACTAGTTGTCCCGGCGTACTTCGTACCGCTTTATAATTAAAAAATGTTTTGGTGATATATCGACAGCGACGCCACCTACCGGGTCCAATTGTGAATCTAAACCATTCTCGGATCCCCTTGAACACACACAAAAAATTTCATCCAAATCGGTCCAGTCGTTAAAAAATGTTTTGGTGATATATCGACAGCAACGCCACGTACCGGGTCCAATTGTAAATCTAAATAATTCTCGGATCCACCTGAAGACACACAAAAAATTTCAACCAAATCGGTCAAGCCGTTTAGGAGGAGTTCAGTGACATACACACTCACACTCGAATTATATATATTAAGATTAAGTTTTATTTAATGTTATTTATAAGGTAGAAATATTTAGTGTTTAACGCTTCGTTACACCATACAATGCAAGCTTAGAATAATAACACTATAGAACAGGACTGGACAACCGGTGGGGCACGCCCCCCTGGGGGGCGTAGAGAAATTTCAGGGGGGGGGGGGCATACTAGGTACGTTATCATTTCCGAAAAATATATATTTAACGCGTATGTAACTTTAACAAGTCACAACACGACGTTTGACCCCCCCCCCCCCCTCCTGTAAGGGGGCATGAAAATCTTATTTTTGGTTGGGGACACTTCGTTTCTATAGTGAAGAATAAATCCTATTAATATTATAAATGCGAAAGTTTGTATGGATGTATGAATGTTTGTGGCTCTTTCACGCAAAAACTACCGAATGGATTTTGATTTAATTTTACAATAATATAGCTTACACAACAGCATAAGACATAGGATATAATTTATAAAGATATAGTGTGAATTATCCGTAATATGTAACTAAATCTTTGCAAACCGAAGGAATAAGTTTCCCGAAGTGAAGCGAGGGCGGGTCGCTAGTAAATAATAAATAAATAACGCTACACACTCATAGCCCCACACTAGGATTTCCTGTGTCGTGGGCGCCATGGACAACACACAAGACAAGAACACACACACCCAGACCAAGAACGGAAATTTAAATTCATCATTCAAATTTCCGCCTCGCCGGGAATCGAACCCAGGACCCTCGGAACGGCGATCCGGTTGTAACCATTGCGCCATCCGGGTCGTCGCATAATGTCGTCGTCGGGTCGTCGTATAAAAAACAAACTCATTAAAAAAACCTGTCATAACATGCCTCATCTTGGTTCCGCCCCTATCCAAAATTATCCGAAACTTTTATAACGGATTCGGTTACGGATTCGGACAGATGTTTATTTGGGATATCCGATAGTTTCGGCTACGGTTAAGGAGGTCCATATCATTTATTTATTTATTTCTTTCTTTCTGTCTTTCTTTATTATTCAAAGGCTTAAAACTAACATTACTTACATGTATCCCTATTCAATATATCCAATTCATTAGTGTACCCAAATTATATGTAAATTTTATAGCAATAGACTTAAAAAAAATTAAATTCATTCACAATGTAAATTCTAAGCAATCCCATTCATCAAACATTCAGCATTAAACTTTAAACAATTCTAATATTCAATAAAAAAAAACTGATTAATTTAAATTTTATCAATGGTCAAGTCAATCGTAAATCAATAAAAATTATTTATGTACACATCTCTGATTACACATCTCTGATTGTGTTCCGCTCTCCGTCCCCAGGGTGTCTCCAAGCGCTGGAGACCATCAAGCTGCTCACCGGACAGACGCACGACAAGCTGCTCGTGGGCAGGATGCTGGTGTTTGACGGGGAGGACATGACCTTCAGGACCGGTGAGGGGCTTGGGCTTGTTTTGTGGAGTGAGGGAGTGTGCGTGGGTGTGCGTGTGCGTGTGTGTGCGTGTGTGTGTGTGTGTGTGTGTGTGTGTGTGTGTGTGTGTTTGTGTGTGTGCGTGCGTGCGTGCGTGCGTGTGTGTGTGTGTGTAAGTAGATATTGTAGGTGTATGTGTGGGTAAGGGTGTGAGTTGAGCCTTCGTATATTTATTTATTTAATTATTTATTTACTTTTACTTACATTTACAGGTTTTAAGCCAGATTTGAAGTTATTTTAATACTTAATTTTATGCATGTGTTTGAGAGAGGGTAGTGTGCGCTTGTGTGAATGTGGGTGTGGGTGTGTATATTGTGTATATTACTATGTTGTGCTCACGTTATTCTTATGGACACGGATTTGTTGGGTCCGTCGACATTGCATCACCAATTCAATGTGTAGCAGCGGTGACACGGTCGCAATTGTTTCCAGTGTTGCTCCGGCCGCGGAACCCGCAGTGCCGGGCGTGCTCGGGGGACCCCAGTCTCGAGGAGTTGTTGGACTACGACGCGTTTTGCACCGCGCGCTCGAGGGAGGAGGTGAGTTATTTGTGGTTTTAGAGGCTACCATCTCGGTCCTCAAGGGTAGCGACGCATCTGTAACTGAATTAGGACTATTACTAATAACAGCTAACAGGACTAACTATCACTAACAGTCCCTGTCCCAGTCCTCATACTAACAAACTAACCAACTAATGTTCTAACACCGTCTGCTAACTGACTAACCTTCCTAGTCCCGATGTGAGTCTTGTTTGCTGTATTAATACCATAAAAAGACGTTGTTGCATTATATCTATCCATTATAAAACTAGTTTAGCAGTGATAGCCGTGTGGTTGAACGTTGGAGTGCCGAACCGGAGGGTCCGGGTTCAAACCCCGCACGCACTACTAATTTTCAAAAATTATGTGCGTATTAATATTTAATTATCACTTGCTTCGGTGAAGGAAAACATCGTGAGGAAACCTGCACACCTGAGAGTTCTCCATAATGTTCTCAGAGGTGTGTGAAGTCCGCCAATCCGCACTTGGCCAGCGTGGTGGACTATGGCCTGTACCGCTCACACTGTGAGAGGAGACCCGTGCCCAGCAGTGGGACAGTTATGGGTTGTGATGATTTTGTCCGGACGACGGACGAATTAATACCGTTAAAATTATCCCAATTATCACTTATACCCCAGTTCAGGGTCTATTGACCTTGAACCTTAGTTGCTAAAATATTGATTGCCCATAAGAACTTCCACCCCCTTTTCACGGTTTTAAGGGATGATTTCCGAAACAAAAACGTGGCATCAATGTGGCGGATTCAACGTAAAAAAGAACCAGACATACGGACAGACAGAGTTAGTTTCATGGTTTTTTATGTTTACAAATGTTAAAGCCTTCCTCGGCAAAACAAAAAAACATGTGGCACTCGGAGACTGCCGCGGTAAAGCTATTGCATAGCATTTTTTATCAACTTATGCAATTATAATTATTAGAAGTTATATAGTTATATCAGAACAGCGCCATCTAGTTTGTAGAAAACATACGTACCACACCTTAGTATTAAGGTACTAGATGGCGCTGATTGGGGGTGTTAGGTTTTTTTCGTTACGGAATTCGGTCCCCACGCTCAAGGCCCGCGATAAAAGCTATGCAATAGCTTAAAAAGAATTTTTCAATTCAAACCAGTAGTTCCTGAGATTAACCCGTTCAAACAAACAAACAAGCTATAATATTAGTATAGAATAAAATAAAATTAACAATAACAAAGTGGCTATGAAATTATATGGCAATCAAAACTGCGAATGTTTTTAGCCGAGGTAAGTTTGATTTTGTTGTACTAAAATATATTTTATTTTTTAATTTATTATTTTTGGACATTCGCGGTATTGAATTTGTTTACATTATTTTTAATTTTAATGCTGATGAAATAACTTAAACGGAAATTTAGACAACCTTAGGTAGAATAAGTAGTGTGCAAAGCATTTTTTGTCATTATAATTATATTCTAATACTTAAAATAAACATTTGATTAGTTAACACTTTTAATTTGATTTAAAATTTAATCTTCTTTATAATTGTTACAGAAAAAAGAAGACGCAAGACTCAAATCCCAGCGTAGAAGGGAAGAGAAGATGAAACGGATGACAGGACAGAGTTATTTCGGCTTCCGGTCCACGTCTACTCCGGAGAAACAGAAGAAATGGGTACAGGATGTCCCGAAATCGGAACGCAGAATGGGACCACCCTGTATATCGGAGTACTGCGCTAAGGGAACATCCAGATTTTGCTCTGAGATAACAGAAGAGAAAAGAAGAGAGACGTTCACTTACTTCTGGAATGCGTTAGACTGGGTCGGCAAGAGAGATTACGTGAGACGGCTGGTTGATACCGTCCCGCCTAAACGAAGAAGATTGACACACAAAGGAGAATGTTCTAGAAAAGGAGACTCCAAGATATATTATCTATATATAAAGGAAGAAAGATTGCCAGTCTGTCGGGTTATGTTCTTGAATACTTTGGGCATAAAAGAAGCCATGGTCCGGTGTTGGTTGAGCGAAATCAAAACGAAAACAGCGCGGAAGCCGATCAAAGCGTTAAACGTCATTTCGTATATTGACAATCTGCCAAAAATCCCGCCAAAATGTGACATTTGTCGGACCACAGACAAAATAGAGTACATTGATGCGGATAGCATAAAAAATATCTTTCAATTGTACAATAAATACGTGTCCGATATGAAGTTAATGAATGTTAATCCCGCTTCGAGGAAGACATTTTCAAAAGTGATTGCTTCGAGGAATTTAAGGATATTCAAACCTAAGAACGATAGTGATGTGTGTGATTTAGTGACTCAGCATAATAGTGATGCGACACAGTGTCCGTTGGAGAAGAATTTGAGTGATTATAATTTGAACTGTTATTATAATAGTCAGTGGGAATAGGAAAAGATATTATCATCATCGCAATCCATAACTGTCCCACTGCTGGGGTCGTGTGGCCTCTTACAATGGTACAAGCAATAGTCCGGGCCTAGTACCGGCCAAGTGTGAATTGGTGTAAAGTCTGTGCATGCCTATGAGAACATTATGGAGAATTCTTGTTGCGTGTTTCCTCACGATGTTGGTCACCGAAGCAAGTGATAATCAATTTGTAATGTGCATATAATTTTTGAAAATTATTGGTGCATACAGGATGCGAACCCAGGCCTTGTTTGGGAGTCCAGGGTTCAAACAACTAGGCAATCGCTGCTTAGGTGTGATGCTAGTACAAACTATCGTTATAGAGTAACGGATATATGTATGTCTTAAAAGTTCCAGCTAAGGTTTAACAACACTCCGGACATGATTGAACTTTTGTTTGACTTCTTGATTTGTCATGTGTATAATGTAATAATAAAATCGCTTTAAAATCTCATGTTTTTAATTCTTTGGCCCCGGTTCGGTGACCAGCCTTCAATATTCCTTTCCTTCCTTCTCATTTCCCCTCTCTTGCTGAACCTCGAACGAGGCTACCGTGACAGGTGGGTACTATTGGTGGTCGTTACCACACAGATTAAAGTACTCCGCACATTAGATCCACTCAACTCCCAAGTCACCGACAAAAGTAAGACTCGACAGAACTAAAATTCAATTATGGCCTTTATATTCGGTAGCGCAAGGTTGAATTTCAAACGTGAACGGAACGGTCGGCGTCGGGGTTGAGTCGACGTCGAGTTGGTGTAACGTGCGCAGACCTTAATACCGATTGTACTTGCGTGGTGATTAAGTAAAAACAGAAATGTCACTCACTCTTCACGTAATATCGAATCATCATCATCATCATCATCACAACCCATAACTGTCCCACTGCTGGGCACGGGTCTCCTCTCACAGCGTGAGGGGTATAGGGCATAGTCCACCACGCTGGCCAAGTGCGGTTTGGTGGACTTCACACACCTTTGAGAACATTATGGAGAACTCTCAGGTGTGCAGGTTTCCTCACGATGTTTTCCTTCACCGAAGCAAGTGATAATTAAATTTTAATACGCACATAATTTTTGCAAATTAGTGGTGCGTGCGGGGTTTGAACCCGGACCCTCCGGTTCGGCAGTCCAACGTTCAACCACACGGCTATCACTGCTTATCGCACACACATGCAATATCGAATACACAGCAGAAAATTAGCTCGCTGCGAATACCGCTTGACGTGTAAAGAAATGAAAGTTTGGCAGGGAAATTTGAATGAGCAGTTTAAAATTCTGTCTTTGGCCTGGGTGTGTGTTCTTGTCTTGTGACGTCCACGGCACCCACGACACGGCATCCTAGGGGCTGAGTGTGCAGCGCCATTTGTCCATTCCAGAACACGGACCTGAACCTGCTGCAGCCGTGCAACCGCGTGACGGCCCAGGAGCTGGCGGCCAAGCTGCGGGCGCTGCAGCGCGCCCCGGCCTGCGCCGTCCACCGCAAGACCCATCTGATGGTCGACGTGCGGAGCGAGGAAGAGTTCGTCATGTGCTTCGTGGACGGGACCGTCAACTTCCCCCTGGACAAGTTGTACGGCCGGGAGCTGGCCAGACTGTTGGCGATGATCCGGCAGTGCTCTGATCAAGGTGAGTGGGATTCGCAAGGGTGTTAGGAAGTTCGGTGAGGAAGTTGGTGGTGGAAGTGGGAGTTTCCGTTTTTCTGTAGGGATGATGAAAATAGGTGGCAGAAGTGGGATATGTGTCGATGTCGATGTGAATCGGTAGAGTTAAATTACATGGTGTAAAGTTTTATCATAATCTGCCTTAAATGCTCAATATTAATGTCATATTTAAGTCGATAAGGATTAATATTGTATCCCTCTAAATAGCTTTCCAATTACCACATTGTACGTTACCATTTTTGGAACGAAGTTCCTTACGGGAAGGCTGAAGGGGATAGGGATTTTGCTGCGCGACCGAACTGAAAAATATGTGATAGTAAAACCGTAAGCGTGGAAAAAAAAGTACGTGGAATAAAAGCGTTAAATGAGACGTGCGCAGGCGCGACAGTCGCATACACAAGCGAGTAGTGTATAATACCTTTCTCTTTCTCCCTCTTTCTTTTCGTTCGCCGTTGCCTTCATTAGCCGAAGGAACTTCGTTCGTACCTAGTGTCCCACGACACAATTAGTTTTTTTAAAACTTATAATGGGTATAGTAAACTATACCCATCTGATGGATAATGGGTATAGTAAACTATATCCATTATATAGATTGACATTGCAAATAATCACATAATTATTATAAATTTCCAGTGACATTCATCTGCCGGCGCGGCAATGACTCTCAGCTAGCGGTGCTGAGGGTCCTGGAGGTGCTGGAGGAGCCCCACAGGCGCAAGGTGAAGGACGTCATCGGAGGGCTGCACGCCTGGTCCAAGTACGTCGACAATAGCTTCCCCGTGTATTGAACCTGGGAGTTTAGGAGTAAGGCTATTAAGTGGAAAATATTATATGTACTTTCAACTGTGACTAGTCAATGTATGTATGTACGTGGAAGATATTTGGGATAAACTATTTTTTATTTACTTACTAGCTGACCCGGCAAACTTCTTACGCCAACGACACGTATACAACACGAGTGTTATGATGCAATCGGGTACTCACGATTTTGATTTGTTTTACCGATGTTTCGTTCGTAACCATGATTCATGCAACTGGGTAGCAATAACGATAAATCAATTCAAAATCGTGGGTACCCGTTTGCGTGTAAAACGTTTAGTCCGCAATTATATAAGTTTAAAATTTTATGATGAGTAGTTTACGAGCATACATACATGCTGATTGATAGATACAGTTTTATTATAATTATGTATACATAGTTTTGATGTGCAATATTATATAATCTAAGCTTGTGTGAGACATTTAGCCTTTAAATATTATCATTTTATAATAATATAATACTTATTGCAAGTCAAAGACACGAGACAAAACAAATTAGTCTTCACGGTACTCACCATTTCTACCATTTCTACCGTTTCTCCATTTCTACCGTGTAATAATTGTTTTAACAGCAATTGTGTTCCGGATAGAAAGGTGTGGAGCCGGTTACACTTTTTAGAGGCGACCATCTCAGTCCTCAATTGTAGCAACACATCTGTGACCGATTTAAAGCGAGACTGTTACTAACAATTACTAACAGGACTAACTATCACTAACAGTCGCCGTCCCAGTCCTCATACCTACTAACGAACTAACCAACAAACGTTCTAACACCGTCTGCTAACTGACTAACCATCCCAGTCCCGATGTGAGTCTGGTTCTGTGTCGGTCACAGTTGTCATGGCGGCAGCGGAAGGTATCTTAAATACATAAAAAAGCCACTTTTTATCTCGTTTCTTTGACTTTACTTAGTTATTAAACACCTATCAATAATATTTATAAACATTACAATAATATAATATTAAATAACCATACATTGCTTCTTCAAATCAGTAATATGTATAATGTAAACGTTATGATATAACATTCACAAGGTGTCCGCTAGGTGGCGCTGGTAGTCGAATCTCGTAAGTCAAGCGTACACTCGAAAATGAACCGTAATACATTTTGTCAAAGGGTTATTTCACATTGATCGCCGATGAATGTTTTATTGCCTTTAATATGCATTTTTTAACACAGATTGGCTACAACCCATTAATGGCCCACTACTGAGCACGGGTCTCTCCTCGTACCTGAGGAGGCCTAGAGCATACTCCACCACGCTGCTCCAGTGCGGATTGGTGGAGGGGTTAGTGGCCAACCCAAGTGTCGGAAATTTTAAGCCGCCCGAAGGTATCCGACATGGCTTAACGACTGCTACCAAATGATAACAACCGGGACCGACGGCTTTACGTGCCCTCCGAAGCACGGAAGCGCTCAAGAAATTTTTGCCACTAGCGGTCACCCAATACAGATTATTAATTAAAAATAATTTAAGTACCTACTTTACTCCTTCATGCAGTTTACTTTGAGTCTCACATTGCACATTGCGTTAAGGTCTGCGCACATTACACCAACTCTACATCGACTCAACTCCGACTGCGACCGTTCCGTTCGGCGAGTAGGACACATCTTTCAAGTATACGTTCCAAATTCAACCTTGCGAAACAGGATATAAAGCTCATAATTGAGGTATAGTTTTGTGGAGTCTTAGTTGAGTCGGTGACGGGTGGGTCTAATGTGCGAAGTTTTTTACTTCAAAAAGCGGTCAAGTGTGAATCGGACACGTAGGGTTACTAACTGTAATTATGTTAAGGTTACTTGTATGGATGCCCCCTTTGGTATCTAACTTTATAACTTTTAAAGTGAAACTTTTATTACATAGTCTCAAACTTTTTCGTCTGTGTGTTGCATGTCGCGTGACGGTCGGCCGCGGAGTAGGGATAAAGTGAAAGGCGCTCGTCAGAGCAGCCAAGGCCAATATGGCGGCGCCTATAGTTCGCAGCAGCTGACCGTGTAGTGTATAGACTATTACTCATTTGTGCCAGTGCTCCACGCTATTTTGTTTGTTTTTGTCAGTGTTTAATGTAATAGTTTACTTTATTATTTCCCATTATCATTCCAATTTGCCAAGTATAAAATTAAGATTGATAAAGCGATTTTTATACCCTTAATGGAATATTATTCCAAAAAATTTTAGTTAAATGTCTATAATGTGAAAAAAAGTTTCACTTTTACCGTGGTTTCATAAAACCACACAATCCTTTTATTTTAATTTATTATTTGTAGAGGCCCCTTACACGCATTCTGTGGACATTTCAGGTGTGTAACAATCGTTCCGTTTGTTACACTTTTTGTACGGAACTCAAAAAAACCATATACATTTTTGACGACCCGGATGGCGCAATGGTTAATCGCCGTTCCGAGGGTCCTGGGTTCGATTCCCAGCGAGGCGGAAATTTGAATGATGAGTTTAAATTTCCGTTCTAGGTCTGGGTGTGTGTGTTCTTGTCTTGTGTGTTGTCCATGGCGCCCACGACACAGGGAATCCTAGTGTGGGGCTATGAGTGTGTAGCGTTATTTTTTGTCTATGTATTAATATGTGGCTGTAAGTTTTATTTTGTAACGGACATACGACAGATTTCATTATAGATTGATGTTTTAAATTATAGGTGTAAGTTTTATTTCGTGTTCCTGTGTAATTAGTAGTCTTAAGTGTATTATTAAGTCAGTAGTAAGGTACACTGATGTTGGACATTCCCCAATCCCACGGGTGGATGTCCATTTTTAACCGACTTCAAAAAAAGGAGGTTCTACGTTCGACTTTATATATTTTTGTATGTATGTTCACTGATTTCTCGGTCAATTGCAGACCGATTTCGATTTTTTATTTTTTATTTGAAAGAACGTACTTCGGAGGTGGTCCCACTGCGACCAAGTCAGGATCTGATGATGGAATCCCGGGGAAATCGAGGGAAACTCTCAAATTTTTTTTTATAACTTGTCGATTTTGAAGTCGGTTTTTTGTTTTGCAGAAATTATGTGGATGTTTGTGTGTGATACATCACAACTTAGCAGATCTCAATCATGAGAAAAGTTATGATGACTAAGTTAGGTGGAGGTGGTGGAGGATGGAGGAGTGAGGGAGGTTGACTGAGCTAGACGGAACCCCAGTCTGCGGGGTTCCTTTTTGTATTGTAATTTGATTTAACCTAGTTTAACCCAATTTATCGTATTTAAGTATGCGCGCATTACTTTTCCTTGACATTTTGGCAGCTAGGTTAGTTCGATAATATTAGTATGGCTTCAACCTCAATCATCAATGGAAGAAGAAGCGGCAAGGAACTCCCAAGGATGGTTAAGTGCATACTTGAATATGATTGTTTAGGTTAGCTTAAATTTCAGCAAGTGCGTGTAATTAATTATGTTTCAATGTTTACGTGTATGGAAAATGTATTTTACGCTAAGATAAATTCAAGTAAATCTTGATCTGACACATAATTAATAATAAACGAATCTGTTGTAATTATTTTGTTTTTATGTGTAAAAAATGTGGTGGTAATAAATCGTGTTTAAAAACTTCAAATGGTTTTTATTACACCTTTAAGAAGTCAGTACCTGGATGACCGAGCTTTGCACGGTATTTTTTTTTATAAATTGTTTTTTTGGAAATTATATTTAAGTACGAATAATAATATTAAGAAGACACAAGTAATATAAATAAACAATTGATTTTCTTAGTCTAACCTCAAAGCAAACACTCCGACTTCGTGTTACTTAACAACGCCATCTGCTGTTGTGTCGTTAAAGTAATTAGTTGCTCACAAAAAAGTATTATTATTCGCCAATAGATGTCAGGAAGAGTCATATTTTTCAGTTTAAATTGGGACTACAAAAACACGAATAAAATGACATTTTCTAAAAATTATTCCTAGCTAGATCGATGTATCGCCCCCGAAACCCCCTATATACTAAATTTCATGAAAATCTTTGGAGCCGATTCCGAAATTCCAATTATATATATATACAAGAATTGCTCATTTAAAGATATAAGATAAAGATATAATATAAGATACCCTAGGAAGGCAATTAATTACCGCCTCCCCTCCTTGTTGAAAGGTGAGATTTGGTTCAATCCGCGCTTCCCCCTTAATCTCAGGTGAGATTTTTCAAATGCTTATTTTAAGTCATTTAAGTGTAAAGAGTTAATCTGTGTGATAACATCGGATTTATTAAAAAATATTATACTGTAGGTTTAGCCATATTTCCGTAGAAAAACATATTTTACTTAACCTACTTTCCTCACATTTTCTTGGGGAAAAAATTACGAGATATTTGCCGAGACCTTCTTCGTCACGTGAGATTGTGTGAGATTCTCAACCCCCTCCCTAAATACTTCAAAAATAATTCATGGAAGTGGACGCCCTCTAGAAGTCATCTTCTTATAATTATATAAAAATGAATCGCTGATTTTGTTGCTAAGAGCATATCTCCAGAACAGCTGAACCGATTTCGCTAATTCTTTTTTTATGATGTTCGATAAAGTACGAAGATGGTTGTTACGGAGAGAAAAATTTAAAAAATTGCCTGCTAAAAACAACACTTTTCTATATTCCCACTATATTTCTATATTTTACAAAAGCTTCGTAATAATACTTAAAAGTATAATAAAAAATTAAAGAATCAACTGTTAGGCGGTACGAAGTTCGCCTGGTCAGCTTGTATTCTAATAAATTTAAAGTCTGCCGCGTATAACATTAACATAATTCCGATGATACTCCTATTCATCTTGTAAGAAACCATTGAAATATGAGCTAATCGTATTTCTCACGTAAAAATAATTATTCATTCTACTAAGTACTTAAACCTTTTAGACGAAGAGTATACACCCACGTTCAACATCTATCGCACTCGCAAGAAACAAAACGAGACGGAATGATAATGTTTTGTCTCACTCTACTTGACGGGTTTTTCAAGGAAAGCGCAGTTGCAAGCTTTGCCAGCGGACCGTTGAATTTTCTTTGTGCCACATACCTACAATTGTATTTTCTCGTGCTATCTCATGTTGACCACGCTCACCAGATCTATATCCCTCTCTGTCTACGGATTAAATAGAGAAATCCTCCGCACGTTTAATCAATATCCATTAATAAATCTTCATCTTCCAAGTCATAGATTAATTCTTCCCTATTTTCATTGTTTCTTCTCGATTTTATTCTATACGGTCTATAGTTATAAATATCTCTCGGTTTCCGAAATCGTTTAGAGTATTTCGAGCTAATATCACCGTCATTAGTCATAAAAATAGGTTTTGGCGCCGTTAAAAAAACAAAAGTTTTTCTCTTTGCCTCGGACTCTTGCATAATTGTCACTGTAACAAAAAAGTTTTTGCTTTTTAATGCAAAAGCAAAGTATATTTAAGTACATTTTAGTAAAACTATGTCGGTCGAACTAAAGTGTTATAGAAAACGTACTTCTGAGGTAGTCCCACTGCCACCAAGTCAGGATCTGATCATGGAATCGAGGGAAACCCTCAAACTCTTTTTTATTAGGTACGAAGCGCTCATAGCCCGGCGGCTTGCGTCGATCTCAAGAGATCGACAAAGTTAAGCAACAGCGGGCGCGGTCGGTAGTTGGATGGGTGAGCGCTAGTGGCAAAAATTTCTTGAGCGCTTCCGTGCTTCGGAGGGCACGTAAAGCTGTCGGTCCCGGTTGTTATCATCTAGTAGCAGTCGTTAAGCCATGTCGGATACCTTCGGGCGGCTTAAAATTTCCGACACTTGGGTTGGCCACTAACCCCTCCACCAATCCGCACTGGAGCAGCGTGGTGGAGTATGCTCTAGGCCTCCTCAGGTATGAGGAGAGACCCGTGCTCAGTAGTGGGCCATTTATGGGTTGTAGCCAAGATATCAAACGAGCATGCAGCATCCCACCGCTGCCGCCATGACAACAGTGACCGACACAGAACAAGACTCACATCTAAGGATGGTTAGTCAGTTAGCAGACGGTGTTAGAACGTTAGTTGGTTAGTTCGTTAGTAAGTATTTTTTTTATTGAATAACTTACAAATAACAAAAGAGCAAACTAAATAATACGTGCTCATGACTTTAAAATCTCCGTTTACAAAACCAATAACTACTAGACTGGCTGGAATGCTGTAAAATTCATCTACAATTTATTACAAAGATAAGCAAACAATTGGAAAAATTAATTTTAAAGTGCTCACAGCCTTGTAGTAGCTATGAGGAACGGCAGCGATTGTTGGTGAAAGTGGGTCTGTTGTTTTCAGTAATTGTTAGTAAGAATCTCTTTCCAATTGGGTCACATGTGCGTTTCTACCCTTGAGGACTAAGTCGCCTTTAAAATAAGATTAGTTACTTTAAAGGTAAAAACTGACTTAAAACCGACTTCAACATCGACAAAGTATTAAAGAACATCATCAACGTAACATTAGGATTTTAAAGTGATATCAACGCGGACACTAAACATTTTTGAAAGTAAACAGGTACTCACGATTTTGAATTGTTTTACCGCTATTTCGACCCAGTTGCATGGATCATGGTCACGGCAAGACTCAACTGGCGCAACGGCAGAAACATCGGTAAGACAATTCAAAATCGTGAGTACCCGTTTACTTTCAAAAATATTTACTCACCGAATGTAATTGGAAATGAAATTTGTACAAAGAGACAGGGACGGATAGAGAGAGAGAGAGAGAGAGAGAGACAGGTACGCACCCGGCTCTCACTTGCTCTTGTGCTCATTTGCTTGTAGTAGGCTCGATACACACACATACACACAGCATACGGCATTTCGTTACGTGACGATCTCTACTGAATAAACAAAATGTTTCGAGAAAAGGTAGTTAGAGCGTTCTTGAAGGGGGTATTCTCATGTCTCCAGATGTAATCTGTAATTACATTTTTACCATATAGATGTCTATAGGTAGGTTCCATAAAATCTCTACCACTATGACCACATCTCTAAACTTAACCGATTAACTCAGTTGCAGACTGGCAAAATAAATATACTTAGACACGATGAGTCACGGTGTGATTAGACGAAATCACCTCTCACCACCCAACATAGTATTTTACTACCTTCAAACCAATTTACTACACAATCTAAACCTTATTACCTTAGAAATAAAGATCATTCGGTATTACATTTGCTGGCCAATTTCGCGACACCCAAGCCCTTTTCTTTGAAAACTACGCGATTGGCCAATTTAATAATGCGCGCGCAAATAGTCTTGCTTTTAGGGAATTCTCTTTCTTCAAGCTGTTCATTGCTGGTTTGGTAGGAATAACTTTTGGTGGAGGCTAAGGAAAGTAGCAATGGGTTAGTTAGGGTGGAAAAGTAAGTTAGGGGAAGGGTAGGTTAGCTTGGTGTCATGGTGTCAATGTTCATTTAGGAGATGAGCAACTGAGGTGCGGTCATCGCTTAAGCAGTTTTTTTTTAATCCGTACAAGTCACGCGTATTTGAAATGTGCCTTATTAATTTAAAAAAATAGACATAAGTTTTTAAAGTGCCTTTTATAGTGGAGATTACGAAATGATTTAAATTTGAAAATAGAACCGTTTCATTTTAAAATCTCTGTTAGAAAATTTTATTTGACTGTATTTATAAAATAACAAAAAATATTTAAAATGAATGAACAGTAAAGTGCCTTATTTTATAATTAACAATTAAACATTTTAGAAAAGTGTTCAAATAATCTAAAAATATTCCGGAAGTATTCGAAAATCGCAAAACCGCGCCAATTACTGCGCGTCATAGGTAAAAAAGCAAAAGTCATGACACTATTCAGCCAATATAACGGTAACGATTAATCATTTAAAAAATGGCGAACATTGGGAAGGTCCTAGCTACAATAAAGGCTGTTATAACCAGATTAGTTTTCGCCTGTCATGGCATCATCGCGATATGGCAGGTGACCGTTTTCAAGGACAGCATGGAGTATTGGTACTTGGCGTCCCCAATATTACTGCTGATTGTGGAAGGAGTCTTCACGCTCACGATTAAAGAAAACCAGGAATGGAAGTGGTAAGCTTTTTGTTATTGGGGTTTTGTTGTTACTGTTGTTACTGAAGCGTTTTTGAAGTGATAACGGTGAAACGGAAATGACGCGCAAATGAAATGAAACGGAAACGCAAAAGACACAGACACGTTTTAACGTGGGAGAAAATGAGATAGGAACATTAGCAAGAGTTAGAATTAGAACTAAAGTTCGCTGCAGCGCTAAACAATAGTTATGACATCTAACCAAACTATTTTTTGAAGTTTCACTTCTAGCACGTGTGAATTGCACACATTTTGATTTTTGTTACTAGTGCCTTTAGTTGTGGGTGCTTTTTAGGGTTCCGTATCAAAATGGTAAAAAACGGATCCCTATCGTCTATGTCTTTTCGTCTGTCCGTAAGTCACGCACAGGGCTCTATTTCTTTACGTAAATTTGTAGAAACCTGAAAATGCGTATTGCTGTGGCCGCTATCTTAACAAATAATAAAAATTGGTTGACCCTGCAAGCCATCCCTTTCTGCTAAATTGATATGTCACGAAACCTCGAAGTTATGTTGAAAAAACAGATTTAAAAAAAAAATCATTAAGGATATCTCCCGAATGGATCAACCGATTTGGAAGCGCTTTGTGGCATTCGACGCCGTTTTTAGAGTAGAGGATCTGAACAAAATAGAATGGAGAAGGCAAAAGGGTCAAAATATTACTATCAAATACACCTAAAATCCGAGCTTAGGTCATATACATTACATAACGTTTTATTTCACTTCAATACATGCAGTATTTCCGAAGTTATAAAGACGAGAAGTTCAAGCCCTTTTTTGAATTTCCGCGCTTACGCTATGACGTCACGAGTTAGTTCGGCCGCGAGCACGATACGGCGAAAGTATAGAAAATATGGGTCTATGCAGTTCAAAAATCTATAACTTTCTTATTTCTATAGATACAGACTTGAAATTTTGCATAGATGTAGTAGATAGTATGTGAATTATATATGTTATTTTATTATTGATAACTAAGGTTTGCTCGCGGCTTTACTTGAGTTTAAATTAACATTTCGGTCAAAAATCCCTATCAACTACGCGCGACTACTGAGAGATGACGTCATCGAGTAGTGACCGCCCGCCTGCGTTTTTAAAAAAACCAACGGCCGTAAATACGCACTTTGATCGTTAATATCTCAGCCATTTATTGAGATATGGAAAAAGTAAAAACACAGTTTTTCTTGTAATTTTTTATAGATTTATTTGACGTGTAAAAAAAAATTCGTTTGCCTGGTCCATTGTTTTTAGGAATTTTTCATAGTTCTGGAAGTTCAAAAGTTATAAGAGGTACTCATATACATACATCGATATCTCGTGGTGGTCTAAACGCGGAGATCCTATAAAAACTCGATTTTCGAAAATCTTAGTGAAACCATTGACTTCCCTATTTTTGAAAATCGTTTCATCGACTTCCAAATCACAACGATACTAAAGAAGTTTTCACTTCAAAATTAGATTTTCTACACTATCTCCTTATTGACGTAAAGTTAATATCGTTCGGCGGTCCAGTGCAACGGGCCCTTAACTGGAAGTCAATTTTGTTTTAAATGTGTAACTCCCGCTTAACGAAATGAAGACCTTGATCGGTGATTCCCCAACCCTTCCTCGTGAAGGTTACGGCAATGACCTATAGGTCATCCGACCTTTCAGCTTTTGTGAAAACCCAGCCAGGTAGAACGTAACTCCACTCACCTTGCTTGACAAAACCTTGGCCGTTATTATCAAAACGTGTAACTGCGTTCATTTACGAAAAAGTGTGGCCTGCACCGTTATTTATGGACTAGACTTTATAGGCGGCGACAATTGTATATAGCTCACTATTTTGGATATAGTGCATTACACTGTATATTATTGCTATTTAAGACAACGAATCCAACGATACATTATCTTCGTGTATCTCGAACGGTTTAGGCAGCGCACGCCATGATAGATCTCAGAGGGCAGGGTTTTTTACAACTTGTCGTTCATTGATTTATTTTTTTATATATAAATGTCGTTAAATTATGTCCAAATTACACAACATTTTTATAAATTGTAGCCATATTGTAGCCCATAATTATGTCTGATGTTTAAGCTATATTACTGAAAGTTTCATCTAAATCCGTTCAGTAGTTTTTGCCTGAAAGAGTAGGTAACAAACATACACGCATACTCACAATCACAAATTATAAGGTTATAAGATAATATTTAATTAGATTTAAGAAGAAATTAAAGGCTCTGTGTGGTGATGCAGCTGCGAAGAGCGCTCGTATTGAACTGTTTCAATATTTATGTCAATGGTTTCAATTGTCACTTTTCGCAGTACTACAACCGCGATTCTAATTTCGAAAAACGAGATTTAGATTCCATAGATTCATTAATAGGCGCACCACAGCTCGCACAGACAAAACAACTTTATTAAAATAAAACGATATAAGATACAGACTAAGTATAAAGAAATAAAATTTATAAAAAATTTGTAGTGAACATTATTCAAAATGTTTCACAATCTCAAAATGTATTCCTGACATGTTTTGATTACAAAGAAGGGAGCGTTGCGTTTATTAACTCACCCCTAAGTAAGGGTGCCGGCCGCATGAGCCATTAGCTCGCCCTCCCTCGCTAATTATCCTTTTTATGTTTATTTCCGAGAATACATAATATCTGTCCACAGCCTGTTTACTTAAGTATGTACTTAGTGCTTTATATGCATTTAAGACAGCAAACGACCAACCAAGAAATTTTAACATACCAACAAACTAACCGACTAACGTACTAACACCGTTTGCTAACTGACTAACCATCCCAGTCCCGATGTGAGTCTTGTTCTGTGTCGGTCACAGTTGTCATGGACGGCAGCGGAAGGATTTAATTCTTACTCTAATTTAGTCTTAATTTCATAAAAAAACCTTCTCATTCGGAACACAATTGCTGTTAAAACATTAGATGTTAACTACTGCATACGTTTTAACCACCTGTCTTCCACCCAGGTTCTGTCCATCTGTGTTCATCTACCTCGGAATCGTGGTCCCAGCGATATGGCTGCTGGAGCTCCACAAGGTAGACCTTCGGCTGCAGAAGAAAACCAACGTGATGGAAGAGGTGAGTGAGACGTATAACATCAAAAACGAGACTATCGCACACACACACGTGCGCGCACACACACTGGTAGCCAGCATTGGAACGAAGTTCCTTGACGCGGCTTATGGATAGTGCGATATAGTAGCAATCGTCACGTAACGAAATGCCGAATGCTGTGTGTGTGTTTTTAGTAGTGGTGTACGCCATCTACAGTATTATTTTGTAACTAGGTATAGATAGCACAGTACAGCGCTGCTTTACAATGTATTATATTAGTTCAGATGAGAATGCCTAGATGGCGTTGTTACAAAAAATCACTATATTACGTTTCTTTATCATATACCCTCAACACACGGTTGTACAGTTTTTAAGTACATTTATGGAGTTGAAGAAAAATCTTAAGGAACTTCGTTCATGACGGGGGTCCCCCGACCGAACAATTATTTAAAAATATATATAATTAACGCTGTTTGTTCATTAACTTAAACTTTATCTATTTAATCTCATATTCTTTACGTTTTTATATAAATAACATTGGTAACATGATAAATGTAACACAATTAACAGAATCGTAACACAATTAATGCTAGCCGGAGCCAATGCAATTATTAAACTTTGGCCATATTTGGCTGGTTTCGAATACAAAACCTTAAACGCTAACACACTTACCCCCGCACGATGATTCCCCGTCGCGGACGGTATGAACACCACAACACGTCACTACCCACGACACGAGAACACATTTTTCTGTCATAAATATCTACCCGGCCGGGAATTGCAACCGGGACCCTCGTTGCAGGCAGGGCCCCTACCGACTAGGCACATAGAGCAACTCCTCTCGCTTGACCCTTGGACCAGCCATGAACAGAATCAGGTAAAATAGAGTAGATACGTTACTTATGATTATCACTTAAGCAGTAATAGCTGAGTTGAACGTCGGACTTCCGAACTGGGAGGTTTAAATCCTGCTCACCTCTAATTTTCAATAATTGTGTGCGTATTACAATTTAATTATCATTTGTTCCGGTGATCAAACATCGTGCACCTGAGAGTTTTCCATAATGTTCTCAAAGGTGTGTGAAGTCCGCCAATCCAGTCTTGGCTAGTTGGACTATGGCCTGTACCACACATTGTGAGAGGAGACCCGTGCCCAGCAGTGGGACAGTTATGGGTAGCGATGAAGATGATGACGTTACAGATTCTAGGAGGATACAGAGTTTCTTTTACCTAAACATCTTGTACAGACGGAGATCCCAATCCCTGGGGCAACCAAAATCCCCACGGACATGTGGGTTACCCTCATCGAGCAGTTCTTGATGCTAACGCTGATCGTGGGGAGATGGCTCCTGCCCAAGGGAGACCTGACCAGAGATCAGCTCAGCCAACTTCTCCTAGTATACATCGGTATGTAAATTTTTAAAAGCTTTTATTTAACTTGCCGTGTTACTTAGTAAGTGTCGGTCAAATCTTGCGAGCTAAAGACTCACTGTTCAGTGTTCGATTGAGCTGGAATTTGGAATACGCCTTTAATGACAACGCAATTTTATGAAAAGCGGATACTATGCTCAGGATACCTCCAGACAAGACAACTCTTCAACGGTCAACAGCACAGTGACTACATTGCTTTGCACTAAACTTCACAGCATTTTAAAGGCGTGTTTAGTTTTTTTAGCTATGAATTATTTATCTAGAACCGAAAAACGAGCAGACAGATCTGATGGTGAAACGGTCTGTGGCGACATCGCACACGTCATTCGGTGACGTCACGGAGTCTGAATCACGCTATCGAAGTTTTCTACACCGCTCGCATATACAATATATAAGTCCCGACAACTCGGCAGTCGGGGCTTCACTGCCTCCCGGGCAAGACGTCTTGCCTGGCCGGAGATCTCCCTTTGCCAAAGTTAAATTAGCAATGGACATCGGTATGCCAATGGCATAGCCAGCGCTTTGCTGACCGAAAAGGAAGATGGAGACCCTCATTATTTCTGGGCCTCCGGCGCTGCAACTGAAACACGTAACAAACATTTCATGGTCGATTTTAGCAGGAAGGTGGTCCAAGGTACCAAGCGGTCAGACCAGATCAGATATCTTCCGTTGTTCAGGAAGATGCTATGATCGTGAGCTTGGACTGAAGATATCCTTACATCCGAAAACATTAGCGATTTCCCTTACAGGCACAGCAGCAGACATCATCGAGTTCTTCGACTCCTTCAAAGACGAGAAGGTGGCGACGGAGAAGGTGTTAGTGCTCCTCACGCTAGCGATCTGGTCCTGGTCGCTGATGCAGTTCACGGTGGTGCTGACTGCGACCAAGTCGAGGAAGTCGCGAGGAACGGCAAATAGGTCTGACATGTACGTACGTTGCACGCTTGTGTGGTAGAGGGGTTGGAAGGTTAGGTAAGGTTGGAAAAGGCTAGGTTAGGTTAGGTTTTTGAAGTGAAACTTCTTTAGCCGCGTGAGAGTACAAATTCAAGGTCACACGAGTAAGGGCGTTGAACTCTTTGCGCGGTGCTTCGTAGATCTCCCTACTCTGTGTCGATAGCTATGTAATATGTAATATCTATTTTTGAGTTTACAGTGTTATAATATGTAATTTTTTTATACACTTAATTTTCATCCTTATCAAAATAAGTAAATAGAATATATTATGAATTTAACTATCCAAACGTTGAGAAGTTTCACTTCAAATATCCGCACATCGTGCACACTCTGTTGTAAACTAAGTTATTTTCATTATGTTGTAGACTCACGTAATAGCGTAAGATTTTTAGTTACGAAATTCCCGCTCACGGTATATTTTTGTACAAATCCTAAAAAGTCCGATAACTTAAAAATGGTTAGATTTTCTATAGTGTATCAATGTAGTCTAATCAATCAGTAATGATGTATATTATGTAATACGATGGTAAAATATTTGTTTTTAAGTTCTAAAATTTCGGCCTTTTATAAGATGTTAGGTTCAGAACAAAGAAAAAAAATTCATTTCAATTAATGTTTTGTAAGTAGTCATTGACTTATTAATTAGTAATAATAAGACAATGCTTGTAGTTCAAATATTTTGAAGCAATCGGTTGCCTAACATCACAATATTTGTTACTATTTTATTGAATAATAGTTTCGAAAGAAATTATTCGATAGAAATTATTAGACGATAGAAATTATTTTTAAGCTATTGCATAGCTTTTATCGCGGGCCTTGAGCGTGGGGACCGAATCCAGAAATTCCGTAACGAAAAAAACCTAACACCCCCAATCAGCGCCATCTAGTACCTTAATACGTACGTATGTTTTCTACAAACTAGATGGCGCTGTTCTGATATAACTATATAACTTCTTATAAATATAATTGCATAAGTTGATAAAAAATGCTATGCAATAGCTTTACCGCGGCAGTCTCCGAGTGCCACATTTAATTTTTTATGGGTTTTTATATTACTTTGTAGAGTTCACAATTCTAATAGTATTTTTCTGTAGTTATTTTTATCAGAGAATTTCATAAAAAAATGTTACTCCTTTCAACTCCTCTCGACTCTTCGCTGACACTTTTAACATTTTGCAAAACACAAAAACTCAATACACTGCTTTGTATTTATTTCCTATTAATATGTAATTTTTTCAAACTTTCAACATTTTCACGAAATATAATATTATCGACGATGTTGGTTGGCGGCCATTTATAAATTACGTCACGTGAATTTTAAGATAGGGTGTGTCACAAAAGTATGATGTCACCTTAGAATAATTACACTATAGAAACGAAGTCCGCGCGGCCGTTTTGAAGCACCTTAATTGGAGTCAGAAATGACTCCAAACACCGGGCAGCTCGTGTCAACGCGCGCCAAACGTGTCTCGCGAAAAGAAGAATTATGACGATTTGTCCAGTTAATTGTGTCACAAAATATCTGAAAAGCTATTCATGTATTATTGCTAAAAACATATGATTATCCGCAGCCGAAGTTCGGGAAAGTTTCGGTTTAGTGCTTCACTTTAGACAGAGCGCTTGTGTGAAGACTGTCTTTCTATAGTGTTATTGTTCTAAGGATGTCACACATTTTGCAATTTTAGTAATTTTGCATTATTGTTTAAGTACAACTATAGCATTAGAGATTTATAGATGTGATCTCACTAAGCTTATATTAGTCTCCCTCACTCCCCTTAACGTGTAACTTAGTTTATGAATGGCCCTTTAGTAGTTAAAACATACTTAATTTCGTTTCATTGTTATGTCTATGTTCGTTTCATTGTGTATACATTTATTTAGTGATCATGAAAATGTGTATTAAGATTTAATTTAGTACTGCCTATCTCGTTTATTTTTTATTGGAACGAAGTTCCTTATCGCGCGTTGTGAAAGGGGGCTAGACGGAAAAAATTCTTACGAAAAGTTGTCACGACACTTTTTGCTATAGTAAGCTATTGTAAGCCGTGCGGCGTGCGCATGTTTTATATTATTAGTATAACATATATAATAGTTATATATATGTATGTGTATTTATATACATAATCTAAATATTATATATTTTTTTTTTAATTTCTTCACTAATTAATCGAAAGAAACTTCGTTCCATCCGGGTGTCCCTTGACACCTCTCAAGTTTTTTCTTAATCGTATTTTGAAAGCACGAATCACCGCGTTGCAATCCATCCTGAGGTTGAATGAGAGCGTTTGTGACAAGTGGGTGGGTGACACGTGGGTGACAAGTGACACTTGCTAATTTTTGTCACTTTTTGTAATCTACTCGAATGCTATGAAGATACGTGAGCTCCGTATTCACATGCAATTACACTTCAGTGTACACTACAATGGGGTCATTCAAGTATTACGTAAGCACAATAGGAGGGGGGGGGGGTCTTTGCTTTGCTTATTTTTGATGAGGTGGGGGGTGGGGGAGTCTATATGATTACGTCAGCAGAATAAATATATTTTTGGAACGAAGTTCCTTATCGCGCGTTGTGAAAGGGGGCTAGACGGAAAAAATTCTTACGAAAACTTGTCACGACACTTTTTGCTCTAGTAAGCTATTGTAAGCTGTGCGGCGTCGCATGTTTCTCTGTCTGTCTCTCTCTCTTATAGAAAGCAAGCCAGATATTTTCATTTCTATTTCGCATTGAACAGTGTGTTTATTTTATTAATAAAATTTTATATATATACTTCGTTCCATCCGGGTGTCCCTTGACACCTCTCAAGTTTTTTTCACTTATTCGGATTATCCACAATTTTTTTTCTCAAAACTCTCTTGAATCAATAAATAAACCATTGAATGCAAGTACCAATGTTTACGAAAGCATGGGGGGAGGGGTAAGAGATTTGCTTACTTTTGATGACAAGGGGACGGGGGGGTTAAAAATTTCAAAAAATGTGCTTACGTAATACTTGAACGGCCCCAATGCGCCGACTGTGGTGACGTCATACGGTAAGAAACATTTGTGTCTCACAGTGGGCGCCGTATTCAGTTGGTCAATAACAAAAGTCACCATGATGAAAAATCACCGTGACTAAAAGTATCTGTGACATAAAATCACCGTGACATAGAGTCACAGTCGGCCGGTCTTGTGACTAAAAGCATTTTATCAAATAACTAGATGTATAACCAAAGGTAAGTATATTATTATTCTATCACTCACTCTCCCCATCATGTTGATATTATTCGCTTGTGAGGGCTGTGTTTTAAATATTTTGTAAATAAAACAATATAATATGTAGGCCTGCTCAAATATGCGCGGCATCATCTACCGCCGAGCGGTATCCGAGTGAGTAAAACCGCTATACTCGTATAACTCCGCCGGCGGTAGAGGTTACCGCGCGTAATCTGAATGGGCCTTAAAAACTTTATCCCACTTCTGATTATTTGTTACTAACTTCTGCCAGCAATATAGTCTGCAGTTAAAGCTCCATCCACCGACCGCACAGCCAATAGACTCCTAATAACAGGCGAATGGCTTCTGTCAACACATCTGGCTTATAGTACCGATGTAAATTCGTGCCGTCTCATTCTTTCCCGTTGCTTAAATTAATCTATTTCTTTCCAACGTGTCGTGTGGCCTTGAATTAGCCAATCACAGCGTTGATTTAGCCAGTCGCCCCGCTTCGTGTCACCTCAGCCAGTTGCCGGAATGCATTCGATACGGAAAATCAAACATTAGGTGTCCATTGGCTGGGTGGCCGGTGGCTCCATCATACGGCTACGAGAATAAGCATAAGCTACGAGACTGTTGTAATTACTCCACGAATTCTCAAACCACCCAAGTTGGTGCAAGTTTTGACCCATGCCCCTCGTTACTTGACCCCCTTTCGTTGACCCCTTGACGTGGGATGGATGGATAGCCCGTAACCCAGCTGCTCCCCAGGAATAACAGTCGCGCCTGCTGCTGTTCCATCGAGGTGTGCGCTATCATCATGAACATTGCGCTGCAGGACGCCCCATTCCTCGCGTTTCGGCTCCTCATCATCGCGCACTATAAGATCATCAACTATATGAACATCTTCTTCACCTGCAAGAATACTTTGGTAAGCGGTTTGTGCTGTTACGTCGTGTTGCCGTTTGCGTGTTGTTTAACGAACTTCTTTGAAGTGACAACTTCTTATGGGAGGGTTAGCCGCTTCGTTACGTAACGCGTTACGGCGCCGGTCTGTCTGGCTTCTCTTTCTCACGCATACGGCAGCGGTAGGCAGACGCCTCCTCTCTCACTCCAATGTGATCCAATTGAATATATGATTATTATTATAATGCAGAAATTCATATTTTAATGTTTTCTTATAAGTTGAATCTGAGTAGAGAAGATGATTTTGCAATGTCCAGACCATTATGCACGAACAGGTTGGGTTAGCTGATTCGTGAATGACTGGTGAATTTTCTATCCAGGTAATTCTCCTGCAAATATACCGTCTCTACGTCCTACATTTGGAAACGGTGGAGGAAGGTACCGGCGGATCCGTGTACAGAAAGAGAAGGAAACACAAGAGTAGTGAGGGGAAAGATAAGGACAGGAAACATAAGTAAGTATTGCATATCAAGACCTTAAGACACAGATCGAAAGGTCAAAATCATTTAAGAATCGTTTTGGAAGGGTGTTAACAGAAGGGTATGTGGCGACTTCACACATACGTCCTATGGTGACGTCATGACAAGCCTGAATCACGCTATCGAAGTTTTTTACACCGCTCGCATAATACAAGTTCCTACCCCAGTCGCCGTAGTCTCAATCGTTGTTTCCAGGGAATGTGGATGCGAACTCTGGTATCCCTTAAGCCCAAACTCTTCCATCATTGCGGCCTTAAGGATCCCTTGCAATCCAAACTCCTCCATCATTGCGGCCTTAAGGATCCCTTGCAATCTAAACTCCTCCATCATTGCGGCCTTAAGGATCCCTTGCAATCCAAACTCCTCCATCATTGCGGCCTTAAGGATCCCTTGCAATCCAAACTCCTCCATCATTGCGGCCTTAAGGATCCCTTGCAATCCAGACTCCTTCATAATTGACATGGTATTTTCCCCAGGAGTCATAAGACCAAGAAGCATAAAAGGAAGACCGAAGCGGGAGAAACCTCGATAGCGATGATCAGCGACCCCAGGAATCAGCAGAGAGTTGAGGGAGGGAGGATAAGGTAAGTCTTTCAACAGCCATCATTCCGTAATGTCAAAGCAGCGAAAAATAATCCCAGAAGTGTAACTACCGATCAAAAATAGCGTAATGAGTACCAGGCTGCGGCCTAGTAGGCAACGTCAGCCCATTCGTCGTTACGTTTTTTGTTTACTGACATTGAAATTAGCCAATCACGGCCGGCCTCGTGTAATGCGGCACAAAATAAGAACCAATTGTGGACGTTTAGCGGTTTAAGTGACGTGGGTGATTTGGTGCCATTTTCGAATGACTGTTTATATGGAAGGGCGTCCTCTATACTTTATAGCTCGTTGTGTCAAAGGCAATTTATGACAAAGGTTATTACAAACTTAATGATTATTTTAAAGATAAAAATACTTGGACATGAGTTTGAGTCCAGCTCTAAGTAGTAGTAAGTGCAATCTGCAAGGTTACAATAGTACAGGTGGAAATCGGGCGGTCCCGATACCAGAAGGCCCCGGTTCGAATCCAGATGTAAAAAAACTAATATGTGTGCAATTCACACGTGGTAGAAGTGAAACTAAAAATACGAATACTGTCAGTCCAAATATTGATGTTTTGCTTTGCGTAAGTAAGCCGCCATTTTGCCGTAAAAGGTATTGCTCTAGGACGCCGACCTTAGAGCACGCATGCGGATAATGCTTCCTATTTGATTTTCACGTTAAAATGTGTCTGTCTCTTTTTAATGTCGCTTTTCGCGTCATTTCCGTTTCATTGACTTTTAAATCAACGATGCTAAAAAAGTTTTCACTTCAAAAATATTTTATTTTCCGTCATCTACCTAGATGAACCTATCATCTACCTAAAGAACTAAACAGGTTAAAATGCAAACTGTTCCCCGCAGCAATACACGATGAACCAACATAACTATATAAAAGTCGTTCGGTCAATCTTTTTGTTTGTCGCAGAACATCATTTGGCGCGCCCTCGTAGGGAGGGGAATTTGTCGATAATAATATTTCGGTTTTGGAACGAAGTTCTGTAATATTAGCAGTGAGTATAGGTACTACCTATAGCGAGAGAGCCTAGAGTTCGTCCGGGGTAGTACCACTTCCACGGTACTTAGTACCATTTCTACCGCGTGATAATTGTTTTAACAGCAATTGTGTTACGGATAGAAAGGTGTGGATCCGACTACACTTTTTTTAGAGCCGACCATCTCAGTCCTCAAGGGTAACAACACATCTGTGTCCGAATTATAACAAGACTATTACTAACAACTACTAACTGGACTATTACTAACAACAACTAACAGGACTAACTATCACTAACAGTCCCTGTCCCAGTCCTCATACTTAATGACAAACTAACCAACTAACGTTCTAACACCTGCTAACTAACCATCGTAGTCACCATTTGAGTCTTGTTCTGTTTCGGTCACAGTTGTCGCGAGCGGCAACGATTGGGGCTGCATACTCTTTTGCTGCCACAATAAAATTCCTTAAAAAATCCTGCTCTCTGCACTGAGCTCAATAAAACCAATGTGGTAACATAAAATATACATCAATGGCTTTCTGTTGTTTTAGTGGAAGTACAAAATTCCTCGGTTATAATGTTATCGACATGTGTCCGCAAGCCCTAAGGGTCGGGGCGCGTCGCGGCCTCCCTTCGCCCTTGCGGTTAACTTATCGATATAGTTCTGTATAAGGGATTAATCGGGTGTTGGCTTTTACGCATATACGTGTCTATACATATAATAAATTGTTACTGGACATCTGTACATGAAAGATATTATGAGAGAGACACTAAATGATTTTTTTATAAGTTTAATTATAAATATGATCAGTTATTATTAATCAAGGATTTACTTAGCATCACATACATACATGTACATTGTACATAATACGATCAGTGTTATTTAACTTGCATTGTATGTATGTACATAATTTTGTACTTAACTGTTTGATCGAGTGGAAAATTACAACTCAATTTTAGATAGATATTTTTCATAGATAATTTCAATATGTGTTGTTATGATATTAATGACAGGACATGTTTTAAAATCTTTCCCAAAAAAACCATTTAAGTACATAATATATGGTTTGTTGGTCTTCATCGCAACCAATAGGTAACTGTCCCACTGCTGGGCACGGATCCCTTCTCACAATGCGATGTACAGGCCGTAGTCGAACTGGCCGAGTGTTGATAGGCAGACTTCGCCTTTGAGAACATTATGAAGAACTCTTAGGTGTGCTTCCTCACGAGGGTTGATCACCGCAGCAAATGATAATTAAATTCTAATACGCACATAATTTTTGAAAATAGAAGGGCGTGCGTTTGTTCCCGGCACTCTGGTTTGGAAATCCAACGTTAAAATCATTCGGCTATTATTGCCTTTTTTTTTATTTTATTAAGAAGCAAACGAGCATGCAGCACCTTCCGCTGCCGCCCATGACAACTGCGACCGACACAGAACAAGACTCACATCGGGACTGGGATGGTTAGTCAGTTAGCAGACGGTGTTGAGAACGTTAGTTGGTTAGTTCGTAGGTATGAGGACTGTAGGGACTGTTAGTGATAGTTAGTTCTGTTAGTTGATGTTTATTGAAGTTATACTTCTTTAGGCGCGTTATGAAAAAATGATGAGAGTGAAATTTTAATATGTGAAGTTGGCTGCGACACCTAAATTTAACAGCATGAAGTTAGTTCTAGGTGGTATGAAAATTGATAACTATGTTCAAGTTGTATATTCTAGTATTTTTTAGTTTGATTTGATACACATATAATTTATTTAATTGCAATATCACAGTTCATAAATTATAACTATTTAAAGATAATTTTGTTTTATTCGAAGCGGGTTTTAAGCACAGCGCCATCTAGGGGTGAACCTTCCTAACTTAAAGAATAAGAACGCCATCGGCCTAGCGCCATCTAGTAAATAATAGTAGAATAATAGAACTCGTTAGTATGGATTAAGTAGATAGTTGGCGGTATATTAATAATAGATACAAATAAAATAATAATAATATTTCTCATTATATTATTATAATAAATGAAATTTTTGAAAAGATTTTTATCTTGTTACGCCAAAGAAGTATAACTTCTAAAGCGTGTACATAAGTACACACACATTAATTTTTAATTGTTATGTCTTTTTCTTATTTGTCACAGATGCGTTGTTTATGATTTAGACGGTCGCCTCTAAACAGTGTAACCGTCTCCACTCTTTTCTGATCGGATTATTATTACACGGTGGTAGTACTGAGTACCGTGGCGGGCGGTACCACCTCGGGCTGTTTGTTGGGGCGTCATATAAATTAATGATATTAATTCCAGGGCTATAATACTGACCAACTCTGATGAGATCAAGGAATTGGAGCTCACAAGGTTCTTCAAGGACCAGGTTACAGTTGACAACGAGAAGAAGAAACCGTAAGAGCTCTTTAATTGTTTTGTAATCATTTATTCTTATTTAAATTAAATGTGCACATATTTGAAGTGAAACTTCTCAACGTTTGGATAGTTAAATTCATACACTATTCACTTATTTAGATAAGGATTAAAATGAAGTGTATAAAGATTTAAAGAATGATATACAGTATTAATATAAAAATAAGTACAGCGCTATTCCATAGCTATCGATGAGTGACGATTGGTCAACGCCCTACCTCGTGTTACGACCTCGAATTCTTACTCTCAGCGCGGCCAAAGAAGTTTCACTTCAAAACTAATATGTAAATACTAGTAAGCCGCGCAGCTTCGCTTCGGTAAAATCAAATTTAAGGCGAACTAAACATTGCAGCGTGATGCTAAATACTAAATACCCTATAACCGTCCTCACGAATGTGGCTATCAGACACTAAAAGTATTTTTCAAACCCGACTGGCATTTCCAGATATAAGCGTGTTCAAACGCACAAAAAACACTTCAACTTTATTACATTAACTAGTGGACCCGCTAATGTTAAATATTTTCCCATTTTTGCAACATTTTTCATTGATGCTCTGCACCTATTGGTGGTAGCGTGATGTTATATAGCCTGTAACCTTCCTCGATAAATGGATTATCCAACACAAAAAGATTTGCTATTCGAACCACTAGTTCCTGAGATACAGATTATTTTTAACAGGCTTTAAAAATAGAGAACTTTGCAACTTTAATTTCCGTTATTTTTCGCATTTTAGTAACATTTTTTACATTTTCTGTTTGATGTCAGTTTCATTTTATTAGAGGAAAGATTTAACATTCAATGACCTGCATGCGAAGTGAGGGGTCACAGATTCGATTCTCTTACGCGGCAGTTATTTGTTATTTTTTTTTAATCGCGTTAGTGCCCTTTGGGCCTTTTTATTATTTTAGTTTTTGTGCTTCGACTGTTATTTTAATTATTTGTTATATAAATTTAACATAAATACAATGGGCATACTGTTTTCTTAATAATTTATTGATTTTCAGATCAAAGAAAAAACCAAAATCGGAGTCTTCGGAGGAGTCCCTGAACAACATTCACCATACAACTGACGACTCGGGCATTTGACATCACAAGGTGAGGCGCGAGAGCCCGAGGCGAAGCCCTAGACGGAGTCCCCACAGGCACAGGGACAAACGTGACACACATAGAGACAAAAAGAAAAGTAGGAGGAAACAAAGTAGTGAGTCTGATTCTGACAGCTCGAGTTGAAGTGAAAAAATTAAAATTTTTTGGGTCATTGGCTGTCTGGCCGACGTTACTTCGGCCTTGGTTCGGCTGTTTTGGCAGCTTAAAAAAATAAACGTCAACGTTATGAATTAGTCTGTGGAATGATTGTTCGCTGTGGTTTGATGTTTTGGCGGGAATGTCATTGATACGGTATTGTGAAGTTATTGAGAGTTTAAAATAAATATTTTACGAAAAGTAATAAGAAATTAAGGTAATATGTATTATGCTATTTGTAATCGAACGATTTTATATTTTAATCGTTATAATAAATTCGATATTAGTAGTAATAAGTAGAAGCTTCGTTTTGTACGTCAAATTATGTTTTGGCGATTTTTTCTGTGATTTTTATTGTTTTTTTTTGTAAGATTAGAGACTGCATTATTTATCTACATTAAGTACATTATTATTATTATTATTGGATACAGGAGGCCCTATTTACGCACGATTTTATAGGACGTAGCGGGTGGATTTTTTTACTTATTTTTATAGGTAAAATAAGTAGTGCCTTAACCGAAAGACTATTGTTGAATTTTAAAAAATAATATAGTTCTCTTAAATAATTCTAGGCTGTTTTAGTATTACTATTTGAGTATGGTAACTAACGAAAATAACCTAAGTTGCCTAAGTAATTTGGAAAATAAATCTATGTAAATGAAAAAAAATAACTTCCTGCAAAGGCCTTTAATAATTTTTAATTTATAATGAATGGAGTGGACATAGAGAAATATAAGAATTTAAGGTAATAAAGAAAATAATATATTTAGGGGAGGAAATGGCGAACAAATTGATTACAAATTGTGCCGAGTGTAATTTGAAACGTTTGAATGTAATGAAATATATGTGACATTTCGAATTCTGCGATAAAATTGTATCATTTTAATAGATATTGTGAACTTGGTACCAACTTTAGTAGTAAGATAACTTGACAATGTTACATTGATAATTATTAGAACAAATTCAGTCATAATAATTGCTAATTATTGTGGTTAATTTAATAAATTGTTATATTATCAGTATTTTAAATATTCTTACAAAGAAGATATCTTAGATTTTTCAGAATTTTCAAGTTTGTCGAATTTTTCAAGACCTTTGTCTAGTTTGTCTTGAAAAATTCGACAAACTTGAAAATTCTGAAAAATCTAAGTTTGTCTTGAAAAATTCGACTGTTTGTTGGTAAAGAGTTAAAGACCAACAATGTTGACAGATTAAGAAGAAATAATGTCGGTACACGGATTAAAAATAATTTCGGTATTATTGGTTAGCGGGCGAGAAAAATGCGGGTTGTAAGTTTTTAAAGCTAAAAGCGTGCGTTGGCCTGTTCTTAATATGTACGTGTTCTACATTCAGTTTCAAATTTATTAATTATCTGAGTCACTAATTAATATTCACGCACACGAATCTGTAGATTGTTTAAAATACCTGTTAAAGTATTAAAAAATATATTTAGGTGACCTATGGTTATTGTAAAGAATATTTCCACGATTTGAGTAGATTTTTAATAAACGTTTCGAAAAATATTGTTTGTTTTTGATATTTTTACAATGGCATGAACAAAAATGCGGAGTAGTGGCAACCAAACTATTTGAAGAAACCATGATTCATCATCATCATCATCACAACCCATAACTGTCCCACTGCTGGGCACGGGTCTCCTCTCACAGTGTGAGGGGTACAGGCCATAGTCCACCACGCTGGCCAAGTGCGGATTGGTGGACATGATTAATAGCATTCAAACCCTTGGAGAACTATCGCACCTTTAGAATTGAAGTGGCATAACTCAAAATTTTCAGAAAATGACTGTTCCATCTAGAAAAATAATTTACAACTGTAGTGGAATTACTAAAAACTAAAAAATTTAAGAAAATAACTTTTATAGATGGAACGACTCAATAACATGTTTATAAGTATAAAATATAATGTTTATAAGTATCAAAATATCTAAATGACTCATAAAAGATGAAAATTTTAAGGTATGCCACTTCAATTCTAAAGGTGCGTTATGTGTAAAATAGACAAAATTAAATAGTAAAACACATCTTAATTAAGAGGGGGTATAAAGCTAGGAAAAAATCAAATTTCACCCGCGCGCCCCGCCCCGCCCGTCAAATAGATGCGCCGCAGCAGTTGCGCGTCCGGTTTCATCTGACTTTATTAGCGGCTGTACACTCTCGCGAGACTGCTAGCCGAGTGCACTCGTATGAGAATGTACTTGGTAGTGCTCGCCTCGCCTCGTGATGTCTCGGGGGGTCTCGCCTACTCTCGCTCCCATGACGTCTCGGCCGAGGCGTCACGAGACAGAGCGAGTACTCTCGCACGAGAGTGTACAGCCGCTATTATATAACATGGCATCAGTCAAGAATACGGCACAGTATAATGTAAAAAATGAGACAAATTTCGGCTCAATAAATGTAGAATCATCTACCTCAAAAATGACAAGCTGTTTTTTCTTTATTAGGGTTAGATTTTTATACAATATTAATAGCTAGAGAGCCAGTGAATGGCAGACAACACATTATTAGGTGTCATTAATAATTTTGAATATATTATTATGTAGGTATCTAATATAATATAATGAAGTATAACTATGTTTTTCTTCAGGTTCTAGAAACTTGATCTACTACTGTAAAAATTGAATCTAAGATTGCCAATTTTGCTTTATACCCCCTCTTAATGTTAAATGAAATTTTTATCAGAAGTACTGCATCAAATTGCTACTATAGTGAAGCTAGGGGAGCGGCAAGTAACTCCCAAGAAAAATAATACTATTACTTCTGGCTGAAATTAGATGAAATTAGAATGAATTATACCACGACAATTACTGTGTTGTGGGAGCCATGGACAACACACAAAGACATACATATTGTAAACAGAAATGTCTTATCTTATTATAATAATGCACACATCACATCTATTCACAAATATTAAACAAAATAATATTAATAATTTAATAATAGTAATTGAAATGAAACAATTATTAACAATAAATAACTTTTATTATTACGAAAATAAGTTACTTCATACTTAATTCCTATTTAAATATTTAAAGTCTACCAATTACACGATTCGATTAACCACTGTTATGGCAGAGTATATTTAAAAAGTAGGAGCAAAGGTACCGATGAGGTGTGATTGTATGCGCGCTGATGTGCCTTCATATGTATACGGAGCTTTGAACGCATACACAGATTTTCGTCGGAGGCTTCAGGACGTTTTTTTAGTTAAAATAAGTTTAATCCAGTCCTTCGCAGTGCGCAGTAAGCGACGACGCAAAACGTGTCGTTCGTATCGTCAACCGTTTGTGTTATCCAAGGCGCGCACACAATCATGCCTTTACCAACGTGTGAGACAACCTTAATGTACGATGGTGTTGGCATAGATTAAAGGAGTGCGCACATTACAACGACTCCACGACCGACCGACGCCAACGCGACTAAAACCTTGACAAAGCTAACATTCAATTATGAGCCTTATATCTTTGAAATTAAGGTTGAATTTCGAACTTATACTTAAAAGCCCTGTACGGCTCGCCCTACACCCATAACCGTTCCGTTTCGAGACCAACGCGTCGACGTTGCGTTGACGACTCACCGTAGACGAGTAGTCCACGCGTCGACCGACACAATGACGTAATGTAAATAGCGTCGGAGTTGAAACGGAGTGGAGACGGAGTCGAGTTGACGTCGATGAAGCGTTGATCGCGGAACGGAACGTCGGAGTTGAAACGGAGTGGAGTCGGAGTGGAGTTGACGTCGAGTTGGTGTAATGTGCGCACTCCTTAAGAGTAACAGATTAATCATCCGTGTGATGATTTTCCTTCGCTAAGATTTCAGCTCCATATTTGTAGTATAAAGCTCGCCAGAAGAACGCTCTGTCCAGGGTTAGCGGAGCCACGTATTGGGGCTCGAGGCTTACTGCCAGCTGGTGCGGATGCGGCAACCATTCTCCATTACTCGGGTCCGGGGTTGGGGTACTGAGAAGAAATATTGGATTAGTTACACGGTTACACCAAAGGTACTTATTATCGGTCAAAAACAAGGGAGATAGAAAGAAATTAACAGCGGACTCCAGTAAGAAAGGTGATGCTTTCCAGGTTGTTTTTACGGAAATAATATTACCGGTAATAATGTGAACTGCACTGCACTTCGCTAAAAACTTATAATAAATCTTAATTAATTTTATTAGTCTCTTAGCGAAGCCGTCCCAACGAGCAGGGACGGTTTCCAGGGGCGGCTTTACCTATAGTGCAGGGGGTGCGGTGCACCCGGGCGCTGGGTGTCGGGGGCGCCGATAATCGCTCGCGACACGTAGACCTAATCATTTCGAATTTTCGACCGCGCGTTTTGATACAAAAGCGGCGCCAGGGCATTGATTGCACCCTGGCGCTACATGTGCTACAGCCGCTCCTGCCGGATTCTGCAGCCCATTACCACACTCTGGTCATGGCACTGGACTCAGTATTTTAGGTTGCACCAATATGGCTAAAAGGCCAGATTGGTGCAGCTGCATACTTACGGATGAGACGAAGATAAACTTACCCAAATGTGGCAAAGTTAGTCCACATCGTGGTCATGAATGTGATGATCCTGGCGTCCTCCTCATCCATTGGTAGAGGGAATCTCTCCAGCTCGAATACGTAGAACAACTCATCTCGATTCGCTGTTGCTCCGAGGCTACTGTTCGTCAACAACCTCCCCAAATTCCTATTGCCCATAAACGTGAAGATGTACTGATATATCGGGTTACCTGAATTATTCGCGTAGAGTTCCGAAAATAATGACATTGGACCGACAAAAGAGAAGTCTGTGTTCAAATTAATTATACCACCTACGAGGATTTCGTCACACGTTGTGTTCGTGAAGTAAGTTTCCTTTAAGAGCTGCCTAAATTCCTCTTTTTCATCTGAGTGTACAGAAAAACTCCGTTGGTCTAATACTGAATAATCCTCATTCTTGATTCTATCCATTTGGCTGCTAATAGTGTTATAATCCAACGTACTTGTCAGACCTTCCACGGTATTCAAGCCTATGATTGCAGGAACTGGGTTTGGGATTTTGGTAGTCAACAAATTGAAAGGTGTATCTAATAGAAATGGTTCTTCGTCAATGAAGATAGATTCAACAGAGGGAACGAAGACAGATTTAGGATTCATTTGCTTCTCGATTGCTTCTTCCACAACTGTTACTTCTGATTCCATGTATATTTTCAACAGCTTCTCAGGGTCTACTGTCTTTAATCCCAAAGATTTGGCTACTTGGCTCGCGGTTTTCAACGGGTTCGGGTCAAATGACTGCGGGGTAAATGGACTTCCACTCTCCGATATGATTCTGTGGAATAATCCTCTTGTTGACGCGGATAGAGTCAAATATACAGCTGCTATGCCACCGCTTCCTTCACCAAAAACTGTGACATTATCGGGGTCTCCTTTAAAAGCTGCAATGTTTTCCTGAATCCACCTCAGAGCTTGTCGAATATCTTTTAACCCCGCATTACCAGGTGCCTCTGGGATGTTTAAGTTCAGGAAACCGTAGACATTTAGTCTGTAATTCAAGGTTACGACAACAACACCGTGACTGACCAGATATTGTGGCCCATAAAAGCTTGGGGTTCCTGAGCCGACCCCGAAGTCTCCGCCATGGAGGAAGACCATGACAGGGTGACTGGTGTTGGTAAATGCTGGCGTGAATATGTTCAGAACTAAGCAGTCCTCGTTGTCACTCGCCGCAGCTAAGGGGTCGTAAGTGGGAAATTGGGGGCATAATACCGCTCTGTTGTCAGCGACGTATACTCCTGAAAAGGGCGGTGGCGGTGCTGGTCCCTGGGAAAATATAAATAGCCCATTAGCCTTAATTTTAAACAAGCTGTGCCCGCGACTTCGTCCGCGTAGAATTTGACAAAAAAATATAGTAAAAGTAGCCTAAGTTACTCTTTATGCCATCAGCAATCTGCATTGAAAGTCCCGTCAAAATCGGTCCAGCCATTCCAGAGATTAGCTCAAACAAACAGACAGTACTCAACACTTTGTAAGTCGACTGTCTGTGAATTTCGATAATCAAAATAATAATTTTGCTACACTTTATCGACTCACAATTACTTAAATAAATGACTTATCTACTCACCCGAAATTTCACAGGGACGCCATATCTGATCCCGAGAAACTCGTAATATAATTCATTTGCCGCCAATTTCCCTTCGATTAATCCCTGCTCTGTGGTTACAATTAATTTATTTTCTAAACTTAAAACCGCGCCAAAAAGCGCGGCAAAAGTGACAGCTAGCAGCGCCATCTTTAAATCTTAAAACTATACGTTGTGTTTTTAATTCACATCTTTTTATACTGAGAGAGTTGCGTACAACCGTACGACAAAAAAGCGAATTTAATGTAATCCTTATTTACACGGGTGAAGACAAATATAGAGAGTTAAGCAAGTGCATTGTTTTTTACAGACTGTACGTGTCATAATGTTAGTTTTCAAGATGAACGTGATTTAACTGCTGATACAAATCTATAGATTGTATTGTGACGAACCGATTACATAATTTAGATAAGATATCATTATGTAACAAATCAGTTGGATCAAGTTCATTTTAATTATTATATTGTAGAGTCTAGAGTCCGCCCGGGGTAACCACCGCCCTCCACGGTACCTTGTACGACTTCTACCGTGTAAAATTGTTATAACTTAACACGCATTATGTTCCGGTTGGAACGGTGTGGAACCGGTTACAATTTTTAGAGACGACCATCGCAGTCTCCAAGAGTAGCAACACATCTGGGACCGAATTAGAACCAGACTATTACCACAAAGTAGACAACTATTACTAACAAAAACTAACAGGAGTAACTAATACTAACAGTCCCTGTAGTCCTCATACTTAACAAACGAATCAACTAATGTTTTAATAACATGACTAACCATCCTAGTCCCCATGAGTCTTGTTATGTTGGTCACAGTTGTCAGGGGCGGCAGCCGGCAGCGGATGGGTGATGCTTCATGCTCGTTTGCTACACGATTACTATAAAAAATCGGTTGTCTGGAAAGTCGGTTTACGGACGATAGTTTTACGTGATAACGTCATAAAGAAACATTGATGAAAACACGTTGTCGGGTATACAACATTTGTTATAAATAATGGCTTCCGTCGAGGTGGTCGTGCTGCTAAATGTCATCTATCAGCATTGGATTCAATGGAGCGGCGTGCCAAGAGGCTTATTGGTGACCTTAAATTGGTTGAGGCTAAACTCCAAGGGGGGGAGTAAGGGGATGGAAATAACAGCTTAACCAACCCAATCGTCAACCCCACCTGCACGCGCCGAAGGGCGGCGGTGACAAATCAGTTACCGTGGTGCTCCCTGCTAGATAACAGACGGGGCTCTGGCGACCGAGTCAGTGGCGGGATAACCACTCAGCTGCCATACAATTGGCTAAAATGGGCATCAGCGGCCTTGGAGTCTAAATCACTCCAAAAATGTCTGGGGCAGAAGGCAACGGGAAACCACTGCTACTACACTCCCAAGAAAGTCATCATGGAAGTACAATCAAAGGACATATCACGATCGCCATGCGACCCGATTAGCAACCGGCGCCGCGCTGCGTCCGGGGTACGCGGTGAGAAATGGGCTACCGGCCATGTGAGGGCAGGAGACCAGGCCCTTCATGGAAACTATGCTACTGGAATACCCATCAAGCTGCGACATATACAGACGATAGGTACATGGAATGTTCGCGGTTTACTTTGCCCAGGAAAGCTAACTATAGTGGAAAACGAGATATCTAGATGCGGCCTAAACATCTGTGGTCTTAGCGAAACACATTGGAAAGGTAGTGGACATTTCCTTACTGAAACCTACGCTGTCTATCACTCTGGCAATGAAAACAGCAGTATTAATGGAGTGGCAGTTGTGATTCCAAAACAGCAAAGGAACTGTGTAATAGGTTATGAAGCA
Organism: Ochlodes sylvanus; assembly: GCA_905404295.2. Lineage (NCBI taxonomy): Eukaryota > Metazoa > Arthropoda > Insecta > Lepidoptera > Hesperiidae > Ochlodes > Ochlodes sylvanus. The sequence goes on from FR990150.1 coordinate 1,582,146, forward strand.
ATTAATGACCGTATACTATCCATCAAACTTAAAGCGGCACCGGTTAACTTGAACATAATACAGGTTTATGCCCCTACTAGCACTGCAAGCGACGAAATCATCGAACATTTCTACTCTGAACTAGAAAGAACAATGGCCAAACTTCCTAAACGAGAGTTACTCCTGATACTGGGCGACTTTAATGCTAAAATTGGGGAAAACTCACATAGCCTCAGTAACTGCGTAGGTAGGTTCGGCCTCGGAGTGCGCAACGAAAGGGGTGAACGTCTTATGCAATTTGCCACGGAAAACAGCCTTGTGATAGCGAACAGCTTATTCCAGCACCACGTACGCAGACTCTATACCTGGACTTCACCAGACGGAAACTATCGCAACCAGATAGATTATATTTTGGTTGGCTCGAGGTGGAAGACATCAGTTCAGAATTCTTACACATTACCTGGTGCTGATTGTGGATCAGACCATCAACTACTGATTTTAAAATTAAAGCTGAAACTGAGAGCAGCCAGAAATATTAAGAAACAAGAGAAAATTGAAGTCAAGGACAGCACCAAATTCATCGAAATAGTGGAAAACAACTGGAATTGTTGGATAAACGAAAATCTCTCTGAAGATCCACCAGAATTGCTATGGAACAGAGCAAAATCTTTCATTACAGACGCGGTAACACAATCTACACCTACCGATATACCACGGAAACGTCAACATTGGATGACTGATAACACGTTTGCTCTAGTTGATGAAAGACGCCAGAAAAAAGCTGCTGGTTCGGATGTTAGAGAGATAAATCTATTAACTGCACAGATCCAAAAAGGTTGCCGAAGAGACCATAATGATTACTTTCAGAAAATCTGCGAAGAGATAGAAAGTCATGCGGACAAACATGAATCGAGAGACCTATTTCGGAAAATCCATCTTATCACTAAAACATTGTCCTCCAAAACATGGGCAATTGAGGATAATGAAGGTAAAGTAATTACTGAACTGAGCCGAATCTCCGAAATATGGAAAGGTTACTGCCAGTCTCTATTCGAAGGCCCGCAATCTGTAATGGCCCCTAACACAAAACCCGACAGCGAGAATCTGGAGCCCAACATTCTCAAATCGGAGATCAGAAACGCAATTAAACACCTGAAAAATGGGAAAGCCACTGGTGTTGATTCCATACCCATAGAGACTATAAAAGCCCTTGGAGAACGAGCAGTCATAATATTTCATAATATATGCAACAGAATATGGCAGACTGGAGAGTGGCCCTCAGAGTGGGCACATACCATTTTCATACCCTTACATAAAACAGGTTCAACAAAAAAGTGCAATAACTACCGACTCATTGCTCTAATATCTCATGCCAGTAAAATCATGTTGCATATACTAAATGAACGGCTAAAATCCTATTTGTCTAAAGAAATTGCGCCAGAACAGGCAGGATTTGTTAAAGGGAAGGGAACCCGAGAGCAAATTCTCATTATACGCCAGATTATCGAGAAGGCTCGAGAATTCAACAAGCCAGCATATATTTGCTTTGTGGATTTCTCTAAAGCATTTGACTCAGTTAACTGGCCAATTCTGTGGAAGACCTTGACAGAAATGGGAACTCCGCCTCATCTAATATACCTTCTTCGACGGCTTTATGAAGATGGATCAGCCTCAGTACGCACTGATGAAATACTATCAAGTAATTTCCATCCTAGCGCGGGTGTTCGTCAGGGTTGTATAATATCACCGCTTTTGTTCAATATATACACCGAACTAGTGATGCGCATTACTTTAGAGGACTGGAAAGATGGTATTAGCATAGGTGGTTATAGGATTGCAAATCTTCGCTACGCAGATGATACAACCTTATTTGCGACCAGTGCTGAGCTCATGGAAGAATTGCTTAAGAAGATGGAGCTTGTAAGTCTTGAGTTCGGCCTGAGGATCAATCGAAAAAAGACCAAAGTGATGATTGTGGATCGCTGCAATAATAATGCACCTGATGTGACTGAATTAGCAGGTTGCAAGGTCGTCACATCTTACGTTTACTTGGGTGCATTGATCTGTAACAGTGGGGGTTGCATGGAGGAAATAAAAAGACGTATGGCTATGACAAGGAATGCCATGGATAGATTAAAGAAAATATGGAGGAACCGGAAAATAACAAGAAGTACTAAGCTGAGACTTGTCCGCACGCTCGTGTTCCCCATTTTTCTTTATGCTTCCGAAACGTGGACCTTGCGTGAAGTAGAAAAGAAGAAGATAGATGCCCTAGAAATGTGGTGTTGGAGAAGAATGCTCGGAGTGTCGTGGACCGAATTCAGAACCAACACCTCCATACTCAAGGAACTTGACATCAAACATCGTCTGTCATCTATCACACAAAAACGCATTTTAAAGTTCTTTGGCCACGTTTCGAGAAGAAACGAAAAATCTATCGAGCGTCTTGTTGTGCAAGGCAAGGTAGAAGGTGTACGACCTCGCGGGCGGTCACCCATGCGCTGGACTGACCAAATAAAATCTGCGGTGGGTGGTCCTGTACATGTGTGTACTAGACTAACAGCCAATAGGGAAAGATGGCGAGACATCGTGAGGCGAGTTACATCAGCCCCAAAAAGACCCACATGATGACCACGACCGTTCTGTCAAGAACGCATCGACTAAGAAGAAGAAACTCCAAAGCCTCGAGCACAGGCGCAGAGATGCCAGCCTCTCGGTCTTCTACAGGATACATTTTGGATAGTGTGCACAGGAATTACATGACTTGATTCCCCCATCCCTTTGCCATCGAACGACCCGACGTACGGCGGGTATTCATCCCTTCGTCGTAAACATCCCTCCAGTGCGGACGTCACGCTTTGCGTCGTCATTCATCATACGTACCGCGAAGGACTGGAACAAATTGCTTGCGTCGGTGCTTCCGTTCGATTACAATGTAGGTGCATTAACTTAAAAAAAGGTGGGCGGGGGTTATTGTAAAAGTTTTCCGCTGGGCGCGGTCCAGTAACAGAACTATTCTAACAGGTAGCTCTGAAGTCACGCTCTGACGTGCCGCTCAGGCGGAACGGGACCCTTTTTCGTGCGCGCTGCCAGTGTTTATCCATTCATAAGACAGACGAGGATGAATTTCGCCGTGTGTACAATTACATGCACATCATCAAAGTGTCTCAAAAGGGTTTTACACGTGTTGGATTGCACCTGTGTCCCTCGTCCCTGCCTCCCTCTTAGATCCGTGAAACATTAAGATCAATAAGGTAAGGAGATAAGGCCTTTTTTTCTCCCTTTTCAGATATGGATAATTGAAGAGAGATATAAACACGATAATTGGATTTATGTAATGCGCGCTATCCTGCCTGACTATCCTGTAGCTGTACCGCGGACAGTAGAGCTAGAGGAGAGGCAGAGGCTGGAGTGGAGGTGGAGAGGATTGAGGATACCAATTGAATTGATACCATACCATACGTTAGCGCGCATTTTTTGATATTAATAGGCCTAGGCCATAGGCCTTACCTTAACGGCTTAAGCTTATTATGGCGGTATAATATAATATAACCGTATAACTATAACTATAAGTATAATATAAGGTATTAACTTTAACTTATTAAGGACGTTAGAAAGAACGCCTTGTCAAAAATAACAGTCAATCGAGTTTTATAATTGGCTCAATATGGCTCAAATGACATCATTGGACATTGAATAGTAAGAACGGCCACTGCTTATAAAATCTCTACATGATCTCAACAGCGTGATTCAGATATAAGTACAACGACATCTATTGACCACTTTGAAAACAAAACGTATTCGAACGAATAGACATTGAGGCAGCTGTGGTTTTATTTGCTCGAGTTTAGGTTTACCCACGGAAATCGGAATACAAATTCCATAAATATTTAATAAAGAAATAAGACAGGTAATATTATAAAGGTGCAAAAAAGCAAGCCAGCCTCGAGCGTCGACCACTTACCTATCAATATGCAACCGTCTTGATTATTGTAATGAAATCTGGGTAGTCTAATATTAGTATGAAATAACGTTACGACTTCGTAAAACGTGCAAAATAATGTCGAATTCTCCCAAAATCAGTAGGTATCCCACAATCTGAGCAATTTTTTGTACAGTTTACTGAAAAATTATCACGCATTTAGATTTGTGATTTAACATAGTAGTTTAACTTCACAATTAGATGTGTAATCTGTCAAAAAAAATACAATTTTATAACCATTAAAAAAATTTACATTAACAATTTTGTATTCATTGGATATAATGTTATTATACTACTAACGCCATCTGCTAGAAAAACAAAGAATTAACAGAACTAATTAATTTAACTTCATATCTAGATGTTTTATTGTTAAAAAAATATATTTTTTTAACAATAAAAAAATTAAAAGAATTGTATGCATTGGATAGAAAGTTATTGTACTACTATCGCCATCTGTTAGAAAACCAAAGAGTTAACATCGCTTCATTCAACAGACCTACACACACTACTCAAATACATCGTAGCTATTCTACTTAATACTAGGTGACACCACTGGAATCAGGTTGTAAAATAACGGCAGAGTTTTAGCCGGAAAGCGACAATGTCACATAGCCTTTAAAATTATTACCCGTTAGAAAAACTACGCGAGCCGTCACAAAGCTCAGCTTTTTCCTAGTTTAAATTAGGCTCCTTCGGCGTACCATCAACAAACATACACTTTTAATTACTTTTTTTAACTATTCTTCAACACAGAGAAAGTCGATCTTCTCATATATAAGTATAATCTATGGTAGACCTTACGTGATCTGATCAGAGACAGAGAGAGATATCAGAAATTCCTACCTACTCTGTGGCGATCCCTATTTAAACTTACATAGTTCATTTTTATTAATTTTATTCATTAATTTCTCCAAATGATGGAACGTGCCTTTTTTAATATTTGTGTGATTTTAAAACAATCTTAAATAATAGATAATGCTTGCTAAAAATGAAAATAGTAAATAAAGAAAAAAAGTAATTTAAGAATACACGCGATTTAAATTAAAACGCGATGCGTAATCTGATAGAGTAACTGAGTCATAAATTAATGAGTAACTTACACATTTTTTAGACTAGACAAAGACAAACCTTTTTGAGTCTTTTGACATTTCTTTTTTTTATGTCGCGCGTCCGCCGTCCAGTAATTATCATGTCAAATTGTCAAGTAGCAAAAAGTCATTAGTGTTTATATACTCTTTGGTCATAGGTACATCAGATACAAGCATGGAAGTATGAAACCTATGGAAGTGACATGTCAACAAAAAATGCGTGCCACTGTTACGTCATCTGGCCACCAAACATGGCGGCATTAGTGCTGACCTATAACTCATGACATCAACTACTCATGACCTATAACTGCACATAAGAACCTTGCTAACTATTATAAAAATCTTACTTTATTTTCCCGGCAACATTAACAATAACCAATATTTTTAATGTTATTTATAGCGTATCTGTGTATGGTTAAAGATGGCTGATTTGACTTTGACCACGACTTTTTGACAAGACAAGTACCGGCTGAACTGACTGACAATGTCATTTGGGTCGGTAAACTTGGCGGATTTTCGGCCTCATTAGGTAGTAGTAGTAGTAGTGTACATAAAGAACAAGATGTCGTGTCCCTACTATAATATGTCCATGGACAATGTCCATTGGACATGGATACAAGTCAAGACACTCAAAACAGTCAAGTCAATGAAGTCAACTTAATATTCGATTGTTTCACAATTTATTTTAAGATTTGAGAAGTGTGTCCTAAACAGTCAAAATATCTTAAAATTTATCAACTGTGGTGTATTACATACTTAAAAACAAATCATTTCCCTACACAATCTAATTGGAGTTGTATAAATCAGTGGTAAAACTCACTTGCTTACGTGTTTTACGGAATTGTGTATAATTATAACAATTTCATTGATCTCTAATGAAAGTGTGTCTGGAATAGACAGTATAAAAACTAAAATGAGTAAGAAACCTGTCCGGGCTGGTCCGCGAATTCGTGTCAACAGAGGCAGAAGGGACGACATCCTTGACCAGAAGATTGATGAAAGAAAATTCGTGTACACCTGTCAGTATTGCCGCCTAAAGTTTACTCAAAACAGCCATTTCTTCAGGCATATGTCGTCGAATCACCAAGTTCAACAGCTAGAAGCGACATTCGAATGCAATGAATGTCAAATTGTTTTCAATAAGAAAAGTAACTTGGACATTCACTGCCAAACGCAGCATCAGGTGAAGAGCAAGTCTAAATGTGAAACTTGTGCTATTACATTTAAATCTCGTTACTGTTTACGAAGACATTTGAAATTGAAGCAGTTATTAGCCGAAAACTCGTGTGCAAAATGCCATAAAAAGTTTACAAGCAAAGACAGATTATTGAAGCATGAGAATAGTAAACACAGTTTTAAAAACTTAATGTTTCAGTGCGATCATTGCTTGTTGAAATTCAGGGCTAAGCAGTCCCTTCAGACACATCAGACTCGGATCCACAAAAAGTTATGATATGCACCGTCACGGACCCTTCGTATACTAAGTGTACTAAAAAGAAAAATAACATCACTCTTTTATAGTTTCAATATTAACAAACATCTACTACCCTGACCAAGAATTGGCAGAATTCAAATAATAATTCATATTACAAACACATCTTCTAACTAACCAAGAATTGGCAGAACTGAAATGATAATTCTCATTAGTTATTTTTTCAATTTAAAATTATATTCATTGACAAAGGTGATTAATTCTAATACAGGAAGTATTAGAAATCCTTCAAATTAAATGTTACACCCAATGGGAAATCTTGTACATTTGTTTTTTTATTAATGATGTCAATTTTAATATATCTTTAAGCGTATAATAATTAACAATTTTGTTATAACACCGGCCCCATATTGATGTAGTTAATGATGAAGCTTAATAAATTAATGGTTTGAAAAACTAATAACATGTCTTTAAAGCTAAGTGAATAATAAAGACAGAGCAATAAATTTATGTGATGTTAATTGAGGCTTACCCTCTTTTGGAGTCAATCCAGAGTGTAGTATCCGGATGCTTGTAAATCAAAACTAATCTGGATAATTTCAATGTGAAGATATGTATGTTTATAAGCTTGTATTAGTGTTTGTTACTTGTAAACAATTAGAACAAGTTAATGCTTATAATTATGTATTTTCCTAGATACATGAAATAGTCAGTATTTGATGTCAATTCTGTAACAGATAGTTCTGCAATATGCATGTATAACAACACAGAGAAGGCTGCATTGAAAATTTTATGCTGATATCTTAAAACGTTAGTCATGTAAGGGTCCACCAATCCGCACTCTCACGGCACTGTGGAGTATGCTCTGGGTGCTCTCGGTGGTGAGGAAGCACATACTCAGTTGTGGTCATTAATGGTTTTTACATATTTCCTCTGTGCAGATATCGGGTTGTTCATAAATAGGTTTGGTTATTGAACCATCCTGTACAATATTTTAAGCTTGGCATACACGCTTGTGCATGCCAAGCTTAGCAGTGATAGCGGTGTGGTTGAACGTTGGACTGCCGAACCGGAGGTTCCGGGTTCAAACCCCGCACGCACCACTAATTTTCAAAAATTATGTGCGTATTAAAAATTCAATTATCACTTGCTTCGGTGAAGGAAAACATCGTGAGGAAACCTGCACACCTGAGAGTTCTCCATAATGTTCTCAAAGGTGTGTGAAGTCCACCAATCCGCACTTGGCCAGCGTGGTGGACTATGGCCTATACGCCCCTCACACTGTGAGAGGAGACCCGTGCCCAGCAGTGGGACAGTTATGGGTTGTGATGATGATACACGCTTGGTGTCCAGTCACGAGCAATAAAATTGTAAAAGGGCAAATTAATACACGAGCTCCATTTTACCATACATTTTCTATTCAATGACAATATTGACATAATTCCTTTGTTCTTCTTAATCATCCGTTTATTCTTGTAGATGGCCTGTTCGCCGGCCAGTAACATTTTGCTAGAATACCTGAAACCTATGAAAAACTACCAACTGAATATCTCTCCTCTCCGCTCCTCAATCTACTCTCCACTCCTCAAGCCTGCTCCTCACCACTCCACACCGCGCCTCACCAGCTCACCACACCTCACCTCGCGTCCCCACACCACATAATATGACCATCTCTTGATAATCCTGCTCCTCGCAGTTGTTCTAGTAGAGGTACAAAATTCCTCCGTTACAGTCGGCCATCCTGAAACAATTGCGGCCCGCAATTGGCACGCATACAAAAGTATCAACACTCATGAAAATCGAAATCAAATTGTACACTGTAATTACACGTCAAGGTATACATCACCCTATTTATGCCGAAATATACTCCTCCTCTATATCTCCTGTACATCATTTTATAACTCTGAAAACATGCACTTATATCTGGTTATATTTTACATCTCTTTAATCAGATTCGTATAAATTCCAGTTTATTTTAATAAAGGCTCCACAAAATATTCTTCCAGAAAATGCCAATTGTATTGCAATAAAAACAATCTGCACTCATCGTCTATTCTTCATTTGTTTTACGTCTTTTGTCTTTCCCAATGACACGTTTATCTGACATTTTATAATATTTTCTGCATCACACAATATTGTTATTTCTTTGCTTTACATCATAATCTCCAGGGCGAAACTCTTTCTAAAGCGGAATGGCACATCCTTACCAGCCAATAATATAACAAGAGTGCCACTAAGAACTTTTCATATATTTCATCGGAACTCATGCATGAACTCTTAATTACAACGGCACAATTCACATCTTTCTGAACTCTTCATCAAATTGCTAAATCCACATTTAATCTTTTTATATCGAGAGGACATCATCATTTATAATCCATCTGACACATAGCCATAATGTCATATGCATATTACTTTGAAATCTTACTCCTTTTTATCGAGAAAACTTTCAATTCCGGCAATTACTTTTTATTCTCTCCATTCTTAACACGTGGGTATTATGTTTTACAACATAAACATCCCACTTCTGAATGTAAAAGGGCAAATTAATACACGAGCTCCATTTTACCATACATTTTCTATTCAATGACAATATTGACATAATTCCTTTGTTCTTCTTAATCATCCGTTTATTCTTGTAGATGGCCTGTTCGCCGGCCAGTAACATTTTGCTAGAATACCTGAAACCTATGAAAAACTACCAACTGAATATCTCTCCTCTCCGCTCCTCAATCTACTCTCCACTCCTCAAGCCTGCTCCTCACCACTCCACACCGCGCCTCACCAGCTCACCACACCTCACCTCGCGTCCCCACACCACATATGACCATCTCTTGATAATCCTGCTCCTCGCAGTTGTTCTAGTAGAGGTACAAAATTCCTCCGTTACAAAATGTATACATTGTCACGTTTTCTAAAATATCTTAACTTGAACAACAACAACAATTCGTTCTAAATTGTATATTATACCTTATTTTGACATCGTTTAATGGTTAGTTAATTTAGAACGAATTGTTGTTCACTTCTTTCTAGATTGGTACAAGTTAAGATATTTTAGAAAACGTGACAATGTATACAGTCATATTATTACTCGTGACTGTACCTGTACAGTTCAACCTGTTCAACTGTACATGGTGTGCAATGTTAAATGTACATGTAGATTGAACTGTACAGGTACGCTTGAGCATGACGTGTATGTAACTAAAGTACATGTATGTCCACTGTACAGGCAAACCTGTTAGGTACACCCAAGCATGTATGGCTAGCATGAGAAGTTATTTCGTATAGTTCTGCTAAAGATATTTTTTCAGAATGTATTTTATACTCAATTAAATACGTCCACACTATATTTTGTGTTCATACATGTTTGAGATTTTCCATCTACTTGACCAAGTTAATTAGGCAAATGTTAACGTGACATCGTAATCTAAATAATAATATGCAAATAGGTGCCTATGGCAACAAATTGACAATCCCATTATTATATTCTTATTAAATGTTTACGACTACTAATGTACGTTATTTATAAGTGATTCTAAGAATAAAAACTCGTAAAATAATTGTTCGCTCTGTACTGTGAATTGTTTTATTATTATTTGCGTTTTATCATAACGTAATAATTAGGGTACCTATTTAAACTAAAAACTAGCAATAATAACAGTTAATAAACTAAATTAATAAAAAATAACTAAACTTAATTGACAACAACAAAAATAACTATAAAAAATTGTATATAACATGTAATCTAAAAAAAAAAGAATCGAATCTGTCGTTGGTTTAATTAACTTGGTCGGCTATTTGCATTGCCTTTTGCGGATGTAACATTAATTTTTACTTTAAATAAATTACATTTTTACCTGTACATTATTTATTTGTAAATTTATTTTTCAATACTGTAGTCGAAGTGCTAAGCAATAAATTTAGTTTGAAATACTTTTAAGTTAAGATAATTTATTTATTTAGTAAATTTTTATGCAAAAAGAAATTGTGGTTTTTAATACATATAGTTTTATCTAGTATTCTTAAATGATGGAACATTGGCCCAGTAAGTGGGGTAAGTTTAAAATAAAAAAGCAGTGATAGCAGTGGTTTGAACCTTGAACCTTCGAACCGGGGCGCCCGGGTTCTAATCCTGCACGCACCACTAATTTTCCAAAATTATGTGCGTATTTGGTAAGTGATACATGTATTATTATTGATAAATAAATTCTCATACGAACTTACATAATTTTTAATTTGAAAATTAGTGGCGCGTACATGAGCTATTTTCAGGATGTCCAAGGTTCAATTCAAACCACTTGGCTATTACGCTATGCTGTATAAATAATTGACGATCCTGTAGCTTAGTTGGTGGTTTCCCTGCCTGCGAACCAAGCGGTCCCGGGTTCGATCTTGGCTGGGTTAACATCTATGTGACAAATAAATTGTATGTTTGTTCTCGGGGCATGGGTGTTAGTGATGTTTTATTTGTGTTGTCCATGCCGTACGACATGGGGAATACTAGTGTTGGGAAGGTAAACACACTCATAAGTGTGTGTTACATTTATTACACATTATTTTAAAGGGTTAAGTAAAAATAATTTTACAAGCTTAAAATAAAATTAAACAGTGATTCAATACTATATTTCGCTACATTAGAATATTATGAATTTGAGATCATATTACTTACATAACTACAGTTATTAACTATAACTTCAATTCTAGTGCTGTGTAGTATTACTTTTTAATAGAATAAGATGTCCACTTATAAAAAAACTACATAGAACACAATAGATATTATACACTATGGGTAAATTACACTAATAGTTTTGATGACTCTCCAGCGCTCAGCGGGAATACAAGTCGTTTGGTGGTGACTCAGCATAATTAAGTTCAACATCAATTCATAAAAATGGAATGTCAGTTAAAATTAAATAGAAACAAAATAACAAGTAAATAAAATCAATAATAACATCAATGAAATATCACAAGTATTCAATAAAGTCACAATTGTAAATAAATAGAATTATAGTAGCGGCACAAAATTAAGGCCCCTTTGACACATTAAAATAGTGACGTGAAAATGTTAATTTAGTATCGAAAAAATATGGTCAAGTGCGAGTGGCATCGATACATTTTTGGAATAAAAAATTGAAGCACCCTTTTTAATTACACATTTGGAATGAGAATCGAATACTGAGTACCCCCTATTAATATCACAAGAGTCTTACGAATCACCTTATATTTAAGGTCTCCTCTGCTTTGACCTCAGTAGTGGGCCTTGTTGGGTTGAGATGATTTATAGTATATTCATTTATGTAATTGACTTACTTACTTTATTAAAGGTGGCACTGTATTTTGTTAGTAAAAACGTGAAGGAATTTGTTCGCGGTACCATATACTTTGTTTATATGGTCCCGCATTAGTCCATAGTATTTAAATAAACATAAAAATGATGTGGTGTCGTGGGACACCAGGTAGGAACGAAGTTCCTTCGGCTAATGTAGAATCGACACAAATTGCAAAAAAAATCGTGCTCAATTTTATGTAGGTTTTCTTGATTTTTCTCTTAAATTTTGCTGATTAGTTTTTATTTAAGTACAAGAAAGTATTTAGGAAATTCAGTATTTTAAGAAATAATATAAAATATAATATATAAAACAATAATATAAAACCCATGTGTATCCATTGTTATATAAAAGTATAGAATAGAAAATAAAAATGCATAAATTTCATTTGTGTTTTATTTAATTAGAGAATCTTGTATATTAATCAAATCACAAGCTATAGTAAAAATATGGTTAAATGGTATATTTGTCTGTTCTTGAATCAAGTTATCTAAATAATAACAAGTTAAAGGATTGCCAATATAAGAACGGGGGCTTTTTTTAATTTTATTCAAGGTACACTCTAAGGCATTTAAATTTTCTCGTCTTTTGTCATCCTGTATAATCACTACAATCTGAAGAAGACTCCATTTGAAAAGATATTGATGATTCTGTGAAAGTTACAGAGGGAGTATAAGATGTATCACTATCTGATTGTTCTATTTTTTAACAATTTTACTCAAATAATGTTTAATTAAGTTTTTCCAAAACAACTCATTTATTCTCAAAATAAGTTAGCTTTTCTCAAACAAGTTGGCTTTTCTCAAAATGAGTAAACTTTTCCAAAACGAATAGGCTCATCGAACGTCACTCAATTAAATGTCTCTTAAAACAAGACTAAGAATGATTACATCTAACCTGTATACATAGCTCTCATATGTATCGTCCATCCCGATACAACTGTCCATTGGCACTCTCCAATAACAGAACTGAGCACCTCTCTCTAGTGCCTTATAAGAGCTATGCATTGTACAAAAATAACAATGATCAAATAATAATTTCAATGAGTTACGTTCGACAAGATGGCTGAATTTTATTAAATTTTCAAAAACAAAAGAAATCTCATTACAGTGAATTAATCATCAATCAGCTAACTTACTAAGCCATATCATAAATAACTCCATATGTTACAACCCTATTTTCTTTTTAACTATTAACTAACCATTTAACTGTAACTGTCAATAATTAATTATGTGACCGTCTCTAAGTATCTAGACTACCTATAGTCACCAGTAAACCCTGTGTGATAAAGCCAAAGATGGGTAGGTACTTCAAATGTTATACTCCTAGTACCATATTACCACAAAATTACCAAAAAGTTATTAACTTTATCAATGTCATAATTAGAACTCAATATTTAACTTCAAAAACTCATTTTCTTGATAATTTAGTTCCATTGTGTCTAGATTATCATTTTATTATTTTGATGTTATTCTATTTCATAACTAATGAATAACAACTCAAACTCAAAAAGTACTTGGTCATACCTGACAAATCCTTCAGCGTGGACTTGTGGATAGCGACTCCTGGATACAGGTGATGCAGACTGCAGCTCATGTAACATCCTCACTCAATACTTGTATACCATGATATCATGGTATACAAGTACATGACATCTTGTACTTCATAGTCATCTCAAAGCATCGCAGCCTTGCTTGCCAGTTCATATTGACATCCAAGCTTTCTCAGTAGCTAGTTTCTTACGGATTCTTTATCCCAGCTTCTGATATCGGCGTCAGGTAGGCCGGGTGTGGGTGTTTGTATGGTTTTTCAGTCGATTCTACTCTGTTTAGCATGTATCTTCATGAAAGTAGGTATTCTTCACATAACCTCCGTTGTGGGCTTATTCAGCGATTCTCAATATTGATTTAAACGTTTTAACCACTCGCTCTATCCGCGATATCACATTTTATTATAACTTCATCAACAACTCAACGACATAGGACAACTTTCATAACTTTTTCCGCGGGAACTCAACATAATCATATTCTCCGTTTTCTGACAGATCTCGCAAACTCCACTTACATAACCAATGTAAAATATATTATATTTATAATATAAATATATATTTATTAATAAAGAATAAACTAATACTTACGTATTTAATTCTTTTGCACTGAATAAATATAGTAATAATTTCCCACTATTAGCACTGTCACTTTCACTTGCCATTTTCTTTTACTATATTACTATATTTATTTACTATATTATTATTTTATATTACTATATTATATTATTAGTTTATGAAATTATATGATATGAAAACTAATTAAGGCAACGGCGAACGAAATGAAACAGGGAGAAAGAGAAAGGTAATATACACTACTCGCTTGTGTATGCGACTGTCGCGCATGCGCACGTCTCATTATTCCACGCATTCTTCCTTACGGTTTTACTATCATATATTTTTCAGTTCGGTCGCCGTAGCAAAACCTATCCCCTCCAAGCCTGCCGTAAGGAACTTCGTTCCAATATATATATTGTTTCAATATCCATGTAATTAATTAACTTTGGGTCCTAAGTTATACATTCGATACATTTTATGACTTTTTGCACATCACTATTGACAATGAAGAACATCAATTTGCTCCTTGAAATTTATGTAATAATTTATACGAAACTTGATGATCGGACAGACGTCAAGTAAACGTCATACGGGCCTTCGATTTGTGCTGATACTATAAAATACAATAATTTTAAATAATTCAAAATTATTAGAGTCAATATTATAACATAATGAAATTAAAAACAAATGGAATTTACAAATAAATAAAATTTCCATTGGTAAAATTTTATAGGTACTTAATTAACTTATTTAATAATAATAAGTCAATGTACTTAACTATCACAGTATTCATAGATCTCACAAAATTTCAGTCATGCCGACTGAATGGCTGAAATGTTGGCTGAATTTGACTGGACCAAGTCAACAGCAAATAGATCACACTCAGAGTGAGTCCAGGGTGTCCCGTGCAGTGGGGAAATGGTGTATGGGAGATAAAGAGCTATAACACTGAATGATTTGGTTCGGTTTTCTTCAATGTTTTCCTATGATGTTAGCACGTCAAATTATCATCCGTAAACCTTACAGACAACCATTTTAAGCTATTGCATAGCTTTTATCGCGGGCCTTGAGCGTGGGGACCGAATCCAGAAATTCCGTAACGAAAAAAACCTAACACCCCCAATCAGCGCCATCTAGTGCCTTAATACTAAGGTATGGTACGTATGTTTTCTACAAACTAGATGGCGCTGTTCTGATATAACTATATAACTTCTAATAATTATAATTGCATAAGTTGATAAAAAATGCTATGCAATAGCTTTACCGCGGCAGTCTCCGAGTGCCACATTTAATTTTTACTTTGTATAAGTTAGTGCTCGACTAAGATCCCATTTGAGGGTAAGTATCAATGGTAAAGCACCCTAACTTAGAAACAACCTATTCACTCACAATTTGAAGACACCTACATTTAAATGGACAAGAACACCGCATCAGTTAATCCAGTCTTCACAGTACACATGGTAATTCCCTATCTCCTAGACATTTTTTTCTGGTACCCATCACACCATGTTTCTCCCTCATGTGCCGTTTTAAATGATCTTTTCTCTTATAAACATTGTCACACAGTTCACATGTGACGTTCAGATTGAGGTGCAATGACTTCGAATGTCTGTTCAGATGATCTTGACGTTTGAAAGTCTTTTCGCAGATTACGCACACATACTTTGAGACTACATGGATTTTTTTATGCAATACCAACGCTTCAAGATTTCCCGCGTATTGACACTCGGTACACCGGAACTCACTGTCTTCAGGGTGATTATTTCGTATGTGTTGGCCTAAATCATCATCCTTACAATCATGACTGCAAACAGGACAGATAGAAGGGTTATCCACGCAGTGCACAGTCCTATTATGTCGTCTCAAGTGATCCCTTCTGCGAAAATAGATGTGGCATACTGGACATTGAAATTTTTCTTCACTATGCCCCTTTTTCTTGTGGTTTTCTAGTTTGGCGTAATCCTCAAACTTTGAGTAGCAGACTGAGCAGGAATAACATTGTTTTGGCTCCGTATTTGTGTCGATACTCGGTTCTAAAGACTCGATTGTTTTAATTGTAATTAAACCCACGTCGTCCACGATAATTTCCATTTTTTTCATCGCAGACGGGTTAACGACTCATTCGCAGTAATTAATAAATAACTTGTTGCAGAAATACAGCGCGCTTTATTGGAATTAAACTAGATTAATTACTTTTATTTTATTGAATTGAATTTTTGTTATTTTTGTAATGAATTATTTGAGAATGACATTATAAGTTACTCTATGATGACAATGACACTGTCAGAAGTGTCAACTTGTCAAGTCAAGACTGTTAGCGTAAGTGACTTAATTCACTACGCTGTCACTGTGACCGTAGATTAATAAGTTAAACGGAAAACTGTGACACACTAATACTCGACAAAACTCTAGATTTAATAAAATACTACATAATATTACTGTAACACTATAATTAAAGCTAGAGTTTTGTGTGTCTGTTGGTTGGTTACGGATGGTTTAAGTACTTAACCAGATTAGTTCTTAAGTAAAGTAGAATAAAATATATTTTTTCCATTGAAGTAATATGTCAATGATTTTTTCATTTGCTATAATAAAAAAACGATCCTCGCATTTCTAAAAAACCGTTATGAAATATTCCATTTATAGTGTTTTATTTTTATTTTAAATAAATATAAATTCAATTATGGTAAAAGTAAAATAGATTTGAAACTATTAAACCCGCCCTCGCTTCGCTCCGGAAACCTCCCTACTCCAAAATTGTTAGACATAACCCGCGCACGAATTTATTTTCACGCGCGATCTACGCAAAATGAACGCTCATTTTGCAATAACTCCTAAGATATTAAAGGGTTATCATAATGTGTACGAAATGCTTAAGGTGACTAACATAATAAGTAGTTAAGGATTAACTACATAGCTATCCAATTACCGCATTGTAAGTGACCATTTTTTTAGAAGTTAGAATGGGTATAGTATTTTTTTAACTTTCTCAACAGTTATCGTCGTATTTCAACCAATTTATACAAAACTTTTCATTATATTATATACCTAAAACTTCCTCATGAATCTTTTTTGTCGCCGACGCCGGTCGGCGTACATAAATCACCCAGTTATCACGGCGTAACATGCGCGCATCTTCATACATATCCAAGGACGTGACGAAACATTCACGGCGACAAAAGTGCGCGTGCGCGCTATCTCCATGTAATAGATATATTCATAACCAAGTATGTGATGCTGAAGTAGAAATTCACGACAAAGTATGTAATACCTCTTGAAAAACATTTACAGATATGGGAACTTCAACAGAAACAACTGTATTTACTGGGTTACTCTCTGTATTTCTGTAAGTAATCTCATCACTCATTAGTGCCATTACGCACTGTCGACTAGTCGCCGGCGACTTGGCCGATGGCGACTGTGACTTACTATAGTTTAAATAGGTGTTTACGCACTTGGTCGTCGGTCGCCCGAGCGACTTTGCCTATGTCTTGGTCGGCGAGAGACTGAGTCGCCGGCGACTAGTCGACAGTGCGTAATAGCTCTTAACGAAGCTCACGCTCCTTGCACCTTGGTCGGGCTGCGGTGAGCAGTGCCAATTTTTCACATTACTGTTGCAGACTGTCACTGTCAACTACACGGTAATGTCGGTGTGTCACTGTAGGACATTATTGATGCGACCACCCGCTACTGTGCCGTCATGACAATCCCGACCCCAGGGAAAGACTGATTTTTTTTGTTTCGAACTGGGGTTGCAGTTTACCAGTCAAGAACATTTTAACTACTTATTACGGAACCTATTTGTATAATTTTTTTTACTATATACCATTCTATTTTTATTTTTATTATGTAATTTTTTGAGTATTTTTTTACCTGTTAAATTGTTTTGTCACATTTTTATGTCCTATACTCTGTTATATTAAAATAATACTATATATACACATGTTATACTTATATACTTTATTTAATAAAGTGCAATACCATTAAATGTAGGGGGATGAAAATGAAACAAGCCTTAAAGATTTATTATTGGACTAATATTTAGTAAAATACCATATTATAATAATAAAATTTATATAAAAATCCAAGTATTTCAGTTTAAATAATACGTACTCGCTTTATAAGGGTAGCGTGGGGTTAATGATATAATTTGGAATAATTAATGGAATAATACTGGCTGTTCACAATTCCAAATTCAAAATTGCAGATTTATTTTTAATTTGTCTTTATTTTTTATTCGCTAAAGCCCGCCATAACCACACCACCCTAATAGAGCGCAATAACTCTATAATACTATGAAATAACAAAAAATAAACTTCACTCTTATAAATAATAAATAGTAAAATAAAACAAAAAAAATCAATCCTACATAGTTTACGTTATACCAATCGTTTAGTTTCAATAAATATATAAAAATTTTATTCATATAAAAATTAACGAAAAAATAAATATTACCAGTAAAGCTCAGATTCGAAATTTGAATCTACAGTAATTTAATATCTATCGACAAATGTTTTTTTTTACAATTTTCCTTGGCTATTTAAATTCAAACGTTATATATGTATACATATATAATTATATTTATTTTAAATATAAATACATACTTAACAAATACAAGTGATTTCAATAACTTTGAATAGTTTTTAAGTGGCACAAAACATCAAATTCGTAAAATTTATTATTAATCGAGTACATACCAAATCGTTTTAATGGACAAGGTATTTTCAAAACCAAGTATAAAAACGATTCAATGTTATTCAAATCGCGTGTTTAAATTTTACTGCCAATGTGTGCTAAAACTGTTGAAAAGCTTATTTAACTATATGCGTGTAATAATTAATTTTTAATTAATTTGAAATAATTAATTATCCTCTATAAACTCATTAAATACTGAAAAAACACTAAATTAATAGTTAAAAAACATCTAAACTATGGTGATCAACCGTAAACACTAGACGTATAATCGATTAAATTATCAAAATAAAATAAAAAGTTATACAAAAATGGTAAAAAATAAATAAATAGGAATAAATTCAAAAATACATCAAAACAAGCAGGAATCGTATGCTACGTCTAAATAAAAAGGTTATACAAAAACAATGAGGTCTTAATTCGAAGAACAAAATTACTCTTCGCATCCACCGATCATTATTTGGGACAAAACCCTATTTAGGGCAGCCGTTTGGAGGTCAGTGCTACAGATATCGAAAAATTAATTCATTAATGAACATAATTATTAAACTCTAGTTTCCCACTATCGCCAATGTTCTGCAGTATTCTATTTCGCTATTGATAAACCTTGGTTAGGTACCCATTTACATCTAAAGAAAAAATTATACAACAATATGATATCTGCCTACCTTTAGCCTTCATGGTCCCTTCAATCTCCTATTAAATCTTCCATCGTCAACACCAAATAATTGACCACCACCCTTGTAAATGCAAATTTTGAACATCAAATTAAAAACCTCATCAGCGAGCCACATTTTCTCCAATGTTTAAAATAGGCATCGCGGTTTCCCGCCATGTCTTTTTGGTACGGCCATCTTTGGACGCTCTTTGGTCATAGGTCTGCGGAGAAAATGCAGCTAAAAAAACTTACAAAAATAGGTACTGTGACAACACAGAAAAAAAATTGTGTCATTTTTCAAAATGTTTTGTGAATGTTTCTATTCAGCCCCATTTAGCTTTGAAACAAAAACGAGAGGACGGCAGTGATAAAAATAAAATTTTAAATTTGGCATTTTGCAAAAAAACATGGTACAAGGCTCACTGAATAGAATGTTTGGTCAATGGCGCGAAATTTTTTGAAAATAAAAAAAATGGAGCGTTAACAAAAAATGACCTCTGCATTATCCCAGAAAGCCATCTACAGACAAAACGCACAAAAGTTTCAAATTCATTTTAATATCTTCACAATAGTCTAAATTAATTCATTGCACTTGAAAAAACAAGAAGGGGGGCGATTTAAAACTAAAAGACGTTGCATAAACACAGAGAGCGCATTGCCAGGTTAAGAGGGAGACAAAAAGTGTTACCTCCCTTTCTATCAAAATATTCAAAAGTGATACAAAGCAGTAGTTTTTCTAAAGACAACTAAGTACGTTCTCCATTATAATAACGTCTTTTAGATAAAAGCATAGTCCAGAAATACAATGAAATCTACTACAACAAATCATCCTTCACAATCGCACAGATAATGAAACGGCACAGGATAAAAAACATTGAACCATCAAAAGTGTCGCACGCTTCTCAATCCTACAGACTCGAAGCGATGATCCAAAATCAATTTGAGATTTATATTCATGGCATAATGCACAAATTAAAACAAAAACAAGGTATAGCCGTGTCCGATGATATTGAATTTCGGATACATGTGAATGTTATATTATGGGCGCTACACCACCAAAGTGTATCCCTGGATGAGCGTAGTTCAATTGCTTTCGCGCCAATTAGTGCTTATTTGTTAGAAATTTGTGCATTATGTAAGTTTAAATAGAGGTCAATTTGCTAAATTAAATAACAAATTATCGCTTTGTGTCATACACACGTTATAATGGATTGAGCCCATCACGCCGTTGTTAAAATCGTACCTACATTCTGTAGATCCAAGCGCACAACACCATTATCAAATTTTGTAGCAAATCAACAAAAACCAATACAATACAGCTTAATTAGCTAAGCTTGGGACGAGGCGTCATTTGTTGCAGTTTTATTAAAAAAATATATGTATTTCTCATCTTAGTCAAATTACTAGAGTTGCCATGTAAAACGAAATAATGATCTACCATTATGGTAGATTTCTCAGGGATTCACTTTTAAAGCTATTTTCCTATATAAATTCATAATAAAACTGTACAAACAACGAAAAACGGCCCAAACACATCAATCGTCAACAAAATTGATTGTAGATATATAACAGGTTACTGAAATAACACTATAAAAATATATAAATCTAATTTCAAATTATAGTCAAGGCCGACTCCTCTTGTGATTAATTTCACGTTATAGTGGCAATCGTTTAGGTGTTTTTGATCATTTATAGCACTGTGTGGTGTACATTTTATGTATCAATTATGACATCTCACCTGAAACATACTTCAGTCCAAATGATCAAAAACAAACTAAGATATGCCAGGTACTACAAAATCAACATTATCAAACACCAGACAACATATTTACAAATGTTGAAATCAGCCGCTAAAATCGCTTAAAACGAAAGAATTTTAACTATGTATAAAAACGTTTAGATAATAATTTTCACTAGAGACAAAAATACATAGGATACACACCTATAGTTTGCCAATAACAATTATATAGGAAAGACACGTTTTTCGAATAAAAGGAGTCGGTTTCCATTGAAAAATTCATTAAAAAAATATTTTCTTATGCACCATCCGGTCTGTAAACGCACTTCAGAGAGAACACCCGAACAAGACAACTGACATATTAGTTTTTATATATATATATATGTATATATATTCAATTATAGAAGAATACCCGATGCAAACAGTGCAAGAAGTACGAACATAATATATTGTCTAGCAACGTTACAAGATATGTCAGTGTCTTGCGACATATCTAAACTCTTCACCTATATATTTTCGATTGAACCGTCGGAGCAATCGTGTTTTAAATCAAATAGACATCAACGCTAGATTTGTATCGAGACATTGCACATATCATCCATACTTGAATCGAGCCAATTAAGTATGTCACAAGACACCGCAATTAATTAGGTACTATTCTCATTATTTCATACTCAACTAGGTTAGGTATTGATGAATTGCGCTACTTTTCGCTATCTTTTATTATATTATTAATAATGTAATAATTTCACTAAAAGTACCTAGGTACGAGAATTTACAAGCCTGCCGCTTCAGGCGAATGCTAAGATAAAAAATTTACTAATCTCGGTCCGCCACCGACGAGTCGATAAAAAACTTTTTTTTTTTGCGGATTTTTTTCATCAACTTTTTACTAAGAAACAACGTACCGTTTCCACTATGTACATGCAAGTGAATAAGTGCGAAAAAAACTCACCCAGGACGACACGAGGGGACAAAACATCGAGGTTTCAACAACAACAATACATTATTCCATTATATCATTATCGTCATCAAAGTTAAGCTACGTTATTTATCATCAAAAAGTACAAATTTCACTTCAAAAAACGATGTATATATAAGAAAAGACACCGCGATGCCCCCCGTACTATGTGAATCTCACGTGATATGCCAAATGACAAAATTACTATCTAAAATGAAAATATACAATATCGAATAGCATTCAACGGCTACGATCAATATATAAAACAGACAACGTACGAATAACAAGAACAAAGTGCCGACTGCACGGCCGTAAACAAAGTACCAGGCAAAAACAACAACTACAAACTAACAAACTAAACCTTTCAAATAACTCATTAACACAAACTGAAACACGCCCCGCGCACAACTAAAAAGCAGTTCGAAACAACTAAAAAAACGAAACCGTACCTACAAATCCAAAGGCCTAGTAGAAATTAAATAGCAATCGAAAAGAGCGCGAGACGAAACAAGGATACACAAGCAAGCGATCATACAAAATTAGCGCGATACTTCACAATTCTCGTAAAACCCACCTTCTGCTCTGTCTTCGCAGAAACGAGAACTAAGTTCAGAGCTTAAAGTATCGCAAAAAATAAAGGAGAAATCGAAATATCTTCCCCACACACACGTATCAGCACGAAATCGTTCAAATACGCCACCGCGTCAATGACGCCGAAGCGCATACCATCCCATCCAAATTTTAGTCTCTAGGTATAGTGCAAAACTAACCCCACGCAACAGACTGCATATCCCAAACACCTCGGCATTTAATAATAATACTAACACCAATTTGTTAATTTTTAAAAAACACTACGCAAGGCGCAGACCTCCGAGCGCCGACTCGAAAACCCTGCTTCGAGGCAATGCTCAACGCATCGCCATAACCTCTTGACAATCTATGCTGCGCGTAAAGTAAAAAATCACGTCCGAATTTCACATTAATCGATTTTTTATAAAAATACAAAAATACAAAATGGGACAGTGCGACCACACAACACTCATGCACGCGTCCTGCCGTTCCTCAGCAACTAGGAGGGTAGGGGGCACTCACAATTTTCTCCAAAAAACATTTTGAGCAATCTCATACAAAATAACCACCAAACGGACAATGCATAGGACGAGTAAAAAATAATCCAGTAAAAAAATAAAAATCTTTCATAAACTTAAATTATCGTCACAGCTGCGATCCGTAGTCGAGGACTTCATACAAAGGTGATTTATTAAAACGCCACGAAAAACGTACATACAAGGAAAATATTTAAAATGCAGTTAACAGTGAAAAAAAAAAACAATCACAAATAATAGAAAGTACAAGAGTGCTGTGAGAGGGTGAAAAATAGTGTTGGGGGCGCGTATTGTGATTGAAAAATATATTCTAAAATATCTAACTCTTAAAGGAAATCACGATTTCGCATTTTCATTAGCTAATCTGAAACTATTATTACAATTTGACTATGTCCTAAGAGTTTCAACGCACTAACTGGTGCGTCAAACCCAATCGCGTCTTCATGCCTTGCGCCCGATACAAGTTTTCTATATACTAAGAAAATATAATTATATCATTCAATAATTCTCAATTATTTGCTTGTTACTCGAACATATTTATATACGAGGCGCACCGGGTACAAGTTCAAAAACGCGATAGTAATGGCAAATATTTTTTCACTAAAATGCACTACTAAATACGAATTGAATCTACTTAACGATATTTAAAAATCGAAATCGATCATTTCAACCCTACTAGATACTGTGTTGACATTTAATTGTGGTGTTGCCACTCTAATAACGAAAATATCTTAGGAATTCGAAATACTAGGAATAAAAAACGTTCGCGGGAATGGACACCATAATAACGTTACTTTTCCGAATGGAACAGAGGTTTGGCTATTGCAATCATCAGACCAAAACGCGTGTCAAATGCTCATGTTAAAGGAACATAAGAAAACTACAATTTTAACGGTGATTACGGCTAGGACCGTGTCTAACAAAAACAAGACTATATTATCATTGACTAGCCGACAGCCAAAGATACACTTTAATTAATGTCGGCAGAAAATGACAGTAGTCAAACGAGGTCAAAACCATAATTAACCGATTTAGTCTGTTTAATGCACTGTCCTGATAACAGTGTGTCAACTGAGGGTATTCGAACGCAATAAACACTGCAACACACATGCATCAGGTGAAGTGCAAAGGCAGATTGGAAAATCAAACATTAACTAACAATTTTACCTACAAATCGGACCGCATCCAATCACTAATCCAACGACGCCCGCAAACCAATCGCAGGGGGGAGGGGTACACCAACTAATCGCGGCCGGCCGCGGCGCCAAGGCACATTGCCTCACATAAATTTAGATAGAATAACACGACACAGAAAAATACATCGAAACAATTAAAAAAATGATCAAAAAATTCGCGCAAGTCTTTTGTCTACAGTCTATTCAATCCGTGGTCGGTCGGGGATACGACGTCTGTGTGTCCGATATTACCTTAGATTAAGTACATACCCAACAAGCCTTAAACCTCCTGATGCCTCCAAACAAAATTGAACGTTCGCTTTCACAGATGTTATAGTATTACTATCAATCTTCGTTTTGAGGTTAGGTTAGGTTCGATTGCACACCGTTCAGGTGAGATGATGCCATTTCAAACCACACTGCTCAAACGTCTAGACCGAGAATACTTCAATCAACGACGACTCTCCCATTCGCTCGTGCCAGACATAAACCAAACGCATTCGAGAAGGCTTAGGACCCCTAAACACTAGCTACAAACCGGTAAATATACTTCTATAGTCACTATGCTACCGCTTATTGCACTACCCCGGCGAATCAGAAAAAATACTCTTTAAAAACACGTGTATTAAATACTAAATAAGAAGTTCATTTCAAACGATAATACAGCTACAGCCCAATTGGTAACGTCCATGTTAAATAACTTTGTACTAAACGACAAGTCATACCGCCTCCCGAAGGTGCGTCGAGGAAATACTACGCTTTAGGAACAAAATCAACGAAGTCATGTCGTTGAGAGAACAATACACAGCGGAAACTTTGCATCAACAGACAATCAATTCACAAATTAACCGTTAAAAAAAGCACAGTTAAAATTTTCCTATTACCTATTTTAATTCAGAATAACAAGCAATGCCAACAAAAGATGCATTTTAAATTATAAATAATTATAAATAAACGATTGGCATTTAGATGTAGTTTTTTAATGAAATTTAATGAATATCTTCGTTACTGGACGCTATATTATTATTATAACTCGTTCATTTCCTTGTCGTTTATGAATAATCGAGTTTTTTAATCTGAATTTAAACGAGTAGTACTGAGAATTTTAAAACGAAATGGGAAATATCATAATCTTTTGCAAAGAATTCTGATATAGTTTTTTAACGTATTTGATTTCTAAAAACTTCAACATCACATTACATCAAATAATTACACCCACATCTGCTAAAAGTTACTTTTATATTATGTACAGAAAAAACGTTTTAAAACAATCTGTCGATAAAAAGTTTCCGTTTCCAAAACGAATCGCGTGTCGTAACCACACCATAGCGATAGCGGTTATTCGTCAACCGCAACCGTTATAACATTACAAAAAAAAACGGAACGAGGTTAGAGACATCCGCATCAATATGAAAATAATTTATAGAAAAATGGGGAAAGGGGAAACACTAGGAAATTCAATCTAGCTACGCAGGTACAATATCTTGAGAAATATGACATTCCACTTATGTTTTATAATACCGGTGAAGAGTGGAATTGAAATACCGGTTTTATTAAAAAGTAATCCGTCAAACAATTCGGTATTATTTTTCTGTAAATTAGAATGTAATGTAATTGGTACTAAGACGATTTAAATTCTACTCTCCATCGGCGCGGCTTATACAATAACATCTTATGATAACTGATCGGGACGCATCGCCGACAAAACCTGTCGAAAACAATCGACAACTTTGTCGGCATGCGGCCACTCTACATCGAAATATAGCTTATCCAGAAACGACAAACTGACAACTAGCTAACTTTTTTTTTCATATCGTTATTAATTTAATTACTCGGATACAAGTTTCGCTTAAATCGTAATCAGCCCGCCCAAATTCACCACTACGAAACCTACCATTTAGTAGAAATCTACGTATAGAAAATGGCAACACTAAACGACAAACGTCATCGTGGCGGCAAATTCGGACGTTTCAACGCATTGTACTTGAGTACTATAATATTTCGCTTATTATTACAAAGGTTTGGGAGTTAATGTCTGCGATCGAGTCCAACTAATCGCGGAGTCGATTCGGTATAAAGGAAATCCAGTAAAATACAGGCTATAGATTCGTAACGTAATAACACACGCACACACGCACGCAGGTACTAAAAAGCCGTGAGTTTTTATTAAAACTAGTACATATTTAAAGTGGAGTTTTTAAAGACTTGCAGGAAAACTGCCTTAGTGTGTGGTGTAGCAACTAAACCAGCCCACAGGGATTAAAACGTGGTTAAAGAGTTCTATAAACACGGTTTCGGAACCACTAATATTCTTGGAATAATCTACGTTCTCGCTTCGTTTTTTTTCCTTCCCGCCAACGCTTCGGTGTTGCCAGTGGTACAGTTTCTACCACGAAAGTTTTATTCACAAAGTTGAATATTAAAAATTTATTGCGACTATAAATTTAATTTCTAATAAGGTAATTACTATAAAAACAAAAAATAAAACTTAAGATAACAATTATTTTAGAGTAATAATTAATATTCAACTTTATCGTTCAGAAAATGTATCTGTTATCTGTTCCTTAGTAAATCTGTCACATTCGTTATAGTAACAGGGCTAAACAGACGAACATTGGTTACAAGTTATCGAAGGTAATAGATACATACATACATTTTCACCATGTTCCACGAAACGTATATAAACACAAACAAGCTTCATTGGTTACAAGTAATCTAGATAACAGATATACATATGTATACATATATAGATATACACATATATTCAAACGAGCGGACAGTCACCCTAAACAACAGAGACAGATACATTCCCCGCCATCAACCCGCTCGACCACACCACGCCAACACCGTCACCCCGCGCGGCCCGCGACCCGGGCGGCTAGCACCAGCGGAAGGGCACCGCGCGCGGACGGTCCGCGCCCTCCTTCACCAGCGGCTTGTGGAACTCGCGCCCCGGCCGCGAGTGGATCGTCGCCCAGCAGTGCTCGCAGTAGTACTGTCGAACGACACCATCGTCATCATCATCATCATCATCATCATCATCATCATCATCATCAACAACAACATCATCATGACAACCGGCGATGTAAGAACTAGCCTAGCGTTTAAATTTAGAAGCATTCATTTGTGCATAGTGATTGTGTAACATAAGTAGTGATTCTGTAACCAATTAGTGAAGACTATGGAAGTATAACTTCAGTGTAATCGAACCAATTTCGATGAAAACTGGCCCAGCACGGCCCAGCGTCGTAAACAATATTACAGACGTAGGTCTGTAGACCAAGTGCAAGTTGTGATTGAAACTTACGAAGAACACATTACTTTGTGATTGTGTAACATGTGAACGTCCAATTGCGTAGTAATTGTGTAACTTATGAACTATGACCAAAGGAAAATGTTCATCATTTTTCTAGCGTACCACTACCATCGCCCGGCGGTTAAGCAAAGTTAAGCAACACAGCGGGCGGTCGGTAGTTGAATGGTTGACCGCTAGTGGCTAAATTTCTTGGGCGCTTCCGTGCTTCAGAGAGCACGGAAACCCCTCGGTCCCTATTGTTACCGTTTGGTAGCAGTCGTTAAGCCATGCCGGACGAATTCGGGCGGCATAAAAATTTCCGACACTTTAGTTGGCCACAAACCCCTCCACCAATCCGCACTGGAGCAGCGCGGTGGAGTATGCTCTAGGCCTCCTCAGGTATGAGGAGAGTCCCGTGCTCAGTATTGGGCCATTAATGGGTCGAAGCCACCCACAACCAGCCCACCACATCCCACAGCGGCACGTACCTGCAGGCACGTCACATTCGCGCAGAAGAACGGCGCGAACTTGGAGCCGCAGCGCGCGCCGGCGCACTCGTCGCACATCTGGTCGTCGAGCACGTACGGCTTCACCTGGAACCGCAAACCGACGAGGATAAAGGACATCTGGTGAGCGTGGCCATCATAAGGGCGCGTTCACATAGAACGTCCGTTTTACTGCATCCGGTATACTGGATTCTGTGTGAAATCGCTCATACAACTACATACGCTACTAGCATATCCGTTCAATTAAACGGTCCTGTAAAACGGACGTTCTATGTGAACGCGCCGTAAGACAGCACGAGACAGTACAACTGTATGACACACAGCTGTCAAATTTGCTTGTAAGCAACTGTGCTGCGTTGTAAAAACGGGCACAGAGTGAGATTGGCGTAAGTTGTTCCTTTTCTTGTGCGAGTGCGATTTAAGGCATCCATTGGTCTATCTAAACACTTCTCCGTCTACGCCTGGGACACACGACGACGGTTTGTTGCAGTGGTAATCCGCCACGACTCGTACGGCACAACGGTCACCGTGTACCCACAGAACACTACCACCCGGACGGCACCCACCTCAACCCTCTTGTCGATGTCGCCGTGCTGCAGCTGAACGAAGCGCGCCGATATCGCCGCTATGTACGACTGCTGGTTGGAGAACGCCACTCGACCGGCACCCTGCGGACAGCAGATCACAGATCAGACCTGGGGAGGGGCTCCGAGAGGTGTATCCTTATGAGCCATGATGGATCAGACGCGTTTACAGCTGGGAATGGACGTACGCTGAAGAGCCATGATGGATCAGACGCGTTTACAGCTGGGAATGGACGTACGCTGAAGAGCCATGATGGATCAGACGCGTTTACAGCTGGGAATGGACGTACGCTGAAGAGCCATGATGGATCAGACGCGTTTACAGCTGGGAATGGACGTACGCTGAAGAGCCATGATGGATCAGACGCGTTTACAGCTGGGAATGGACGTACGCTGAAGAGCCATGATGGATCAGACGCGTTTACAGCTGGGAATGGACGTACGCTGAAGAGCCATCATGGATCAGACGCGTTTACAGCTGGGAATGGACGTACGCTGAAGAGCCATGATGGATCAGACGCGTTTACAGCTGGGAATGGACGTACGCTGAAGAGCCATGGTGGAATCAGACGCGTTTAAACTTCAGAAGGGGCCCGAGTCCCCTAACGAAGCTGCTTGGAGTTGCTTTACTGAATTGCACTATGGGATTTGTCATTGTTCCCAAGTGGGAAGGTACCTTGAAAAGTACGCTACATAAATCTCCTTGCAGTCACGTTTCAAATCAAATCAAATCAAATCAAATCAAATCACTCTTTATTGTGAACAATAGGGGTACAGGGTAATATACAGATGTTACAAAAAACAAATTGATCGCTATGTCCTGCCTTAAAGGCGTACAATACTTAAGATTAGCTAACATCGAGATTAAAATATAAATATTAAACTAAATAATATAACGAACCGCGCATAAATCAGACTCAAATTAAAATTAAATTTAATTGGCAATGTCAAATTGAAATTATATAAAGAAATTAATGTAATTATGAGAATTGAACTGTCGTAGCCACTCATAGCTGAGTATTCTCTAAATACTCTTTAATGGAGTAATAACATTTGAGTAGCAGCAGATCTTTAAGTTTTTTCTTAAAGATTGCCAATTCTGCTTTATTACGCAAATCTTTAGGTAATTTAGGTTAGTTTCTAGGTGCAAATATATTTCCAGGCTAAGGTCTTAAAGGGGCGCCGTCAACGTATAATTCCGGGATCTAGGCGCGGAATGTCCAATTCACAAAATGTCCACTATGTAAGGTCCTTAAAAGGCTTTGTTCAATCCTCATCAAATTCAGTCAACGAAGTTTTTCTATAGCTGCACATTTTTCAAAGTGCTCATTCCGCATCAAACCCGACTCCTTGGCAGTGTTATGGACTTTTTGTCTGAAGGAGACTATGGGTCAAGTGGAAACATTACCTTGGGGTACTTCAGCTCAGGGTCGGTGTCGATGCCCGCATAGCACACGCCGCCGTACAGTCTGTCCATGATCATCGCCAGCTCCACTGAAAATGTATACGCACATTTGGATAAACATTCCAGGACGCCTTTGGTATTTTCCTTTCCCATTTAAGTCTTTTTACCATCATAACCTGAGAAATTTCTTTGACCTTGGACAATTTGACGATTTTTTAACTAACAGGACTAACTATCACTAACAGTCCCTGTCCCAGTCCTCATACTTACTAACAATCTAACCAACTAATGTTCTAACACCGTCTGCTAACAGGACTAACCATCCTAGTCCCCATTTGAGTCTTGTTCTAGGTCAGTCACAGTTGTCATTGCCGGCAGCGGAAGGTGCTGCATGCTCGTTTGCTACCTTAATACCATAAGCCTTTACCAATGCCGGCGTTTCGGTCTCCCTGCCAAAAAAATATTTTGAACACCAAATCAAGATTGACATTCCACTGCTCCAAAAATCATCCAACCTCATTCTTCAACAGACACACAAAAATACTCACAGGCCTTCAGCGGACGCGGCACGCCGCCCACGAAGACCGTCTTGCGCGGATCGAGGGGCATGCTCGCGTCGAGCACAAAGTCCGCGTCGGCCAACCGCCAGGGTCGGATCTGGACCGGCTTGTCGCGGATCGTGGGCGACGACACGCAGAGGTACAGCTTGTCGTCGTCTGTGATGCACGCCTCCATGAGAGCCGCGACCGAGCTCTCGTCCTGGAAACATTTTGAAGATTGGCTTTAGTACAAAACAAAGAACGTTAACCTGATGATTCTCCAATCTCGTCTGGATTCTGTCACGTCAGGAGCTAAGCAAGTGTCCTGTCTGTCAAGTGAGGAGCCTATTCGATTCTTGGCTGTGGCAGTAATGCTATGGATTAAAGTGTCCGTCTGGTTACGTGTGTTTATGATGTCCCATTTGTATGTCCATATCCTGAGATTACTAAGTGCAACGTGTGAGTGTTTATTTATTATACTATTTCCATTTCTTTATTTTCTCGATGACAGCTCCTGTGAAAACTTGAACGAGCGTCTTTTTTACATTATGTATGCATTATTTTATAAAAATATGACGTTTACATACGTACAAGGTTATACCACCTGATTCGGAGAAACTGATAGGGATGGGCTATATCGATAAACGTAACACGATAACAGACCCGATATTTTTTTACAAAATGTAAGAAACTAATTGCTGCCGGATACTTTTGTACCAATTTATTAACTAATATTATACTATATTTCATTACAAGATGTTACACGTATTTATTCTTGTTTATTTCGTATTTATTCGTATTTATTCTATTAAAATTTTCGAAGATGTTGTAAAATAAGTAGGTATAGGTAGATACTCGACAATGAAACGTAATAATTATAACGACAGGTAATCTTTGTTTATTTATTTTAATCAAAATCTGATGAATTTAATATAATAAATATATGCGATCGATATCATTACTTATTTGGTCACAACACTACTACAGAACTGTCATCGAGAAAATAAAGAAATGGAACTAGTATAAGTACCTAATTAAAAATGATATTATTAAAAGTATACGAGAAACTGGAATCAAATTGTGCACGCAACAAATTTTCAACTTATAATTTTTGGCTACCCCTTCCCTCAAGTTAGTTCACAAAATCAGAAAAGGTTTATTAACAGTCTGCTCATTAATTGACCAAACTCGTGCTTAATATATTATACTGTAACATGGATAAAAAGTAGGTTCCAATTAAAGGCCTATTCAGATATGCGCTGTGTCATCTACCGACGTCGGTAGCGGTATTCGAGAACGAACCTTAAAAGTAGTCCAAAGTATTCCCTAACTTTCCCTCACCTGAAACAGCAGAAATGCGTATCCCTTGGGCGGAAAGTAGCTCTTGCTCTCAGCCTTGTGCGGCCAGTCCACCACCAGCGGGCCGAACCGTCGAAACGATGATGTGATTTCATCTGGAAACGGTCATCACGCCAGGTCAACAACAGGGTCACAAGTTCTCTGAATCACCATGACTGCCACGACAATACCGGCTCAAAACCAATTTTCAATTGTACGTCCTGTGACGCCATGTCAGTTAGTAGACGTTACAGAGGTTGTAGCATGAAGATGTGAACATAATGGCCTTTACGTATGTCAATTTCTTCCAAATGGCAATATATTTTGAATTTATTAATGAAAATAGCCGACAAACGAGCCGATGAACCACCTAGGGCTCTAGTACCACCGCCCGCCACGGTACTTGATACCATTTATATCGCGTAATAATTGTTCTAACAGCAATTGTGTTCCGGATAGAAAGGTGTGGAGCCGGCTACACTTTTTAGAGGCGACCATCTCAGTCCTCAAGTGTAGCAACAAATCTATGATCGCATTAGAACGTGACTTACTAACAGTTATTAGTAACTGTTAGTTACGGACTATTACAATAACAGCACTATAACTAACAGTCCTCACCCTATTCCTGATACTCACTAACAAACTGACCATTCAACATTACTAATAAACAACGTCTGTTAACTGGACCAACATCTTAGTCCGACTTGAATCTCGTCCTGCGTCGGTCACAGTTATCTTCACGTTAGCGGTAGGGTAGGTACTGCGTGCTCATTTGCCATCTAGAATCCTGAAAAAGGTACCCAACCAGCCCCTCGACAAAGCCAAGCCACTCACCCTCATCAATGTCCGGCGGCAGCCCCCCGACGAACACCTTCCGGCTGTACCGCTCGCCGTGCTCCGAGCCGGCCGATATCGGCGACGAGCGCGCCGGCGACCCCAACGCGCTCACGCACATCGACAGACCTGCCGAGTAACCGCCCCCTGCTTATTGTTAGCCACGTCTTCAGACCTTTATCCATATCATGAGGGGGCTCAGGAGCCAAGGTTGTTCACACTTCAATTGCGTCGTGTTTCAATGTCAAATACGTGTCAAATTATTCAAAGACGACGCAATCGAAGTGCTTAAATTAGCAGACTTTGGACCTAGATAGATTGGGACCACTGGTCAGCTTCTTTCGAACCTAACTCCGAAAAGGAGTATTATATCTAACGTGTGCCGATTATGATTTAGTTTTTAGGGTTCCGTAGCCAAAGGGTAAAAAACAGAATCCTTTTAATATGCCTCCATTGTATGTCTGTGTCACAGAGTGGTCATTTGAACAGAAATAGGTATGTATCTTCTTATTCACAACCCATAATTGTCCCACTGCTGGGCACGGGTCTCCTCTCACAATGTGAGGGGTACAGGCCATAGTCCACCACGAGAACATTTTTGGAGAACTCTCAATTGTGCAGGTTTCCTCACTATGTTATATAATATTTTTTTAAATTAATTTACATTTAAAATTAGAGGTGCGTGCGGAGTTTGAACCCGGAACCCCGGGTTCGAAGTCCAATGTTCTGCCACTCAGCTATCACTGCTTAGAAATAGTTATACACATGACATTTTCACAGACCGCGTGTTGATGTGGTCGAGTGCGGTCGATAGCAAAATTAAAACGTAGGATGAATGAAACAGAAATATATAGCTGAATGTAAATGACATGAATCAGTGTATTTGAAATGAATGTCTCACTTTCGACGCTTTTGTGACATTTCTACATACGTTTATAATTATTATTTGATGTACACGGATATATAAACGCGGATAGCAGTCCAGCCACGATCGTCTAGTAAGACAGTGGCGAACCCACCAGCCGCCTCGAGTCTGGCGACCCGCTCGCCATCGGCATCTAGAGCAACAAAGACGTCACAACAGCGGCCCAGTCGTGTCGGTCGTGTGGTGTGGTAGTGTAGCGAACGTGTTAGCAACCTACCGGCCGCGCTGAGCCTGGTGACCACGTCCTGCGCCTGGTCCGCGCCGCCGGCGGGGGAGCCCGCGCCCGCCGCGCCCCCCGCCACCCCGGCGTCCTCCACGCTCGGGAAGAACGGGGACTTGCCTGCGGACAACAGGGAATTTGTTTAAAACAAAAACTTGTGCGCAATTCGCACGCGCTAGAAGTGAAACTTAAAAAAATAGTTTGGTTAGATGTCACAACTATTGTTTTGGCGCTGCGGCGAACTTTAGTTCTAACTCTTGCTAATGTTCCTATCTCATTTTCTCCCACGTTAAAATGTGTCTGTCTTTTTCGTTTCATTTCCGTTTCATCGAATTCCGAAACACAACGATACTATAAAAGTTTTCACTTCAAAATTGGAAAAGTAAAAACACGCTTGTAAAATGCACCATAATGCATGTATATGCACACAATTTTGGCCACTGTGCTGTCACTTAAACCGCTAAACGTTCACAATTGGTTCTTATTTAACGCCGCATTACACAAGGTGATTGGCTAATTTAAATGTCAGTAAAAACAAAAAACGTAACGACGAACGGGCCGACGTTGCCTACTAGGCCGCAGCCTGGTGTTCATTACGCTATTTTAGATACTATTTTATACTTCTAGATATTATTTTTCGCTGGTCCCAAGCCGTAGGTTTCCCGAAGCGGAGCAACTCGGCACTCGTAATAGTATCATACAGTAGTGTGACTAGGCCCTGTCTTTGAAATAAATGCCTTCAGCCCCGCGCGCTAGGGCCGCCTCTTTCTAGTTGTAGTGAATGTAAGTGGGTAGATAATACGCACGCTTCCTGATTACAAACCCACACGTTCGATCGTCCCTATGGCGCTTCTGCGGCTGTTGTATACTTAATGTGTACTAAACTCCGAGGCGCGTGGGTATGATTCGCGTTCCGACCGTTTGTATGAAGATGGAATACTGTACGATACTATTACCGTGGTACAGGTGCAGCACTCCGCATCCAGCTGGCGGTTGGCGCGCGGCCAGGCCGTGTCGTTGACACCGACAGTATCCCCTGACCCCGTTCGTTTACTAGTGAACCCGCTGCCATTGCGCGCCGGTCAACTTAAATCTTACGTTTTTTTTATTTATTCATTTAAAGACAATATTAAAAAATAAACATTTAAAAACCCGGCAAACTACAAAGTAGTTTGTAGGCGGAGAATGAATGCTCTCTTATTCACGCGTATATAATAATTAATTAATGCTATGATATAAGTACCTACTCTTAATTCTATATAATTATGTTCAACCATTTTTCCTATTTACTTTTTTTTCTATTTTATACAAATAAAAAATGTAGGTATAGACATCATATAGGACAATATATACAATATATTTATATAAATCTTAAGTATCAGTTTTACACAATTATACACAATTTACACAAATAAATAGTTATTCACAAGGAGCCTATTAAACTGACGCTATGTCCTTTCGAACGTTTCAAACTATGTCGATAACAAATTTCAACTGAATCGGTTCAGCGGATTTAGCGTGGAAAGGTAGCAGGCAGACAGATTTATATTATTAGTAAGGATTACTCAGTTAGCAGACGGTGTTATTAACAACATTTAATTAGGTGGTCAGTTCGTTAGTGGTTTCAGATTTTCAGTCCGGTCGGAGATGCCTTCATCGCGCGTGGATCATATCAAGCAAATGTTGAAAATTGAACCTTAATAACACCACATAAAGCTCATGTTTCAATGCTTTCCTATGAGTTGAAGCGGAGTCAAGTCGGGGTTGGTTGTAGTAAATAAACACACATTTGATTTTTAAAAAAGTCTTAAAGTCATAGCCATCTAGATAGACCAAGTTAGGTTAACGACCTCACTTTGTAAACATTTTTTTATCTTTAATTGTTTAGGGGTTTTGATATGTTAACATTATGATTTAAAACTGATATCATCGCGGACACTAAACATTTTTAAATGTAATCGGATACTCACGATTTTTAATTGTTTTACCGATATTTCGACCCAGTTGCAAGATCATGGTCTCGCCGTGATTACATGACAAAGACCATGCATGGTCAAGACAACCGTAACAGCAACACACCACCGATGCATCTATCTACGATCCTAGATGGACTTGCAAACTGCAGACTGCTTCCTTGGTAGGGCCATACGGAAAACTAGCCCCCACGCTCTTGGTTCAGTTAGCCGCCATGAGTTCTCGTGTTCCGGCTAGGGCATTAAGAGCCAGTACCTTTTTCTTTTCCAGTATTTTTGCTGGCTGAAAAGGCATTAACGCCTTTGGTGTGGTGGTAACGTCCATGAGCTACGGTGACCACTTAAAATCAATACAACTAGCTGCCCCAGCGAACTTCGTACCGCTCTATAATTAATAAACAAATAATAATATGGTGACATATCGACAGCAGCGCCACCTACCGGGTCCAATTGTAAATCAAAACCATTCTTGGATACACCTGAAGACACACAAAAAATTTCAACCGAATCGGTACAGCCGTTTTTGAGTTTTAGCGTGACTAACGCACAGCAATTCATTTTTATAATATATGATATAGCCTATGTCACCCGGGGATAGTGTAGCTTTCCAACAGTGAAAGAATTTTTCAAATCGGTTCAGTAGTTTTGAAGCCTATTCGATGCAAACAAACAAACAAACAATCAAATCTTTCCTCTTTATAATATTATTATAGTAAGTATAAGTATAGAGTATAGATTAGGTAAACGTGAAATGTATAACGCCTGAAAGAATTGAATAGCAATGCTTCGGGTGTGTGTACTTGTAGGCGCAAGTTTACCGAAGCGAAGCGGGAACTAGCATCAAAAGCCGGTCTAGCGCGAGTCGGATACGCGTACCAAGGGTTCCGCATTAACCTGTAGATAAGTAATTAGTTCGTTCCGTTTGTAATGGTTTTTAGCGTTCGGTACCTCGAAAGAAAAAACGGAACTCTTGCAGATCATTTTGTTGTCCGTATTTTTGTCTAATTATATATAAAATGTAACTACTTATAGTTGTTTTTATACCCGTAGATTAATTGAACATTTCGTGTGTTGCAAATCTACAAAGAAGCATATCCATTGCTCAGTTTTAACGTAAAAGAAGGACAAATCAAACAATCTCGCATTTATAATATTAATATGGGTAATAAATAAATAAGATATATACAACGCCTGCCA
This sequence comes from Ochlodes sylvanus, assembly GCA_905404295.2. NCBI lineage: Eukaryota > Metazoa > Arthropoda > Insecta > Lepidoptera > Hesperiidae > Ochlodes > Ochlodes sylvanus. The sequence goes on from FR990150.1 coordinate 1,619,204, forward strand.
ATTATTTAGTTTTCTGATAGGTTTTGTAATCCAATAACAATAAGTTTATTGGCAATTTAAAACTATATGTGCCCATTAGCACACATACAAATTTAGAAAAAAAAGCCTGATTTTTTGTCTCAAATTGTTAACTTTATAAATAACTCTACAAAACAAGATGCAATAATTATTTTATGCAAAACGTAGCGACAATCTTCCCACTGTCGTACTCGTATCTAGTTCTGTACAGAAAAATCCTAGACAGAGTTCAATCACCTTTGTGCTTTACGTGCCGCTGTAGAAGTTTTTATCAGAAAGATTTTGTAATACTCACTCTTTCTGTATGGAAACCTCGGTCCTCGGATGAACGGCGTTATCAAAGGAATCGTATGCACAGACATATTGTTGAAAATATTGGAATTCTTACAAATTCTATATCACTTTTTAAAAATTTCACACGTGCGTCAAATTCACGGCGGACCTTGCGAATGAAAACGGAAAAGTAGACGCTCGAATTCGATATTCAATTTTGTTTTTTATTTTTTATATTTAGCGGCCAATGATACTTTTTTTATGGAGATTATAGAAAATAAAATTCAATAAATTATTTTTTAGGTAAGTTTAAAAATATTTATAATTTTATAGGACCTAAGTAACTTAATTTGTGTTATAGTTAAATAATATAATTTACTGTGTAAAAAAGTATTGACTTTTTTAAAATATTTGACAAATATCACGCAACATTTTTAACAAACTTTTTTTTAATTTTGTTTTTACGCATTCGGGTTTAAGTTTAAAAATGAAATACGTTTTGTATCCATAGATCCGCCCGAGTGATACAAAGCTGGTGACTAACTGAATTTAGAATAGTTATGTTTAAAAATATACTCTGTTTCCACTTTACTTTTTTTCTCGTTTCTCACTTCACGGTTCTTTTTTTATCTACGTTTGTAAGAGATGATGGATTATATGTATTTTTAATCTGTTTTGGCGGGAAGACGGTACTAAATACTCGTTCAGTTGTTGTTTTTTTAATTGTATTTTTTTTTTAATTTACAACATTTTAATTTTAGGGCTAGGTCTAGTCTGCCGGGTCAGCTAGCCCTTAATAAATATGTGAACTAATCTACGTCCGTTTATGGATCTTAAACTAGCTACCAAATTTCGTCTAAATTAGTTCAGCGGATAGAGCGTAAAATGGAAGACAGACAGACAGAGTTTCTTCACATTACATTATTAGTATGGATGATCACAGAGTACCTCTGCCACCTTGACACAGAGAACGCTCAAATGGCTCCCAATTGAGCGTCAATGTCGGTTGCGACACACCGTGACGCAACCGACAATTACGGATCGCTTTGTAACCGTTTTAACACTATTTGAGGACCTAGCCTGTCTAAGGTTCCAATCCCGGCTGATATGTTTGTCTATAGAATCTAACTTATTAATTATAAATGTAAAAGTTTATGAGTATGATGTGTGTGTTTATTAATCGTTCACGCAAATAATACTGAACGAATTTAGATGAAACTTTACAGTAATATAGCTTATACATCAGAATAACATATAGGCTACTCTTAGAATAATTACACTATAGAAACGAAGTCCGCGCGGCCGTTTTGAAGCACCTTAATTGGAGCCAGAAATGACTCCAAACACCGGGCAGCTCATGTCAACGCGCGCCAAACGTGTCTCGCGAAAAAAAAGGATTATGACGATTTGTCCAGATAAATTGTGTCACAAAATATCTGAAAAGCTATTTATGTATTATTGCTAAAAACAATGATATACTTATAATGTCATTGGCTAAAAACATATGATTATCCGCAGCCGAATCATTCCCCGCTTTCGGGAAAGTTTCGGTTTAGTGCTTCACTTTGGACAGAGCACTTGTATGAAGACTGTCTTTCTATAGTGTTATTATTCTAAGAGGCTACTACATATTTATAAACAAAATGTGTCGGAAAAAATCCTGCCCTCTGAGAGCTATGTTGGCGTGCGCTGCCTAAACCGTTCGAGATACACGAAGATAATGTATCGTTGGATTGTTTGTCTAAAATAGTCCTAAATAAAAGTCCGCGACATCATATATCTAGTTATCTACCTTTTATGTGTATGCCAATATATCCAAAATTGTGAGCTCTATATACAATTGTCGTATTCCGACTTCCACGCGGGCGAAGCCGCCAGCAAAGTGTAGTAGTTATAATCGGTATTCCACTCGATTAATGCGGTGTTTTCAAATCATGAGTGAATAGAATTCAACTAAGTTAGTCCGTTACCATCTCAAACTACGTCACCATTCATTCATTCACCATTCATTCATTCATCAGGTGGGATAGGGGTCACGAATTACTTATCTTTATCTATACTAATAATTATTCTGTAACTTTTTACGGGGGTCTTTAAACGTAATGGAACCCAAAGAGAGTTTGTGGTTTTGTACGCGCTAATCTCCGAAACGGCTTATCCGATTTGGATGCGGTTTTCGCTAGTATATTGTGACAAGCTTCACTTAACATTAAGTGTTTGTTTTATTTCAATCGGTTGAGAAATAAAAAATTTAGCTCAGTTTATATAATCATATAAGAATCGAGTGTGCCTTCTGAGAGCATTGACCGAAGTGAGACGATTTTACTAGTACATTGTTTACATATAAATCTACGTACATATGTACATATAGGTACATACATACAATGCCATGGGTTACCTAACCACGTTTATATATTTCTGTCTGTGGTATTGTATATCAGGGTTGTTACAAACTGAAGTAAAAATATAGTTTGTTTTGTAAATAGCCGACTTTTTTCGGCTATGTCGGATATTTACATAACTACAAGTTGTCCCGGCGTACTTCGTACCGCTTTATAATTAAAAAATGTTTTGGTGATATATCGACAGCAACGCCACCTATCGGGTCCAATTGTGAATCTAAACCATTCCCAGATCCCCTTGAACACACAGAAAAAATTTCATCCAAATCGGTCCAGTCGTTAAAAAAATGTTTTGGTGATATATCGACAGCAACGCCATCTACCGGGTCCAATTGTGAATCTAAATAATTCTCGGATCCACCTGAAGACACACAAAAAATTTCAACCGAATCGGTCAAGCCGTTTAGGAGGAGTTCAGTGACATACACACTCACACTCGAATTATATAATATACATAACTATTGGTAGAAAAGAAAACAATTATTGATACTAAACTACTGAAAAATCGGTTTAGCCGTTCCATAGATAAGCCCGGAAAATCAGAAAGATAGGCGGACAAAACTTAAAAAAAAGGATTGTGTGGTTTTATGAAACCACGGTTAAAGTGAAACCTTTTTTCACATTACCTATAGACTTTAAGACAAAAACAAACAAAATAGCGTGGAGCACTGGCACAAATGAGTAATAGTCTATACACGACACGGTCAGCTGCTGCGAACTATAGGCGCCGTCATATTGGCCTTGGTTGTTCTGACGAGCGCCTTTCACTTTATCCCTACTCCGCGGCCGACTGTCACGCGACATGCAACACACAGACGAAAAAGTTTGAGACGATGTAATAAAAGTTTCACTTTAAAATGCTTGTGTTAGCGTTAGCGTGTAACTAAAGGACTAAAAAAAAGTGTGTGTTCTCCACGGAACCCACATGGAATCCTAATTTGGCGCTATTCGTGTGTAGCGTTATAATCGTAGACGGAGTATAGAGCTATGGGTGCATCTATCTCACTCACACAAGAAAAGGAATAACTTATTTATTTATTTATTACACTTTATTGTACACCATAATTGTAAGGAGGAAAAAACAATAAAAAAAATACTCAAACTAAAATAAACAATAAAACTTACGCCAACGACACGAAAAACGAGACAGAATGATGTTTTGTTTCGTAAACGTGACGAATTTTTCAAGAAAAGCACAGCTACAAGCTTTGACAGCAGACCGTCGAATTTTCCTTGTGTCACACACAATTGTAGTTTCTCGTGCTGTCTCATGTTGGCCACGCTAACCAGACGTCTATATCCTTACCCGTCTACGGTTATAACAGTGAAGTGACAGCCCTACGCCACAGGGTAATCACTGACAGAGCGGAGGCCACGAATAATGAACCATTTCCTGTCACCGGCATTTGCTGATTTATATAACACAGATACTAGGTTTGTGTGTTTGTCTATGTACGATATACTCGTACATTGTATAGTACGGCCGACGGGTCTAGGCCGCTCTGAAGTTAGGCTTTCGGATATAGTGCGCAGGTACTGTACTTTAGAGAGAGATAGCGACACGAACACTGAGCGTGTGACTGAAACAAACAATGCTCAGTGACACCCCGCGCGTCTCGCCACCATTTCGACCCTAAAATTGACTTCTGCGCAGCGATCAGAATAAAGTTCAGGGCGGCCTAGAACCGCCGCCCGTACTATACCTGCGCGAGAACAGCTTGTTGGATGCTATACAATAGACCACGGATTCCCAATATGGTCAGTATCCCGAACTACCCGTTGCAACGGGTCGCCCTGAAAATCAGCGTACGTCTGCCGCGGTCTTTTGCTGAGTGCGCCCCACTTCATCAATGCATCATTTTAATGTTTTTATATTTTACGAGCAGTGCCCGCGACTTCGTCCGCGTGGAATTTAACAATAAAAAAATAATATAAAAGTAGCCTAAGTTACTCCTTACGACATCAGTAATCTGCCAGTGAAAGTCCCGTCAAAATCGGTCCAGCCGTTCCAGAGATTAGCCGGAACAAACAGACAGACAGACAAAAATTGTAAACATGTTATTTTGGTGAAGGCACCGTGTATACATCCATATGCATTTAATAAAAAGCGGTTATTTTAATATTACAAACAGACAATCCAATTTTATTTATTTGTATAGATTAATGTATTTTCTTTCTTTCTTTCCCCCGACCTTTTGTAAATAACTCCCCAATCCTTCTGGGTTAAATAAGTATTCAGATGATGGTGGAATCTACCTTTTTTGAGGTCGGTTAAAAGAAAGAGATACTGTCTCTCAGACGACTCTCTCGCTCTCACTCGCACCTCTAATTTTCAAATATGTGCGTATTAGAATTTAATCATCACTCGTGAGGAAACCTGCACACCTGAGAGTTCTCCATAATGTTCTCAAAGGTGTGTGAAGTCCGCCAATCCGCACTTGGCCAGCGTGGTGGACTATGTCCTATACACCTCACACTGTGAGAGGAGACCCGTGCCCAGCAGTGGGAAAGTGACGTGTTGCGATGATGATTACATTTTAGGATTTTTTTTTATTGATTTAAGGCAGCAAACGAGCACCGACTTAGAACAAGACTCATATGGGGACTGGGTTAGTTAGTCCGGTTAGGTGACGGTGTTAGAACATTAGTTGGTTAGTTCGTAAGTATGAGGACTGGGACAGGGACTGTTAGTGAATGTTAGTCCTGTTAGTTGTTGTTAGTAATAGTCCAGTTAGTAAATGTTAGTAAGAGTCTCGTTATAATTCGGTCACAGATGTGTTGCTACCCTTGAGGACTGAGATGGTCGCCTCTAAAAGTGTAGCTCCACACCTTTCTATCCGAAACACAATTGCTGTTAAACCAATTATTACACGGTAGAAATGGTACTAAGTACCGTGGCGGTGGTACTACCCCGGGCGAACTCTAGGCTCTACTACCTACGTTTTATTCAAAAACCCAATTCTAACATAATCCTGCAACATATATGTACATACTTATACATAATATGTCTGTCTGTACAGAATCCATTTAGCACCAGTCGTATAGACGTCTGGGAGGATCGCCGGCTTACACAGATTACTAATAAAATGGAGAATATTTGATAGTTTTAAGAACTCCGCTGTGATGTGATCCTTCGTTACACCCTCCGGGGGTTTCATCACACTTTAAAGGGAATTTCTATTTATATACGATGGTTTTTATCTCATATATAAAATTCTCGTGTCACAATGTTAGTTACCATACTCCTCAAAAACGGCTCGACCGATTTTTATGAAATTTTATATGCATATTCAGTAAGGTTGAGAATCGGCTACTATTTATTTTTCCTACTTGATACGAGTTGAAATTTTTGTCATTTTTGGACATTTTTTTTTTGTTTTTTTTTTCTAGAGTCTTTGCCCGCGACTTCATCCACGTGGATTTTGGTCTGTCATAATAAAAAAGTATCCTATGTCACTTCTAATACCTCCAGGAACATGTGTATAAAGTTTCATGATTATCGGTTAAGGCATTTCCGCGTCAAAGCGTTACAATCAAACTTACATTCACATTTATAATAGCAATATAAGGATTTGTTGCGATAACATCAACAGTGACACAAATTCTGTGTAAATTTCAGGTGACACACAGAGACATAATCATAGGGTTACGTTAGCCACCCTTGCTAGTGACAACATTTCTTGAGCGCTTCCGTGCTTCGGAGGGCACGTAAAGCCGTCGGTCCCGGTTGTTACCATTTGGTAGCAGTCGTTAAGCCATGTCGGATACCTTCGGGCGGCTTAAAAATTTCCGACACTTGGGTTGGCCACTAACACCTCCACCAATACGCGCTCGCAGCGCGGTGGAGTATGCTCTAGGCCTCCGCAGGTATGAGGAGAGACCCGTGCTCAGTAGTGGGCCAATAATGGGTTGAAGCCAGCCAGCCAGTCACCCTTTGGGTACGGAACCGTATAATGGTTCCGTTACGATACAGCCTGCGATAGGACTAATAGGACCTAGCATCACTACAAAGCCTAGATTTGCAACGTTTGGACACATTTTCCAAGTCACTACCGGAAAATGACTTAGAAATCGTAGTCATAAATGTACCGTTAAATTGTTGTAACCCTGCTATGACGAAGCAACAGAAATATGATTTCAGTATGTATGTATCCTACTAATATTATAAATGCGAGGTCGACTCTGAAATAGTGTATGCACATATCTTTCTAACAACCAATACGGTAGTTGACAGTAAGATAATATTTTGAAGATTTCTATTTTTTATGGTAGCTTAATATTTACAAATGCGAAAAATCGATCTCATTGATTAAATAAATCATGATCATTTAATATTTCTGAGACCGTGACGTCACATGTTGCAAAACTAAACAAACTTGACATAATATTTTGGTCTTTCCGCGCAACCAAACAGCTCTTCGTTTTGCAACATATGACGTCACACGAGTCGCCATGACAGTTTGACGCGTTTTTTTGGGGAAACGTCAAATAGTTCATAAAAATATAAAATAAAATATGTTACAGTTTGTATTTTAATGAAATATCAATATTTCAGTTAAATAAGACCATTTGGCAAACTATGATTTAGATTTTCAAAATTAGTCAACTAGCCTATTGCTGTTAAAACAATGACTACACACTAGAAATTGTATTCCTAGATTCCCTGACACGTTATGATATAAATTTCGATAGTCTCTGTCCGTTACGTGAACTACGACCGGACGGACACGATTAGATAATTGAAGGGGGACACGGCAGTTCGCGGGTACAGGACCGTCGAGATTATCCGAGTCCTGGGTTCGATGTCCAGGGAAATTTGACGACCCGTATGGCGCTTAGTAACCATGCCGGCCTACCGTCCGAAGGGGAAGGGGGTTCGATTCCCAGAGAGGCGGAAATTTGAATGATGAATGTAAATTTCTGCTCACAGTCTGAGTGTGTGTCTTGTCTTAGGGCGCGTTCACATAGGACGTCCGTTTTACTGGATCCGGAATACTGGATGCTAGTAGTGTATATAATTGTATGAGCGTGTTCACACAGAATCCAGTATACCGGATCTAGTAAAAAATCCCACACACAACGGAAATACTGACCCGTTAAAACGGATCCAGTAAAACGGACGCTCTATGTGAACGCGCTCAAAATGCTGTGTGAATGTTACCTTCCGTTACACTGGATCCAGTATTCCGGATCCAGTAAAACGGACGTCCTATGTGAACGCGCCCTTACAGCTGTTGTATGTGTGGGGCTGTGAGTGTGTAATAAAAAACACTAAAAGGCACTCGGAGACTGCCGCGGTAAAGCTATTGCATAGCATTTTTTATCAACTTATGCAATTATAATTAATAGAAGTTATATAGTTATATCAGAACAGCGCCATCTAGTTTGTAGAAAACATACGTACCATACCTTAGTATTAAGGTACTAGATGGCGCTGATTGGGGGTGTTAGGTTATTTCGTTACGGAATTTCTGGATTCGGTCCCCACGCTCAAGGCCCGCGATAAAAGCTATGCAATAGCTTAAAAAATACTTATACACTTCATGAGGTCTCATAACTTTATAACAGTGAAAACGTTATGAGCTATTTTGATTATTTCCAACCGACTTCAAAAAACGATGTGGTTTTTCTATGTATGTTACCTCAGAACTGTCGACTGGGTGATCCGATTTTGACGATTCTTTTTTTATTTGAGAGCCGGTGCTTCCCGTGTGGTCCCATTTCAGTTTGGTCCAGTTCTGACAATGGAATCCATGAGAAAACCATATGTCTTAAATTTGAATCTTTAAATTTAAATTTTGACGAACCCGTAGCCTAGTTGGTAGTCCTGCCTGCAAAGCGAGGGGTCCCGGGGTCGATTCCCGGTACCAGTATATTTACGTGACTGATAAATGTGTGTTCTCGGGTTGTGTGTGTTAGTGATGTGTAATTACTTAATTAGTGTTGTCCATGCCGTACGACACGGGGAATACTAGTGCGGGGTGTGAGTATGTTATCGTTTATTTTAACATTTTATTTTTATTTTCGTTATTTTGAAGTCTTAATTTACTCTAATGTTGTATTTTCATAAATAAATGAAAACTGCTTACTGCATCGCTCCGTATAATTTTCAACTACGCCATACGTCATTTTCCGACGGCGCATGCTTAGTACAGATCGCCAAGTGTTTCACTTCACGTATCAAATCGCCGAGAAATTGCGCTGAATTTCAGCTAAACCCGCTCGATTTTCATCCAACACAATCACAAAACATCCCGGACAGAGGCACACACACAATCCCGGCTCCGAAAAACCGGTAATTCTTAATTTTAACCGGTATTACTCGGCTACAACCCAGTTCTCGTCCGTAACTGGGTCGGCTCCATGCCCTACATTACGGTTGCCGTGGTAACGGCGGCCATTTTGCCGTTGTCATGGCAACGGCGCATGCGCGAATCGTTACCAAGGCGTGGTTCTGCGGGTGACGTTTTTCTACCGTGCGACGACACGACAACGACCAAAATCGTACGATGTAAAAGCGGGTACTAGTAGGTTCCTGCCTGGTGGTAGGGTGGTAGGGGTGGTAGGGATTATAATATACTAGCGGACCTAGAAGACGTTGTTCTGAACCGAGTTAGTATAGTATATCAATATCCAACAGGATTCCACTTGAGTTACTCCAGTCCTTAAATTTGTATGTACGTTTGCTCATCAAATGCAATTACTTTTTCAATGGCAGCACTGCGATGACTCCAACAGTTTGACTCAGCTCAGTAAATCTCGACAACAGCGCCATCTACCGGTTCCAATTGTGAATTTAAGCCTTCCATCCGAATTTAAGACCCCCTCAAACACAAATACAAAATTTCATCAAAATCGGTCGAGCCGTTAACGAGTTCTCTTCTCTGGAGTACCTACATCCGGTAGTGTTCCGTCATACTTGTCATTCGGAGCTAAACTATGTAATAAGCAGGATTTCAAGTCCGTAGTAAGCAAGTAGTTCTAATTCAGTTTGCAAGATTTAACCTGAATATCCAAACATTGCAAGTTAAAAGCTTGTTGTAAAAATTAAAATCCAAAAGTGCGACATGTCGCGGTCCAATTCAGCGACTTCGAATACTGTAGTCCACCGGCCACAGCGACTAGACTCCTAATAACAGGCGAATGGTTTCAAACAACACATCAGTATTATAGTACCGATATAAATTCGTGCCGATGCCGTCTCATTCTTTCCCGTTGCTTAAATTAATCTATTTCTTTCCAACGTTTCGTGTGGCCTTGAATTAGCCAATCACAGCGTTGAATTAGCCAGTCCCCCCGCTCGTCTTACCTCAGCTAGTGGTCTGAATGTTCTCCATACGGAAAATCAAACATTAGGAGTCTAGTGGCTGTGTGGTCGGTGCTGTAGTCTGTCGCAATAGCAAATGACACTGTCACTATGAAGGATAGAGATTCACCATGACTATCACTGCTATACACAACTATAAAGATAATGTATATTTGTGACTGACAACTCAGTGTCAAAATGTCACAGCACTACACGTGAGCAATAGTCGCGTGACTGTCGCGTGAACAGACACTAGTCGCGAAGTTGGACGAAGCGTGTAAAGAACCAATGCGATTTACTTCTTTTGCTCGCCTCGGGTGACTTGATGGTAGTTTGCTTCAACCGCTTAATTTTCCCACTCCTGAGCATGATCTTATCATCATTGAAGAGGCCTGGAGCATTCTCCACCACGCTGGTCCAGAGCGCATTGGAGGAGTTAGTGGACAACACAAATGTCGTGTGTTACCAATTTTAAACAAAAGTAGATCATTTGATTTCTTCCATAATATTTTAAATTGTAAACAGATCATTACTTGACATCGTAAACAAAAGTAGACACTAATTCAAAATGCAAACGGGTACTCACGATTTTGATTGTTTAACGGTAAAAGGTAAAACCATTCAAAATCGTGAGTACCCGTTTGCATTTGAAAAGTAGATAATTATTTCCGATTTTAAACATCGATAATAATTTCCCATGTTAAACATACATAGATAATAATAGTAGGTACTCACCGTAGTAGGCCATGTTCGTCACCAGATGTTCATTGATCATTTTAACACTAATTTTAAACACACACAAAACTAGTTAAACATACTCACTGAACTGTAACACAAAATATCGTTGAAAACTTGGAAACGGTATTAACTATACTATGGATGAAAATGAAAAATGAAAAATTTCTTTATTCATAAACTTATGGACAACAGAAATGAATTAAAACACACTGGCTCCCACACTAGGATTCCCTGTGTTGTGGGTAACTAGGATCAAAACCCACTCGTTCGTTACTTATTTTAGGGTGAAAGTATACAAAAATTAAGGTAAGACTTATTGTAGTTGGTAAACATAATCTATGGCTAACTGTGAGTTGATGAGTTTGTGTGTGCGCGTGTGTGTGTGTGTGTGTGTGTGTGTGTGTGTGCGCGTGTGTGTGTGTGTGTGGAATGTGCGTGGTCTTAAATAATAATATTAAAGATGCGAGTTTAACTCTCTGTTACGTTAATCCGCTGTACCGATTTAGATGAGGTTTGCTATGAAGATAGTTCGAGACCCAGTCCAGGACATAGGATAGTTTTCATCCCGGAACTTATATTTTATGAGAGTGAAACGGGGAGTTTGTATGGGGAATTAGTCATTACTTCTCAAGCAAGTGTCGATTATAGTATCTATACTCGTAATTACTTCTCAATTACATAAAAGATCTATACAAATAAATAAAATTAGAGTGTCTGTTTGTAATATTAAAATAACTGCTTTTTACTAAATGCATATGGATGTATACACGGTGCATATACCAAAATATAATTTTTTACAATTTTTGTCTGTCTGCCTGTTTGTTTGAGCTAATCTCTGGAACGGCTGGACCGATTTCGTCGGGACTTTCACTGGCAGATTGATGATGTCATAAGGAGTAACTTAGGCTACTTTCATTTAAGATTTTTTTGTTAAATTCAGTGTGAGTGACTGACAGACAACGCACAGTCGAAACTACTGAACGCAACAAGCTGGAATTTGGCATGTATGTTCCTTGGGGAGTGTAGGGGAGCACTAAGAGAGGGTAATTATAAATTCCCCTCTTAAGGGGATAAAAAGGGGGATAAACTAAAAAAAACGTAATTAATGTGTGTGTACTTATGTACACGCTTTAGAAGTTATACTTCTTTGGCGTAACATTATAAAAATATTTTCAAAAATTTCATTTATTATAATAATATAATGAGAAATATTATTATTATTTTATTTGTATCTATTATTAATATACCGCCAACTATCTACTTAATCCATACTAACGAGTTCTATTATTCTACTATTATTTACTAGATGGCGCTAGGCCGATGGCGTTCTTATTCTTTAAGTTAGGAAGGTTCACCCCTAGATGGCGCTGTGCTTAAAACCCGCTTCGAATAAAACAATCAATGTAGTATTTTCATTCTAAATTATCTTTAAATAGTTATAATTTATGAACTGTGATATTGCAATTAAATAAATTATATGTGTATCAAATCAAACTAAAAAATACTAGAATATACAACTGGAACATAGTTATCAATTTTCATACCACCTAGAACTAACTTCATGCTGTTAAATTTAGGTGTCGCAGCCAACTTCACATATTAAAATTTCACTCTCATCATTTTTTCATAACGCGCCTAAAGAAGTATAACTTCAAAAATTATTTCTTCATTGGATTCACTAGAAACTTTGTATAAAGGTTCCTCAAGTGACGCAAGTGAGCACTAAGAAAGGATTTTTGGAAATTGAGAATGTCACGCGGGCGAAGCCGAGAGCGGAAAACTAGTCCTATTAATATTATAAATGCGAATGTTTGTATGGATGTATGAATGTTTGTGGCTCTTTCACGCAAAAACTACCGAATGGATTGTCATGAAACTTTACAATAATATAGTTTACACATCAGAATAACACATAGGCTATAATTTATAAAGATATAGTGTGAATTATCCAAAATATATAACTAAATCTTTGCAAGCCGAAGGAATAAGTTTCCCGAAGCGAAGCGAGGGCGGGTCGCTAGTTATTGATAAATAAATTCTCATACGAACTCATATAATTTTTAATTTGAAAATTAGTGGTACTGGATCCATTTTCAGGATGTCCAAGGTTCAAAGCACTTGGCTATTACGCTATGCTGTATAAATAATATAGCTATGCATTTTGCTTGGCGATCCCGTAGCTTAGTTAGGTAGTAACCCTGACTGCGAACCGATCTCGGGTTCGATTCGTGACTGGGTTAACATCTATATTATTACACATCTATAGTATATTATCACCGGTTGCGCAGTACGCCGGCCGCCGCACGCCGAGCGGACAAGGCCGCGTCGCATTGTTCTGCCGTGTCGATGTCACTCTATTTGTTATCACGACGGCTTCGTGATAAATAAATATGTTATACATTAATAGTTTGAACGAAGTAGTAATTTAAAAAAATGTCTGCAATACACGTGCTAGAAGTGAAACTTCAAAAAAAACGAATACTGTCAGTCCAAATATTGATGTTTTGCTTGGCTTACGTAAACCGCTAATTTGCCGATCCTTCGTATCTCATTCACTCCCACGTTCAAATGTGTCTTTTTCGTTTCCGTTTCATTTCATTTGCGCGTCATTTCCGTTTCATCGAATTCCAAATCACAACGATACTATTGAAGCTTTCACTTCAAAATGAACACTAACATAGGTAGTAGAGCCTAGAGTTCGTCCGGGGTGGTATGGGCATGTGATGAGGCGAGAGGAAACGCATGTGACGAGAAGAGTGTTTGACATGAATGTGGATGGACGAAGGGGACGAGGACGGCCAAAGAAAAGATGGATGGATTGTGTGAGAGAGGATATGAAAGAAAAGGGAGTCAGTGTAGAAGTGACGGCAAATAGGGAAGAATGGAAGAGAAAAACATATTGCGCCGACCCCAAATAAATATGGGAAATGGGCAGGAAGATGATGATGGCGGGCGAAGCCGCAGCGGCACGCTAGTTTTGTTATTTGTGGTCAGCGACCACCGCGCAGGGTTGGGCAATACCATTGTTGGGTTAACCTCGGCACGGCGACGCGACCAGCGCTAACCGACGACAAAAAGTTTAACCTCAGTTAAGGTCATTGGTTAACAAAATTAACGCTTCGATTATTGTTCAATGAAACATTTTTGTCAATCAATAACGAACGGCGATAAGAACGATTGGCGTAAAAAGTGTAGAAGGCGAGTGTGAATGGAAGTGTTGGAAGGGGTAGACCTTGGAGTCCTAGGACGTTTCGAGACCGAATCAGGGACGTCTTGAAAAGAGGCCAGGTCAAGAGTACCCTAAACCGAAGAGCATGTATGAAGGGAATAATGAAAGTGGACGAAGCGAAGCAAGTGGATCGTAGCAAGTGGAAGGAGTGGTCTCTGTCTACCCCTACGGGAAAGAGGCGTGATTATAATTATGTATGTATCTATGTAATTAAAAGAAGATATTTTCATAGAAAAGGTTAGAATTTGATTAGAATTTCCTGGAGGTATATAAAATTGGAATCTAGAATATATAGTAGAACAACGTCTGCCAGGTCAGCTGGTATACCCCTTCACAACCGGCGCTACGCGAGCGTGACGTTCGATAAACAAAATTTGCCGTCAAAATATTTCATTTTCGCAACCCAATTGGCACCTGATCGTGTGCTTCGTATCTGTGGTGTAATTGCAGGTGCTGGTGAACATTATAGGTGATATTTTCACGATAAAACACAGACATAATGGCAATGTCCCCTCATAACTTAAGTACTAGCTGTTTAATTTTAATTGTTATGGGGATGTTTGTAAAACACAAGTGACCTAAGTTACTCCTTATTACATCAGCTATCTGCCAGTGAAATTCCCGTCAAAATCGGTCCAGCCGTTCCAGAGACTAGCTCAAACAAACAGACAGACAGACATAAATTGTAAAAAATGTTATTTTGCTATATCTACCGTGTAGGCATACATCCATATGAATTTAGTAAAAAGCGGTAATTTTAGCATTACAAACAGACACTCCAATTTTGTTTATGTGTATAGGTAATAGGAGTATCCGCAACCTTTTGATGATGTGGTGCTCTAATTCTGCTTAAAAATACACTTCTTGGGGTCCTTCTATTCATATTTCTAGGACTCCATCAAAAAGACTAGGGTTTTATTTGTGATGCAATTTAAACCAACAAATATTGAATGTTAGCCCTTACTAACAACAATTCATTTTCATGTGACCCTAAGGGTGGGTTGTATATCACGTGGTTAAAGTAAGGTTAAAGTAAAATTTAACCGCCGAAAGAAACAAAATTGGGTTGCATCAACTAACCCTCGTTAAATTTTGACTAAAATTTAACCCTAACCGTAACCAAACCGTAACCGTCCGAATGCAATCGGTCAACGTCAAAGTTAACCTTAAATTTGAATTTGTTTGACATAATGTCTGTATACATTTTCGTTAATATGATGAAAATCGGTTACAATGTTTCAAAGCAGTATATTGATTCGATCTACGTATAATTGATGAAGATACTTCCATCCGATGACGACCTTATCATCGAATACATTACGGCAAGAAAAACAAAATTCTTCAGGACAATAATTGATCATTTAAGTGTGATCATCATTTAAGGGTTACATGAAAATGAAATGGTAAAATAGGCGTTGTAAACCAAGTGCGTCACACTGCGTCAAGGTTCCGTATATAGATTCGTATAGTACGGGGGCTGACTACCCTTAATATATGTCCGGTTGCCCGGGAAATGTCCGAATTTGAAGATATGGCGACTTGAAGATTTTTGACGTGACAACGTCTTATAATTCGGTGGCACGCATGAAAAAACATGACTCATGCGTTACCGTCGTTACCGTTGGTGAATTATTATACCAGCGCCATCTATGTATTGTGCAGAGAACAATTATTCATTAAGTTCGATTGGGTCCATTTATCGATGGAGGAAGGCTGGCTGAGCTGGTAGTTCACTCGCAGTACCTACACTAGATGGCGTTGAGTAGTGGGGCGCTATAATTCTGAATCACGATGTAGGATGTATAAGTATCCAGCATTCATTTTTAATAAATGACTTAACTTGTATTGAAAAAGTGTTCTTTTATTGTGCTTGCCTACTCATTCAAAGGAAATTATTTTCTTAAGACGTTGTCACGTTCAACTATCGTCAGTAAACCGACTTTACAGACAACCAATTTTTTTTGTATGAAGAAAAAGTAAAATAGGCGTTTTCCACCCAGTGCGTCACACTGCGTCAAGGTTTCCAATTGGGTTCTGATCAAAACAAATCACGTCATCAGGGTGGCGTGGATGAATTTATATTTTTTTAAAACAACAAATGACATCATAACCAAAACGCACAACCAAACAACTATTGCGTTTTTAAATACACCACAATAATATTATCCCTCATAAATATCTTTCACATACAGACATCGATCACTAGAGCCGATTTCACCAATGTCGTATAAGTGCTATTCCCGGGATAAGTAGTCAATTACTCGCGAGTAAGCCCATTTTACGTTTCAGCAACGTTTAACCTAGAGATAAGTATACTAGAGTAAAATCATGTACCTACCGCCGATTTCGGCCGAGTAAGCTATTCGTAGATTAGTGCTAGTAGTGTCACTGTCTCTGCCACTAGTCACGGTCATCTCAACTGTCAACTACGTATTATTCCAACAAATAAAAGAATACGCAGCGCTATTGCGCAAGTATACGTCAAACTGTCTATTTTACTTGGGTGCATTATGCATTCATTCATTCATTCATTTCTTAGTGCTGACTTGCGTCACTTGAGGAACTTATATACAAAGTTTCAAGTGAATCCATTGAAGAAAAAATTAAATGTGGCACTCGGGGACTGCCGCGGTAAAGCTATTGCATAGCATTTTTTAACAACTTATGCAATTATAATTATTAGAAGTTACATAGTTATATCAGAACAGCGCCATCTAGTTTGTAGAAAACATAGTATACGTACCATACCTTAGTATTAAGGTACTAGATGGCGCTGATTGGGGGTGTTAGGTTTTTTTCGTTACGGAATTTCTGGATTCGGTCCCCACGCTCAAGGCCCGCGATAAAAGCTATGCAATAGCTTAAAAATCAAAATGTGTGCAATTCATACGTGGTAGAAGTGAAAATTTAAAAAAAACGAATACTGTCAGTCCAAATATTAATATTTTGCTAGCTTACGTACGGACACCATCGTGAAAATAGTCACAGTAGCTTGCTTGGACCTCAAACGTGAAGATCTGACGAAAACTCCATTTTAGAAAATGGGGGTAAAACTAATAACTTAAAAAATAAACGTTAACGCAAATTACACATCAAACACCCACGACCCGAGAACAAACATTTATGTGTCACACAAACATCCGCTCCTACTACGATATATTATTGAAAACCGCAGCAGTTTCTCAGATTAGCAGAAACAAACAAAAACTGAAAAACCGAGAAGCCACTATGACTATGGAGGTCGGGTCCGCGCTAAAAAATGTCCGAGCCAAATGAGCAACAAAACGCAAGGAGAGCAACAATTCCGCGTTCACGACTGCAATCGAAATTTAACTGTGATGTAATGATTTTAGTGTTTAAATTACCTTGTTAACTGCATGACATGACATGACATAACAGACTGGGACATTTTTTTCGCGATTTTAGTATGAGACTAGATGTCCATAGTAATAATAAGTCAATGCGAGAAGCAGATAATTTTTATATCTAATCCGTTAATTATGTATTCATATTAAATACTCCGCATAATAGACCACTGACCCCTCCACCAATCCGCACTGGAGCAGCGTGGCGGAGTATGCTCTAGGCCTCCTCAGGTATGAGGAGAGACCCGTGCTCAGTAGTGGGCCAATAATGGGTTGAAGTCACTCCCCATAATAGTTTTTAATAAATCACAATATTTGCCATGTATAGACATCAATCGGCTAAGTTTTTGAAGTGAATACTTCTTTAGTATCGTTGTGATTTGGAATTCGTTGAAACGTGTGTATACTAAGGGACATGCGTGTATACTAAGGGACATGTGTGTATACTAAGGGACATGTGTGTATACTAAGGGACATGTGTGTATACTAAGGGACATGTGTGTATACTAAGGGACATGTGTGTATACTAAGGAACATGTGTGTATACTAAGGGACATGTGTGTATACTAAGGGACATGTGTGTATACTAAGGGACATGTGTGTATACTAAGGAACATGTGTGTATACTAAGGAACATGTGTGTATACTAAAGAACATATTTCCCGACTTTCCCGAAGCGAAGCGAAAAAATCTCCTTTTTCTATCTCTCTGTTCATACCGGCTTCTTCATTCTCCCACTGGCCTAAGGTTGACTGGCAGAGAATTAGAGAATTAAAAAGAGCATTAAGGCCGCCTTTTGTTCCATTACTTATGTAAGGTTAAGTACAAAAAGATTAAATAAATGCGAGTATATAAATGAGCGTAAAATGATTTCTTATATTTATTTCTTATTTAAATCACAATGGCTATCATTAATATAAATATTAATTACAATTACCTATACAAATTGTGTTTTTTATACTCATTATAAATAATTTTATATTTAATTGCCTGCTTAATTAATACAGCGTAAAGAATAACAAATGTGTTGTTTTTATTAAATAAAAACCGGTCAAGAGCGAATCGCACTCGATTAAGTATCGTTCCGTATCCCCGAGTGTAATTTACGGTAATTTATTTGATCAATGAGACGATAGAATGTACAAATACCCCATTTCTAAGGTTATTTGTGGGGGGACCCCTTTAAGATTTAGCTTTTTGACGTGACAACGTCTTATAATTCGATAGAGCCGGTGGCACGCATGAAAAAACATGACTCATGCGTCGTTACCGGCGTTACCGTAACGGCGTAGCAATCGGCCTTTGCGTTCGGCAGCGTTCGGCAGCGTCCGACATCCGTCTCTCTCCTACTTGAGTGAGCGATGCGTCTGCGTGTACAGCTGTACATTTATATGTTTTGATCGAGTATCAAGTGCAGTGAAAAGTGAATGTGGTGTCAATTGTTTATAGCAACGATAATTACAGCGATAAAGGTAATGATTCTTTCGATATTAATTATATATTCAGTGATATATTGTCGAATAGGTATTCGTGCTTTCATCATTAAAATGAATAGCATCGGTCCGCTAGTGCAGCGATTGTAGGTTATGCTATAATTGACATTGACAAATCTATTAAACAAATGAAATTAAAATTTTCTTTTGAAAAATGCTACCATTCCATCAGTATTTTCTTAAGACGTTGTCACGTTCAACTATCGTCAGTAAACCGACTTTACAGACAACCAATTTTTTATTATTTGTTGTGATAGAGGCCACAATTATACGCATTGTGTAAACATTTCAGGTGTCTAACTATTTCCGTTCAAGAGATACGAGTAGAGCTCTGTGACAGACAAACGGACGGCGTAAGCATATAAGCATAATAATAGGGTTCCGTTTCACACCTTTTAGGTACGGAACCCTAAAAATACCTAAGCAGTTTATATTGCAGTTGTTTATATTTTATTTATGTATAAAAAATATCCATAAATAAAATGTTTATATTACTTATTAATCATGGTAAATATTTATAATGCATTTATGACGCAATGTATATTAGTAATAAATAACTTAGAATGATTAATCTAGGATAAATCGGACATCAAAAACGCCCACTGAAAACAAACATTTAACTGTCAGATCATTGCTTGCTACGAGAATCGAATTTAGGACCCCACGCGTCGCACGGTACACTGTCAAATCTACCAACAAGTTGTGAATTAATAATGGTTAAAATTATAATAATGATCATGTCATTAAAAAATATTTATTAAAATGACGATAAATAATTATTTATTTATTTATGTAAAATGTTGAATCGTCTTAATTATAGCTCGATCCACGGACGTAATTTATATCATTATGAAATTGGCCAAAAAAAAAATACAGTGTTAATAAAGTAATAAAATTAATTTATGAATTACAGATAAAAATATTATATTTTTTTATTTAATTAAAAGTCAAGGTACAGATAAAATAGGAAAATCATAAATCGTACAGATTATGCTAAATTTGTACGCTAAATATTGACACCTTGAGCCACATTTTAATAAAACCCTGACTTTTAAATATTATATAACCAAGGCAAACGTCATTTAGTTCGTAATTGGGTCGCAACTGAAATAGAATAACAATTGTACTTGTGAAAGAATTGTTCAATTCTAAACAAGCGAAGGACCTTGAAACTATTAAATACACCTTTAATTACCCTGTAGGTACTACCGTTTCCAAATTTTCCACTTTCCACAGATTAAAAAAATAAACAACACCGAACAAAAGGGTCACTGCACTGGCTGAATATTTCTTTTTATTTATAGACTGTACGCGGAGGTGTGCGTTTCCGAAATAGTTCGATTTTTAAAAGTGTACGCGTGACACAAGCACTCTGTTCGCGCGCATTTGCTTACTGACAGATAGTAAAGCGCAGGCCGTGAGGCGTTTAGCGCTGTTTAGCGCGTGACGAAATAGAACGCGTCCAGTAATATAATTGTAATGTAATGTTACCACCTGATGGTAAGTGGTCTCCGTCGCCCATGGACATTAGTACCTCACCGATGAACGCATCGGTGAGGCCGGCCAAGAAAAGGACGAATAAAAGATTTTTGCAGTAAAATAGAGGTATTAATAAAAACGTCAATTTTGATAAGAGCTAAATTTTAAGGATACGTCACGATTTGCTACTTGAGAGGGAAGAAAGATATCTTTTACGTCACGGAAGTGGAGTGAAAGAGAGCGATGTGTACGCTCAATACGCCATAGAATAGAATAGTCACGCATGCGCGCATAGCAGATGTAGGTACTCCTATACGTCGCATGCTATAATTATGAACACTTAAACCTAAGGTATGTGTTATGTAATTATTTAGCAAACGTGTTTTGTTTTGTTGTTATTATAAAATATGTTATTGTACATTTTATATTTCTTTTAAATTGTAAACGGCTCCATTGAATCCTCTGATAACCTCTCTTGCTTTCGTAGCAACCTGCCAACAACGGGATTCACGCGTTCAACCTTATCGAGCGCTTTTTTCGCTTCCTTCTATACCTGCGATTCGTTTCATGATCCTAACGATTAACCGACCCATTTAGGAAGCTATTTGACGCACTAAAAACGTATTACACCGCTGACCTACCTAAATTACCAGCGTAATTTATCTAGGATAATACGACCTAATTGTAAAGTCGATTCTTTTATGCGTTCCGGATGGTTTGAAGAGGTTTTTAAATGCGCAGTGTTTTACAGTTGAGTCACGCGGTTTGGAGCTTCAGTTCAGAGTTTCAGACTATAAGTTATTTTTAACTAGTTTTCACGATGCAAGCCAACTTATAATGTCAGATGTGAGTGTGATGCGATTGTTTTTGCTTGTTGTTATTGTTGCGTAATGAAGTACCATTACAACATCAAATTTAAAATTGTTTAATTATGTATGCAATGATTTTTTATTAAATAAAATAGTTAGATTACTTAAAAAATTTGCCGTTAAATAAAATAGTAATAAAAAAAATTAAGGGATATCAAAAAAGTAACAATAAATCAGGAGCCTGTAATTCTTATTTGAGGTCGGTGAGATTTTGTATACTAATTTAAAGCTTTGATGTTATTTTCTGTGGTGCATAAAAGTATAGGTCATTAATAGAATCTATACAAATAAATAAAATTGGAGTGTCTGTTTGTAATATTAAAATAACCGCTTTTTACTAAATGCATATGGATGTATGTATACACGGTGTATACCTATACCAAAATAACATTTTTTACAATTTTTGTCTGTCTGTCTGTTTGAGCTAATCAATGGAACGGCTGGACCGATTTTGTCGGGACTTTCACCGGCAGATTGCTGATGTCATAAGGAGTAACTTAGGCTCCTTTACTTAAGATTTTTTGCGATAATTCCACCCGGACGAAGTCGCGGGCACAGCTCGTAGTAGAGATTTAATTTAAAAAATTGAACAGACATCAAATAAAACCGTAATAAAAAAAATAACCGACATTTTAACTTTACTTCACTATTCTAAGTTACTTTGTACTTCACTATTCTAAGTTACTTTGTTAAAAGTAACTTAGAATTATCAAATAATAAATTAAGAGCCTACAATATTTAATTTTGTTTGAGGTGAGGTCAGTGTGGTTCTTTGCTTTCTTGGCTTTTTCAAATACTTTTTGAAAAAGAACCTCCTTAACTTCGACAAGAAGATGCGTTGCAATGATTACGAGTATAACATTTCAAATACTTTTTGAAAAAAGAACGTCAATGGCACTTCTATTTTAAAACTAGTCAATCACTTCGACGCATCTATGTTGAATTACGTTCGAATTTGGAACATTGCGCGACCAGTTTACAAAGGCACGTACTGAACTAACTCGTATTATCTTACCACAATGACAGAGGGTCCGGCTGCGGAGTTGCGGACTGCATTACCGCACTGCAGCAGTGGTTTGGGAAGCGCCGTTCGAAACGACCGGTGCTCGCGTTCCATTTTTGAAAAATCAGTTCTGACAGATGTCAATTGAAAGGAAGACAGAAAAAGAAGGCATTTTGAAATCATTTTGAATTAGAAAAAAGAAAGCATTTTGAATTACAAATTGTGCAATCCAGTTTTTGAATTAGAAATTCTGTTTATTAAATTAGAAATTGTGAGGTTCGATTTTTGAATTAAAAATTGTGAAGTCCAGTTTTTGAATTAGAAATTCTGTCGTTCGATTATTGAATTTGAAATTGTGAGGTTCGATTTTTGAATTAAAAATTGTGAAGTCCAGTTTTTGAATTCGAAATTCTGTCGTTAGATTATTGAATTTGAAATTGTGAGGTCCGATTATTGAATTTGAAATTGTGATGTTCGAATTTTATTTTGAATTTAGAGTCACGATTTAAACGAACATTGGTATGTCACAGCTATTATTATCCCAAGTTAGCTAACTTGTGACGCTAATTCAGCATTACAGTGCGACGCGGCAAGGTAACCGTCCGCGGACGCTGCGTCGCTGGTCGTGTGTCGATTACGTCTTCTTACGATACGCCTGGGTATGACGTCAGATATACGTCAGTATCTGTCAGTGCTGCACTGATTATAAACTTTTTTTTATTAATTATAAGTTAATGCTTGACCACAATCTCACCTGATGGTAAGCGGAGATGTGGTCTTGGGTGGGAGAGCGCACTAACTTAGTTTACACGTTTTATTATGAGACCACGCTCCATGCAAGTGGGTCGAAAGCGTACAAATTACATATCGTGAGTACCTACCCCTATCATAATAAAATTACAAATACCTAGACTATATCAATCATGCCTCATTCCACCACCTCGCTACAACACGTCCATAGCTATAGACACACAATGCCATTATATAAGCGAAGCCAATCGTAGCCGCGATATAGAGACTGGATGCGGCTTGAGCGCACACGATACGACACGACTCACGATGAAACATCGTTGGGTATACGCACGATATTTTTACACTTAGCAGACGGTGTTAGAACATTAGTTGGTTAGTTTGTAAGGACTGGGACAGGGACTGTTAGTGATAGTTAGTCCTGTTAATTGTTGTTAGTAATAGTCCAGTTCCGAGAACACACATTTACCTATCTGTCACATAGACCTCTGCCCCGACCGGGAGTCGTGCCCGGAACCCCTCGCTTTATGAACAGATTAAAAAAAAACAAACACCACATCTTAAGATTACCACTATACATATATTAGTGAAAACCGCACCCAAATCGAATAAGCCGTTTCGGAGATTAGCGCGTACAAAACCACAGACGAATATTCTAAAAATCATAGTTTTGGGAGACCCCCAGTAAGGATTTTCTCATATATGTTCCAAGTACAGACAGCGACCAGTTGCAGATTTATTATTAGTAGGTATAGAATATCAGTGTAATTTGGTAATCAGTGATAGCCGTGCGGTTGAAAGTTGGACTGCCGAATCGGAGGGTCCGGGCTCAAACCCCGCACGCACCACTAATTTTCGAAAATTATGTGCGTATTAAAATTTAATTATCACTTGCTTCGGTGAAGGAAAACATCGTGAGGAAACCTGCACACCTGAGAGTTCTCCATAATGTTCTCAAAGGTGTGTGAAGTCCACCAATCCGCACTTGGGCAGCGTGGTGGACTATGGCCTGTACCCCTCACACTGTGAGAGGAGACCCGTGCCCAGCAGTGGGACAGTTATGGGTTGTGATGATGATGATGATGATAGAATATTAACTCTACATATCACATCTAGTATCTCTACATCCACGGATTCGCGCCTCTTGTCAGCGCAGCGCTGTACCGTCGGCAAACAAAACACCTTGCTCTACATAACACCTATTGTGATCAAGTTATCACACTAGCAGCTTGCCCAGTCGACCCGAATGGTGGAACGGTCACCATAGCTGACCACCATTCACATGGTCTCCCTAGACGACCATGCGGCATGACATGCCTTACGTGCTGTATGCATGCATGAACGTTTAATTGTATTGATTGATGCGTGAGGCATGTCAAACGCATCAATCAATACAATTAAACGTTCATGCACGCATAACAGCACGTAAGGCATGTCATGCCGCATGATCGTCTTTATCGTTATCAACCAATCAATCAGGTGTTTGAAGTGACAATCTGCACTAGGCCAGCGTGGTGGACTATGGCCTGTACCCCTCACATAGTGAGAGGAGCCCCGCGCCCAGCAGTGGGACAGCCATGGGTTGTGATGACGATGAACCGCTCTCTCAATCTCCCTCTGACACACACATACCTGCGCGCTAAAATACACACAAACTATAAATAAATAACGCTACACACTCACAGCCCCACACTGGGATTCCCTGTGTCGTGGGCGCCATGGACAACACACAAGACAAGAACACACACACCCAGACCGAGAACGGAAATTTAAACTCATCATTCAAATTTCCGCCTCGCCGGGAATCCATCCGGGCGCCATCCGGGTCGTCGAGGATGTATATGTATACTCATAAACACGCACTTATTAAAACATTCACACACTATACCCGCTGTCTAACTCACACACAATATTCACTCACTCACAAGCCGTCCGCACGCGCCATTACAATCATTATTCGTTATAGAGCGAAGCCCCACGCGTTACGACGGTACAAATTGACTTAAACCGCTCGCTAACCGTGGTTCTGTGACGATACAACCTGTACGACGCTGACGGAAGGTTGCGGTTTCGATTCCCGGGGTGGGCAAGAAATGAAAATAATTCGGAGTTGGTCTTTTACAACACTCCAAAGTCAAACTACGCCATCGCTTAAAATGATTCCTACCGTGAGTGGTATGTGTAAGAAACGTTTACCTATTTACCGGCGCGCAAAAAGAGGGGTGATTAAGATTATTTTCTTTGCACTTCCAGTTATTCAGGGCTGTTTTTAGGGTTCTGTCCCCAAAGGGTCACAAACAGAGCCCTGTTAAAGTGTAGTCCTAAGAAACTGTGTGATTTTGGCGATTTTTTGTGTCTTTCGTATTGTAATAGATAGACATTCGAAATTGTCACAGAATCAACAAATACTAATTAAGTCATCATCATCATCATCACCACAACTCGTAACTGTCCCACTGCTGGGCACGGGTCTCCTCTCACAGTGTGAGGGGTATAGTCCATAGTCCACCACGCTGGCCAAGTGCGGATTAGCGGACTTCACACACCTTTGAGAACATTATGGAGAACTCGGCAAGAGTTCGGCAGTCCAACGTTCAACCACACGGCTATCACTGCTTACCAATTAAGTAAGACGCTTAAATTAAAAACCCCTCGACTAAGAACCCCTCACCTCAGTGGTTTTTATAATGCTATCCTATCATTGTACCTATGTAACCTTTGTTAAATGATAAATAAATAAATAAAATAAAGAAAATCTGTAATGAGCTATCATCGAACGCTTGAACAGATCTTCATAAATTATAGCTACGAACCAAGTCAATCACGTCAGCTTACAAATAAAAAAAATGCATATATTTCAGTCCATTCAACACACAGATACACTGACATGTCAAACTTATAACACCTCGTTTTGCATCGGAGGTTAAAAATGATCCTGAATCAGTGAAAAGGTAAAAATGATCCTGAATCAGCCGAAAGGTAAAAATGATCCTGAATCAGTCGAAAGGTAAAAATGATCCTCAATCAGTCGAAAGGTAAAAATGATCCTGAATCAGTCGAAAGGTAAAAATGATCCTGAATCAGTCGAAAGGTAAAAATAATCCTCAATCAGTCGAAAGGTAAAAATGATCCTGAATCATTCGAAAGGTAAACACTATCCTTACCTTTCATGTGATCCGACACGTCTGCCCGCATCATGTCTGTGAGGTAGTGTTCTAGCGAGCGCATGTTGTCTAGACCGCTTCGTTCCTGAAACGGACAATTTGAAATTAGGACAATTAGAAAGAAGTTAAGTTTAAAACTTTAAATAGTTATCTTTATTTAAACAAAGTCAGTTTGTTGTGTTTGTACGCCCAGATCTTTTAAACTACGTAATGAATTTTAATGCGTTTTTACTATAATTCAGATAATTTCTTGGTGTAATACATGTCTATTTATTAAATTTATAGAAAATATAAAAAATCAAACTGAATCGATAAACGTTTTAACAGTATAACAAGCAATCTTAAGTTCAGTTTTAATGCCCAACTTTCATAAGACCTAGGATTTGGTATTGTATAGGTTTAAAATGGTCAAGTGCGCTGTCATTATACGACAGTATAGTAAGTAACTCATAAGCAATACATTAATCTATGCTCATAACCCACCGCTGGGCATAGGTCTCTCTTCATAACTGCGCAGGCCTAGAGCCTTAGAATAATTACACTATAGAAACGAAGTCCGCGCGGCCGTTTTGAAGCACCTTAATTGGAGTCAGAAATGACGCCAAACACCGGGCAGCTCGTGTCAACGCGCGCCAAACGCGTCTCGCGAAAAAAAAAGAATTATGACGATTTGTCCAGTTAAATTGTGTCACAAAATATCTGAAAAGCTATTTATGTATTATTGCTAAAAACATATGATTATCCGCAGCCGAATCATTCCCCGCGTTCGGGAAAGTTTCGGTTTAGTGCTTCACTTTAGACAGAGCGCTTGTATGAAGACCGTCTTTCTTTAGTGTTATTATTCTAAGCCTGTACCCTAC
Organism: Ochlodes sylvanus; assembly: GCA_905404295.2. Classification (NCBI taxonomy): domain Eukaryota; kingdom Metazoa; phylum Arthropoda; class Insecta; order Lepidoptera; family Hesperiidae; genus Ochlodes; species Ochlodes sylvanus. The sequence goes on from FR990150.1 coordinate 1,646,153, forward strand.
AGAGCACCATTAACGATCTGCAGTCATTACAAAAACATGACCCTCTAAACAACCCCTAAAGTATTCATAAAAGGAACTTATAAAAATTAATAACTTGTCCAAACTACCCCCGTCGACCCATTATTGACGTCTAACGACCCGACCTAACGCGCTAGACCCACCCCGCAATACATTCGTCTTTGCCCGGGAGGTCTCGCTAAAATGGCGCTCCGAAACCCACTGACCCACTTTGGCTTACGCAGTGTGGGTGACGTCACTACGGCATTGCGCTATGACGTGGGTGGAATCCGCAAGGTGAATTGTGTCTTGACTACCACACAATAGAGTTCAAAATTAATTGCGCCTATTTGCAGACAACCCGTGGAACCACTCTAATGCAAAATGAGCCGTGTGCCGGAGATCTAGGGATGGAATTTGAATGAAAATAACTGGAGCATTGTAGAAACTTCCGGGCCGGCTGTATGGAACTTACCGCGTTCGAAATAAAACTCACATTCCGCTGTGATTTTAAATTTCGAACGCTTTTTATTTTAACAGAATGCACGCGAAAGGTCAGGGGGTTAACTCCGCGATTCTAAATTTAAAAAATGGCATTGCAGTGCTATGATTCTCTTGCCAAAGGTTGCGCAATCTAGTTTATGCTCTATTACGTAGACGATAAAAGTTAAATTCAGTTGAATGGAACGTCGCTTATGACAGTCTAGTTAAATAAAATGTTTTAAAAAATTTTAGGGACAGGAAGTGTTTACATTTTTTTGAGTTGTTTGTATTTTTTAGACAATGGAATATATTTTATACAGCCAAGGTATTTGCGAATCATTTCCGTTTATATTGGCTAAAGTCCAATATATTATCGGAACTTAATCCCTTTAAATCTCTTTTTGTTTAAAATACAATACAAATCAAATAAAATGGTTTAAATCATGTTTTCGAATCTTAAGTTGATTTGCGACACTGACCGTCGCCGCGCTGCGGAGTCCCAAGTTCGATTCTCAGCCGGGGCCAACATGACCTCGGTAATTGCGTTCATGATATCTCGGAAACAAAAAAACACGTACCCAATCTTACTATATCACTGAGAGCCGCATCCAAATCGGTTAAGCCGTTTTTAGATAAGCAGGAACAGACAAACCGACAAACATACATTCATGGCTTCTATTGCGTTAATACCGGCCTTCAATAATAATCTTTTCTAATAATTCTATCTTATCCATGTACTGACAGATCAGTTACATACATTTTTATTATCGGTACTAATAATCCAATTTCTAAACGACGCGGACGGTAAAAGCCGCGAGCGCGCGTAAGTGCGAGAGAGAAAGAAATATAAATAGAGCAGTACAGCATAAACCATAAAACATCACACAATTACTGCTATATCAAATATCAATCGATTTTGTTGTCTGTCCGTAAATTATCGTCTCTAACTAACGCCCCCTAGTGAGTGATGTATTAAACACAGCCTCGTAGCCTAGGTGGTAGAGACCCTGTCTGCGAGAGGTCCCGGGTTCGATTCCCGGGTAGATATCTATGTGACAGATCAATGTGGGTTCTCGGGTGTGTTAATCATACAGTATTCTGACTCGGCCCTGCCTTGAAATAAAGCCTACAGCCCCGCGCGCTAGGGCCGCCTCTTTCTTGTCGCAGGGAATGTAAGTGTGTAGGTAATACGCACGCTTCCTGATTACCTGAAACCAACACGTTAGATCGTCCCGAATTAGAACAAGATTCTTACTAACAATTAGTTACTAACTAGACTAGTCCCTACAGTCCTCATACCTACGAACTAACCAACTAATGTTCTAACACCGTCTGCTAACTGACTAACCATCCCAGTCCCGATGTGAGTCTTGTTCTGTGTCGGTCACAGTTGTCATGGCAGCAGCGGTGGGATGCTGCATGCTCGTTTGCTGTATTCATCATCATCATCATCACAACCCATAACTGTCCCACTGCTGGGCACGGGTCTCCTCTCACAGTGTGAGGGGTACAGGCCACAGTCCACCACGCTGGCCAAGTGCGGATTGGTGGACTTCACACACCTTCGAGAACATTATGGAGAACTCTCAGGTGTGCAGATTTCCTCACGATGTTTTCCTTCACCGAAGCAAGTGATAAGTAAATATTAATACGCACATAATTTTTGAAAATTAGTGGTGCGTGCGGGGTTTGAACCCGGACCCTCCGGTTCGGCAGTCCAACGTTCAACCACACGGCTATCACTGCTCATTTGCTGTATTAATTCCATAAAAAAACACGATGCGGATTTCGCGAACAGAATACAACAGACAGGTATGTCCCCAAATTGGTCCAATGATAATACTGTTTGCGATTCTTGTTATAACAGGTGGCCGATAACCTACTTCGACGGTGAAAACATGCACGCAGACAACATACGCACATTCTTCTTACAATCTTGACTTATTAATTTATTGATTTAAGGCAGCAAACGAGCATGCAGCACCACCCTCCGCTGCCGCCCATGACAACTGTGACCGACTTAGAACAAGACTCATATGGGCCAGGGATAGTTAGTCCGGTTAGGTGACGGTGTTAGAACATTAGTTGGTTAGTTGTTGTTAGTAATAGTCCAGTTAGTAAATGTTAGTAAGAGTCTCGTTATAATTCGGTCGCAGATGTGTTGCTACCCTTGAGGACTGAGATGGTCGCCTCTAAAAAGTGTAGCCGGCTCCACACCTTTCTAACCGGAACACAATTGCTGTTAAAACAATTATTACACGGTAGAAATGGTACTAAGTACCGTGGCGGCGGTGGTACTACCCCGGGATATACATACTAGGAATACCTACTAGTAAACCCGCCCTCGCTCCGCTTCGGGAAACCTGTCCCTTAGTACAAGTCCAAAATTGTTAAACGTAACCAGCGCACGAATTTATTTTCACGCGCGCTATTTTTCATTTTGCGAAAAACTTTAATATATGTATTATACATATGAACTTTCCCCTTGAATCATTATATCTATTAAAAAAACCATTAAAATCCGTTGCGTAGTTTTAAAGATCTAAGCATACATAGGGACAGAGAAAGCGACTTGATTTTATACTATGTAGTGATGCGGCGCGGCGCAAAGTAGAGTAAGCGTCACTTTTCCCTTTTTAAGGTTTTTCACGACATTTCCTTGTTTTTTTATTGATTTAAGGCAGCAAACGAGCATGCAGTACCTTCCGCTGCCGCCCATGACAACTGTGACCGACTTAGAACAAGACTCATATGGGGACTGGGATAGTTAGTCCGGTTAGGTGACGGTGTTAGAACATTAGTTGGATAGTTTCCTTCCACGTACATTTACACAACTGTGCTTATATTTCTACGTAACTCTAACTCGAGATTACGTGATAAGCTTTGTACAGGCAAAGCAGGGGCGGCTTTACCTATAGGGCGCGGGGTGCGGTGCACCCGGGCGCCGGGTGTCAAGGGGCGCCGAGCCGCTCGCGACATCAAGTTCTAATTCATTTCGACCGCGCGTTTTGATACAAAAGGGCGCCAGGGCGCTACATGTGCAACACCTGATTGGTAAACCCTAGCGAGTATGGTTTAATCAGGCCTAGAACCGCCGGCCGTACTATACTCGTTTTCAGTACGACCCAGTTCAGAATTCCCCGTTATCGAGATGTGCTATCATGATCGATGGAGCGAAGATGTGTGCCACGGGGCGATAACAACACTATCTCTTATCAGTAGCAGCTATCACTCTCTGATAAGCGGTTACTTCGTTCATTTGGGATACTCTCAGCTGAACTGAGATGAAATGAAATGATCTTGCAATGTTTTTAAAGTAATAATTTCTTCTGGTGAAGGCCATATTATTATATTTAATTATTATTATTGGAACGAAGTTCCTTACGGCAGGCTTGGAGGGGATAGGTTTTGCTACGGCGACCGAACTGAAAAATATGTGATAGTAAAACCGTAAGAAAAAAAATGCGTGGAATAAAAGCGTTGAATGAGACGTGCGCATGCGCTACAGTCGCATACACAAGCGAGTAGTGTATAATACCTCTTTTTTTAAGCTATTGCATAGCTTTTAACGCGGGCCTTGAGCGTGGGGACCGAATCCAGAAATTCCGTAACGAAATAATGAATTAAATAAAATAAATAAATAAATAATTTTTCATGGTTTTCGAGGTATTAAAGCCGATAATTCCGTCAAAATAGATATCCAAGATGGCGGCTGCGCGAAATTATCAACTTTTCGTCATGGGTATCGTTTTCATGGTTTTCGAGGGTGTTGAAGCCGATAGTGCTGTCAAAATAGAAATCCAAGATGGCGGCTGCGCGAAATTATCAACTTTTCGTCATGGGTATCGTTTTCATGGTTTTCGAGGGTGGTGAAGCCGATAGTGCTGTCAAAATAGAAATCCAAGATGGCGGCTGCGCGAAATTATCAACTTTTCGTCATGGGTATCGTTTTCATGGTTTTCGAGGGTGGTGAAGCCGATAGTGCTGTCAAAATAGAAATCCAAGATGGCGGCAATCCAAGATTTATTCATCTAATTTTTATAATTGCGTAGGTTGATAAAAAATGCTAGGCAATAGCTTTACCGCGGCAGTCACCGAGTGCCACATTTAATTTTTATTTTTTTATCCCTCTTTCTTTTCGTTCGCCGTTGCCTTCATTAGCCGAAGGAACTTCGTTCCTACCTGGTGTCCCACGACACCACACTACCTATTTTATATTTATACTTATCATAACATTACATTTATTATTATTACTATAAAACATCTAAGTAGGACTATGTTTATTAAATGCGACATGAAATTTGTATTATATATTATTTTTGAAATTTATTAATTTATTTAGATTTGTTTTGTTTTTATTGAGCAAGAATAATAGGCTTTTTTATTTTTTATTTATTTAACTTCCTAGGGGAGGGTAAACCGTTTCGTTACGGTCGTCGTCGAAAAAGATTTGAAATCAAATCATGGTTTTGAAGGACGGTAATTAACCTTGTAGGTAGAAATTACTACCAGCAATAGGTTGAGGTGTAATTTGGGTGGTCAAACCAGCGGCCTTCAAAGTAACCTAACGACTTGGTCGTTATATTTATTAACTAGCTGTCCCCGAGACTTCGTCCGTTACAAAAAAGTTATTGATCTAAAATAAAAGTAGGCTAAGTTCCTCCTTATTACATCAGCTATCTGCCAGTGAAAGCCTTATCAAAATCGGCGTAGCCGTTTCAGAGTTTAGCCGGAACAAACAGACAGGCAGACAAAAATTGTAAAAAACGTTATTTAGGTGTATGTACCGTGTTAACATCCATATGCATAGTAAAAAGCGGTTATTTTAATTATTACAAACAGATACTCCAATTTTATTGATTTGTATAGATATATAGATAGCAATCTAAGCACTTATTGCCAAGTGGTTCGAAACTTGAACTCCCGAACAGGATGTATTGGGTTCGACACGCACATTTTATCCAGAATCGAACCCAGGAACTTTTACTTTACATTAGGACCTTTTTAACAGACTTCATAATGGAGGAGGTTCTCATTTCGACTGTTTTTTTATGTATGTTACCTCAGAACTTTCGAGTGGCTGAACCGATTTTGATGATTATTTTTTTATTTGAAAGCTGGTGCTTCCAGTGTGGACTCTACAATGACTTTAATACTACAACCAAGTAGTATTCTTCTAAAATATAAAATTCTCATGGGATGTGTTAGTGATCAAACTTCTGCTCGATCTTTTTGAAGTGAGTACTTCTTTAGTATCGTTGTGATTTGGAATTCGTTGAAACGGAAATGACGCGAATGAAGCATCGGAAAATGGCGGCTGACGTAAGCGAAGCTAAACATCAATATTTGGACTGACAGTATTCGTTGTTATGAAGTTTCACTTCTAGCACGTGTGAATTGCACACATTTTGATTTTATTTCATACTCTTTTTTTCTATTTTTGGAAGATTTTTCTGTTTATTTTTATTGATCACCCCGTAGCTTGTTGGTAGGGACCCTGCCTGCGAAGCGATGATGTGTTATAGATAGTGATGTGTTATTAGTGTTGTCCATGTCGTACACAGGGAATTCTAGTGCGGGGGTGTGAGTGTGTTAACGTTTATATTTTGGCGTTATATATGGCGTAAAAAATGACTTAAAGCCATAATTTTCATTCTTACCCCCAACCCCCGATTTTCAATCGATTTACTGTTTTTGTATGAACAATACCCAAATCGTTCACTACAACTATTTTACATGGCATCAACGTTCGCTAGGTCACCTAGGCATACTATTATTCATTACTGAAACCTATTTCAACAAGACAAGTTTTAACAACGCATCGTAAATATCAATACTAATGAGCGCCGTCTCGCTCACGCGCGTATGCCAGAGCGAGAGGGAGTTAAAATGGCGGCAGGGCCTTGAGCGATAAGCCGTGTTGTAGTTTCATATCGAATGTTTCAGAATGTATTTACAAATATTTTTACGCGACACCGCGACGCACAAGAGGGTAATGCGTGTATGTTTGTAAGTAAACTCGCCCTCGCCTCGCGTCGGGAAACAATATCTTACCAGCATTTCGAGATTGTTTTTCAGCCAAGCGAAATGTGAAACATTTTTGTTTTTGGTGGGATACAATGTTCGCAGTAGCTACGTACATCATTTCGACATAATATCTCGTGAAGTTCGGTCAGCGTTAGCAATGATAGCTCCCAAAGTTTCGAATTGGTACGAAACATTTACTTTTATAATGCATATTAATTTTCTGGAAGAAATTGTCATTTTTTATTGAATTAAGGTAGCAATCGAGCATCCAGCACCTTCCGCTGCTATGACAACTGTGACCGACACAGAACGAGACTCACATCGGGACTGGGATGGTTAGTCAGTTAGCAGACGGTGTTAGTACGTTAGTTGGTAAGTTTGTTAGTAAGTATGAGGACTGGGACAGGGGCTGTTTAATGATAGTTAGTCCTGTCAGTTAATGTTAGTATTAATCCAGATCCAGTTAGTAATTGTTAGTAAGAGTCGTTGTAATTCGGTCACAGATGTGTTGCTACCCTTGAGGACTGAGAAAGTCGCCTCTAAAAGTGTAGCCGGCTCCACACCTTTCTAACTGGAACACAGTTGCTGTTAGAACAATTATTACACGGTAGAAATGGTACCTACTAGGTACCATGGCGGGCGGTGGTACTACCGCGGATGAACTCTAGACTCTATCACCTGTTAAAACTACTAACTAAGCACTAATATACTTGTATTGTGGTAAAGTTTAACTTTAATAGCTATATAAATATATTGACAACCCGCCGTTCTATAACGGTCCTGGGTTCGATACCCAGCGAAGCGAAAATTTGGATTACGATTTTATGAGTTTAAAATTCTGTTCTTGGTCTGGGTGTGTGTTCTTGTCTTGTGTGTTGTCCATGGCACCCACGACACAGGGAATCCTAGTGTGGGGCTGTGAGGGTGTAGCGCAAAAAATCGCCTTATTTGACTTAGAAACAATAACAACATGAAAAATCATTATAATTAAATGTATGTCGACGAACCAAATCAAAGCGCGCTCATTAATATTATCAAAGTCATAAATATTATCACCCTGTCAGCAATAGTTGCGGGCACGTGGTGTATCGATAGCGTTCGTATCAGTACAACACTATATTATCAAACAGAGCTGATAAAACAATAAATACCTATTTGCTTACTAATATTTCTCTTAGGCCTTGCCTTAACTCTGACAAAATAGAAACGTTAACTGTAATTAACTTAAAAACAAAGTTAATAAGCCCTCACTCGATGGCTTTATTAGTAGGCATTCCAGGGTTCCGTAGCTAGCCAGAGCTTCAGCCCTATCACCAAGCGGAGTCGGCTGCGGTCGCTTACACCCTGGTCAGCTCGCATGGGATTTGTCGCGTAAATCGATAAAGAAGTCTCATTTCAAAAAGCCCAACCCAAGGCTTAAGACTGCTTTTCCACCAGAGATTTTATGCAGCTACGATACGAGAATGTGAAAGCTAACTAAGCTACGAAACTATGTAACCGTTTTCACTGAGGCTAAGCTACGCAGCGGAGCTGTGCTATGAAGATGCGCCGCCGTGAGGTAGCTGTGCTATAAGATGCGCCGCCGTGAGGTAGCTGTGCGAGGAAGATGCGCCGCCGTGAGGTAGCTGTGTTAGGAAGATGCGTCGCTGTGAGGTAGCTGTGCTAGGAAGATGCGCCGCTGTGAGGTAGCTGTGTTAGGAAGATGCGTCGCTGCGAGGTAGCTGTGCTAGGAAGATGCGCCGCTGTGAGGTAGCTGTGCGAGGACGATCCGCAGCTCGAACCGTGCGACGCATCGACAACAGGGATGGTGCGGGGAGCCCTCACCAGACGCATCCATAGCAATCTGGTGGAAAAGCTGTCTAAGGGTCCGCGCTAAGCCACCGACCCCTAAAACTGTTCTATATAAGCCGCGTGACCCAGTTCTCGCCGGTCGCAGTGCGGACAGCTTGGGGTCACAGCGATGTTTAATCTGTACCATTCAAGATGTAACATTTTTACAAGCTTTTGTTTAAATTGCAATGTAGGTATGTACGGGACAAATCTTGCATTCGAGTTATAACAACTTTCTTATACTACGGACTTGAAATTTTGCATATCGACGCAAAAAGCGGACACCTGTAACCTATAACATAGAAAATGTTCACCAGAGCCCACAGTACTCTTGACAGGTGACACTTGACATACACTAGTGTCAGATAAGCCGGTCGACATTACGTCTTGATCGCTTTGTTTTGTAACGAAGTTCCTTATCGCGCGTTGTGAAAGGGGGCTAGACGGAAAAAATTCTTACGAAAAGTTGTCACGACACTTTTTGCTATAGTAAGCTATTGTAAACCGTGCGGCGTGCGCTGTTTTATATTATTAGTATAACATATATAATAGTTATATATATATGTATGTGTATTTATATACATAATCTAAATATTATATATTTTTTTACAATTTCTTCACTAATTAATCGAAAGAAACTTCGTTCCATCCGGGTGTCCCTTGACACCTCTCAAGTTTTTTTTAAATCACGACACACGTCACTAACGACATCTTTACGCACTGAAATAAACTAATCATATACTTTACCTTAAACCAGTGTCTCCCAAAGTAGGCCATAATGCCCCCTTGTGGGCGCGGAAGGCCCAGAGCGGGGCGGTAAGGAGCCCAGAAAAAGTCAGGGATGTTAAAGTTGGGCGTTTTAATCGCTCTTAAAATAGTCGGGTTTAGAATGTAATTTAAACTCCAGACCAGACTTATATATTTACTTAGTAAATTATAATGAAATGAATTAAAGCAATGAATGTCACTGTGGTTTTAATATTTGGTTAAAGTAAAAAAAATTGGGGGGGGCGCTAAAAATTATTGAATTTAATTTTAAATAAAAACTATTGTATTTAATTTTAATTAACTTACCTATATTATTTACTTGTCATTTTTTTGTTGAAATTTCTTGTTAGTACACCCCGCCCCTAGATTGTATCACTCTTAACGCCTTAAGGTTGTCTGGAAGAAATCGCCCTATAGCGATAGCACCGCCTAGTGTGTTAGATATGTACATTTTGTTCCAACATCTCTTTCTAAATAAAGAGTTTTATTGGAACGAAGTTCCTTACGGCAGGCTTGGAGGGGATAGGGATTTTGCTGCGCGACCGAACTGAAAAATATGTGATAGTAAAACCGTAAGCGTGGAAAAAAGGTGAGCGTGGAATAAAAGCGTTAAATGAGACGTGCGCAGGCGCGACAGTCGCATACACAAGCGAGTAGTGTATAATACCTTTCTCTTTCTCCCTCTTTCTTTTCGTTCGCCGTTGCCTTCATTAGCCGAAGGAACTTCGTTCCTACCTGGTGTCCCACGACACAATTTTTAAATATTATTATGTTATTTAAGGATTACTTTTCTCTACTGTATATAATTTGTAATTATGTAGTTTTTAAGCACTATTTTTAAAAGATGCGCCGAGGAGTTTTCTTTCGCCGTTTCATTTTCTCCTCTAAGATTTAAAATTTTAAATTCAAATTTAAAGGTAAGGTACATTAGCTACCTATTATTAAATGCAAAAAATGACGTTCATAAGTGTTTTTAAAAATATCTAAGTAAGTAAAAATCACCTTAAATAAGTAAATTATTATATTTTGAGTTCGGTTTGCACCAGTTTAGGTACTAACTATTATTAACTATTATTATATATTATTATTATTATATAATAATAATATATAATTATATTATTATTTTATTATATTATTATTAGTAGTAACTATTATTCCGAGAATCTGATTTGGCTCTGGTTGGACAATCTGATCTGGTTCTGGCTTGGTGTGTGTGTGTTCTTGTCTTGTGTGTTGTCCATTGCGCCCACGACACAGGGAATCCCAGTGTGGGGCTATGAGTGTGTAGCGTTATTATTATTTATCAATCAATATTAAATCCGACAAACAAAAAAAATCAAAATGTGTGCGATTCACACGTGCTAGAAGTGAAACCTTCAAAAAAACGAATACTGTCAGCCGCCACTTTTCCGATTCTTGCAATGTCATTTTCTCCCACATTAAAATGTATGTCTTTTTCGTTTCCGTTTCATTTCATTTGCGTCATTTCCGTTTCATCGAATTCCAAATCACAACGATACTATAGAAGCTTTCAGTTCAAAAATAATCTCGAGTATACCCTTGCCCAAGCTTTCGCCCGGCCTAGTGGACGAGCGCCCTAAGGCCGCGACCCAGTTCGCCCGCACCCCCCGCACCTCCCCCCACCCCGCACCCCCGCCGCACCCCGCACTGCGGCCGCAACAGCCGCACTACGCCAACGATCGCAGATACCACGACCGTGAACGACAACTTGGTCCAAAATAAGTAATTAATAGTCATATTAATGACTCTTACTAACAGTTTTAAGTACTACTTCTATTACTAACTAATTAGCACTTGGTTCGGTGATCAAACATCGTGAGGAAACCTGCTGAGAGTTCTCAGAGGTGTGTGAAGTCCACCAATCCGCACGTGGCCAGCGTGGTGGACTATGGCCTGTACATCACACTGTGAGAGGAGACCCGTGCCCAGCAGTGGGACAGTTACGGGTTGTGATGATGATGATGATTACTAACAATTACCAACTGAACAAACAACAAACAACAACAACAAACGGGACTGACTAACAGTCCCCGTCCCAGTCCTCATACATAAGAAACTAACCAACTAATGTTCTAACACCGTGAATTTTAAATGCAAAGCAATTTGAGTCATTGCTGTTGTCAGTTGAGGATTCCTTTGACTGGAGAAAATCGTAATCCTAGTACCCGGTCTTGCCTGTCATAAAATAACATTGTCATCAGAACTGAATTATATTATGCAATATTTTTGTAATATATATTAGTAAGACGAAGTACCTACTTCTAATTCAGCTTGCAAGATTTGACTCGAACATACGAGTACTTAACAAGTTCCGTTTCCGGTGTCGCTATATTAATATAAATAGCAATTATTAAATATAATTATATTCACTAGTGGATTAATACGAATAATCGCAATATTAAGCTTCCTTCAAATTAATTAAAGTTAAATGTATGTGTTACATAAAACTATGTACTGACGGCGGCCATATTGAATAACTACGAATAAAGCGGGTCCACGAGCTGACCGCTTATTTAATTGTTATTTATTAAATACTCATCTAATTATACATAAACAACATTGCAAGTTAATAAAAATAAATAAAATAAAAGTAACTTATCAATTAAAATAAATTTATATATGCCCTTGCGGTGCAGTACCCAAGATGCTGGCAGCGTTTCCTCTCTGTATAGCAATGCTAATACGCTGAGCGAGAAAACTGCCAGCTCTGGGGACGCCAGTCTTGTGTTTCAGTTTATTTTTAATTTTTCCGAAAGGATCATGAGCTTCAGGACCCCACGGACCAAGAGTCTCCACTCCAAATGTTAAAAAAAAAATTAATCTTCTTGATTAGTACATAAAACTTGAGAGGTGTCAAGGGACACCCGGATGGAACGAAGTTTCTTTCGATTAATTAGTGAAGAAATTAAAAAAAAATAATAATATTTAGATTATGTATATAAATACACATAAATATTTATATAACTATTATATATGTTATACTAATAATATAAAACATGCGCACGCCGCACGGCTTACAATAGCTTACTATAGCAAAAAGTGTCGTGACAACTTTTCGTAAGAATTTTTTCCGTCTAGCCCCCTTTCATAACGCGCGATAAGGAACTTCGTTCCAAAATCAAAGTGCAATGCACACGATCTAGAAGTGAAACTTCATATTCATAATAATGAATACTGTCGGTCCAAATATTGATGTTTTGCTTTGCTTACGTCAGCCGCCATTTTGCTGATGCTTCATTCGCGTCATTTCCGTTTCGACGAATTCCAAATCACAACGATACTAACTTCAAAATAATACGCACTTGAATTATTATCCATTTGCTGTCGCTTCTGCCGCAGCACCGGCTCTGATTTTGGCACCATGAATATGAGACGGAGCCATTGTGTCTACGCAGGTAGCATCCCACACTAGTGGCCGTCCCATAGACCATGGCACGATTGACATACCGTCAAGTCTTGCCGTCTTTTCTAAATATGTCGTTTGCCTCTAAAAGTTAATTAAGAAATTGTAAAACATATTATGTGTTAAGATTAGATATCTTAAATTGTTCTAATAGTGTTGGAACTAGTCAATTTTACAACATTTCCTGAGCTTGCGATACACTTTGGCATAATGAAGTTCTCTTATCGAAGCCAGGGAAACTTAGTTACGCTGCGTACGCTTAAGAAAGTTAAGCCACAGTATTTATACTGTGGTTAAGCTTTTAATTGACGCTGAAACAGCAAAACTCGTTTATTTTAGGTACTTTCCATAGTGTAATGTTGAGGGTAGGGCACAGGGTTGACCGGTGGATGTTATCAGGCGTTAAGGCCACCCATTGTAATCAAGGTTTTTAGGTTTACAACGAATGAATAAAAAAATAAATCTATATCTTCACTACATAGTATAAAACAAAGTCGCTTTCTCTGTCCCTATGTATGCTTAGATCTTTAAAACTACGTAACGGATTTTAATGTTTTTTTAATAGATAGGTAGAATGATTCAAAAGGAAAGTTTATAATTATGTATAATATATTAAAGTTTTTCGCAAAATGAAAAAAAAATTAAAATATTCGTGAAAATAAATTCGTGCGCTGGTTATGTTTAACAATTTTGGACTTGGGTACTGAGGGACAGGTTTCCCGAAGCGAAGCGAGGGCGGGTTTACTAGTTATATAGAACTCTTGCGTTACTGCCCTCAGTAGAGTGTCTGACAGACAACGCACAGCCGGAAACTACTGAACGCAAGAAGCTGTGTTCCTTAATGAGTGTAGGGGAGCACTAAGAGAGGATTTTTGGAAATTCCCCCCCTAAGGGGATAATCTGATTATTTGGTTTTGGCGGGCGTAGCCGCGGGGTAATGCTCGTGTCCTATAACACGTCCTATTGTCGGTTGTTGTAGGGCACAGCTGTAGATATTGAATCGTTAGATAACTTAGATATTGAGTTAATTATAATATTAAACTCAAACTCAAATCATTTATTTCACGTAGGTATTTTGAATACACATGAACGTCATTTTTTGCATTTACCACCGTTTCGCTAAGTTGCCTTTAAATTTAAAATCTTAGAGGAGAAAAAGAAACGGCGAAAGAAAACTCCTCGGCACATCTTTTAAAAATAGTTTAATTACAGAAAAGAACAGTAGGTACGCGACCTCAAGCCTAGATACTTGCTTAGAGATCTCTATAAAGAAATACATTAACTGTTTGACTGTGCGTCTCAGAAACGGTTTTAAACTTTTTTCAGGATGTTTCCATTTCAAATAATTAAATGACAAAGAATTACCTGACATTCAGCCTTGCAACAAAAAGATCTTTCTGAACGAAGGGAAGTACATTACGATTACCTACTCTGTAAACAAAGACAGAGTACTATTGTATTGTCCATTGCTTATATCATAAACAAAGATTATGAAGTTGTCCATGGGCTAAAAATAGGCTGTAAGCCGTTCTAGGTCAGCCGCACACTGCAGATTTTTAATCTATATCTGTGGAAACATGCGCAGTGCCTTGCTTGGAAAACTACAAGAACGCTACTCACGGGATTTACAGCATAAATATTGCTTTGGGTAATCATTATCAACCCATAACTGTCCCACTGCTGGGCACGGGTCTCCTCTCACAATTTGAGTACAAGCCATAGTGCACGCTGGCCCAGTGCGCGTTGGTACACTTCAGACACCTTTGAGAACATTATGGAGAACTCTCAGGTGTGCAGGTTTCCTCACGATGTTTGATCACGAAGCAAGTGATCTAATACGCACATAATTGATTAACTAAATTCTAATACGCACATAATTTCTCCTTTATTTTCGTTGTGATTTGGAAATTCGTTGAAACGGAAGTGACGCTAATGAAGCATCGGCAAAATGGCGGCTGACGTAAGCAATGCAAAACATCAATTTGGACTGACAGTATTCGTTGTTAATGTTGTTATGCGTTTCACTTCTAGCACGTGTGAATTGCAAACATTTTGATTTTTTGAAAATTAAGGGAAAAACCCGCGCCCCCTGGTTCCATTGCTTTGGCTGCAACCCAGTATTGACCAACTACTGACAGGGCTCTTCTCAACGGAGGCCTAGAGCATCCACCACGCTGCCCACAACGCAAGTGTCGGAAGTGTTTATGCTGGAGGCCTCCGACGTAGCTTAACGACTGCTTATGATTTTAAACTTAACTCATCGCGGTTTGTTCACATTTTATTATGATACGGGTACTCACGATATGTATTTTGAAACGCCGATATTTCGACCCAGTTGCATGGATCGTGGTCACGGCTGAACTGCGGTGGCGGCGGTGACGTTTCAAAATACATATCGTGAGTACCCGTATCATAATAAAATGTTGACGACTGCTATCTGAAGATAGAAAACGCCGACGAACTCAAGCAATGTTCTCCACTAGCGGTCACCCACCGTCCGCTGTCGATACTCCGCCGACCACTTAGGATCGATACCGTTCATGGTTGAAGCGATCGAGGTTCCACGCTTGTCAGAGGTATACCATCATGCATTGTGGTCGCGGATCGTTGCAAAGTAATAAATACTAACAGTATAGTAACAGTATAGTAACAGTATAGTAAACAAATTGTCAACCCTGCAGCTTATATGTTAGTAGGTCTGAGAATCGCCTACTATCTATTTTTCATACCCTTAAGTGATAAGAGTCCACCCTTAACATTTTTTTTAATTTTTCGGACAAATATTTTCATTTAATTTTTTATTGATTAAGCAAAAAAATACACATAATCCCAAATTTTCATTTCCCTACCCCCACCCCTCAAATTTAAATCGTTCAATACAAGTAATCTATACAACGTTCGCTGGGTCAGCTAGTTATATCTAAAAAGTTAATAGTAATAATAATAGGGTGGTTCCAAAGAGCTTGGGGATGCTAAAATATCACTCTGAGTTCTAGGTCACCGCGACACTGCGGAATTTTTAATCTGTATCCGGGAAAACGTTTGTATTCAAAAACTAGAGCTCGAGTCGGACTCATTTTAAAGAGGTTCCGCGCAATCTATATTAAAAAGAGTTTTTGGTCAATACCAAAGATTTTAATGAAGAAGAGAATAAAAATGCACCATTTACCAGGACATACTGAGTTTTAACCTTGGACTCCCGAACCGTGGGGCCCGGGATTATATCTTCATCTCACTCAATCTTCAAATCACTCTCCAATTTTCAAAAATTATGTGCGTATTAGAATTTAATTAACACTAGCTTCGGTGATCAAACATCATGAGGAAACCTGCACACTTGAGTTCTCCATAACGTTCTCAAAGTTGTGTGGAGTCCGACAATCCGCACTTGGTTGGTTGGACTATGGCCTGTACCATTGTGAGAGGAGCCCCGTGCCCAGCTGTGGGACAGTTATGGGTTGGGATGTTGCCCATAAGGTAGTTCCGCTAAATTATCCAGAGAACCCACACCCAAGAACCCCGCGCAACCCAGCCGACCAAACGACAAATTGAACAATGGTATAACGTAACCATTTTAATTTTTCAATAACGCACTGGTTTCTGTAAACCGAACAATGATGTTTGTAAACCGGACATTCCATGGGAACTGCTGGCCATTATGCAAGGAGACTGCAATGACAGAAATTATGACTACACAGGTTTTGGCCATATTGGGCTTGCCTGGAATGGCTTCAACCCATTAATGGCCAATACTGAGCACGGGTCTCTCCTCATACCTGAGGATTAGAGCATACTCCACCACGCTGCTCCAGTGCGGATTGGTGGAGGGGTTAGTTATTGATTATATTGTTTATGATATATTGATTAATTAGGAATGTCTAGAGAGGATTGTAACTATGACTACGGTTCAGATACTGAAAACATTCGCTCTCCACTCAAAAGTATATATACCTATATGTAACCTGTTTAATATAAGTTTTGGAGGACCTGGATGAACGAGCTTTGCTGGGTATTTTTTTTTTTTGGTAATGTTTTTTTTTAATTAGATGACACGCTTTTTTACAATAAAACTAGCTGACCCAGCGAACATTGTTCCGCCATATGGATGATAAGTACTTGTAGTGAATGAATACAAAAAGCGCGATTTAAATTTAAGGGGTGGGGGTAGGGAAGTGAAAATAAAAAATAAAAAATTGTCCAAAAATTAAAAAAAAACGTAAAGCGTGGACCAACCCTTATCACTTAGGGGTATGAAAAATAGTTAGTAGCCGATACTCAGACCTACTGAACTGAATATGCATAAAAAGTTTCATAAAAATCGGTCAAGCCATTTCCGAGGAGTGTGGTAACTAATAGATAATAAAACTATTTTCCATTTTTTAGTTTGGTTTTCTATAAAAGCGTTTTATTTAGTTTTGTTTAACAATTATTTCTTTTCTCAATTAACTCAAGTTACTTTTATGATCACAGATTATAAAATTGAATATGAACACCTAGTTGGAAACTGTTTGTAAATAGGTTAAAAGTGTTGATGAATCAGTTGTTCCGAGTTCGGCTCAGCGGACTGACCTAGTTTGTGTGGAAAAATCGATACCCGCCCCCCGCGCGCGCCCCTGCGACATCCCCCGCCGGCCTCACGGCTCAGTCATCATATGGTGGGTTAGACATTAATCGACTATTTACATGACAAGGATGCGTGGGAATGACCAGCCCCGAAACCAGGTCCGGCAAGATTTTGAGTGTTGTTTAGAGTCGGTCACAGTTGTCATGGCAGCGCAAGGTGCTGCATGCTCGTTTGCTAGCCTAGTCTGCTGTCATAGAATTAAGGCAGCAACCGAGCATGCAGCACCTTCCGCTGCCATGACAACTGTGACCGACACAGAACAAGACTCACATCGGGACTGGGATGGTTAGTCAGTTAGGTGACGGTGTTAGAACATTAGTTGGTTAGTTTGTAAGTATGAGGACTGGGACAGGGACTGTTAGTGAATGGTAGTCCTGATGTTGTTAGTAATAGTATACAGGGTGTAATCGTTAAGTGTGCACAGGCGATTATTCCGTAACTATTACAGATATAAAAAAAAACTTTAAACTGATATCGAAAGCACTTTACCTAATGAGTAAAATGACAATAATAATTTATTAAAAATAAAACGAGAAATATCCAAAACAATTACATTAAACTCTCCCATACATTTAGTATGAGATAGTAGAAAGGTTTTACTTTCTACTACTATTCCACTTTAAATAAAGAAGGATATTTCTCGTTTTATTTTTAATAAATTATTATTGTCATTTTACTCTTTGGTGTTCGTTCTAAATTCAAATTTTTTATCGCGGGAGTAGGTACTATTCCACTTTAAATAAAGAAAGTAAAACCTTTCTACTATCTCATACTAAATGTATGGGAGAGTTTAATGTAATTTTTTTGGATATTTCTCGTTTTATTTTTAATAAATTATGATTGTCATTTTACTCATTAGTTAAAGTGCTTTCGATATCAGTTTAAAGATTTTTTTATATCTGTAATAGTTACGGAATAATCGCCAGTGCACACTTAACGATTACACCCTGTATACCTAGTAGGTACCTATGCTATCTTAAATCCAAAAAAAAAAGTTCTTTACGTGATGGTCAACTGTATGGTTATACCAAGTGGTCAAAACGGTGGTCTGCTCTCCCACCGTCTTACGAATTTCATTTTGGATCAGGTGACGTGTCCTGACGCGTTTTTAACATTTTTACCCATCCCAAGGTGCACAACGCCGCTAAAGAAGTTTTCAATTCAAAAACATCTTAATTCCTCTACGCAAGCGTACCATCTTACCGTCCATACTAATCCCTGCCATCCATCTGATTAGACAGTTGGAAACAGGTGACTACTGTTGAGGAACGCTGGCTACCACACAGTTTTACAGTAAACTAGCTGTCCCGGCAGACGTCGTCCTGCCCGGAAAAGCTTTAAGCTGCCGATAGCAGCGCCACCTACCGGGTCCAATTGTGTTTTGAAATCATGCAGAGACCCATTGGAGTATTCATAGAAATTTTCATCATAATCGGCCAAGCCGTTTGACATACCGGCAACGGCGCCATCTATCAGGTTCAATTGTGAATCTAAACCATCTCGAATCCCCTCGAACACACACAATTTTCATCGCAATCGGTCCAGCTGTTTAGGAGGAGTTCGATGGAGGATGGATTACATTGGAATGACAGTGGCGCCATCTGTCGAAAATTGGTCGTACCAACTCAGAATTACCTTTTTACCGAACCTCAAAAATAGATTTACACGGGAATTCACAAATAAGGATATTCACATATCCTTATTTGTGGATTGAATAAAATATAATAAATTCTACAAAACAATAAACGACTTCAAAATCGACAAGTAAAGTCAGACGTGGTAGAAGTGAAACTTAAAAAAAACGAATACTGTCAGTCAATATTGATGTTTTGCTTTGCTTACGTAAGCCGCCATTTTGCCGTAAAAGGTATTGCTCTAGGACCCTGACCTTGGAGCACGCAAGCGGATAATGCTTCCTATCTCATTTTCTCCTACGTTAAAATGTGTCTCTCTTTTTACTGTCGCTTTTTCGCGTCATTTCCGTTTCATCGACTTTCAAATCACAACGATGCTAAAGAAGTTTTCACTTCAATATATTTCCACACCTACTTGAATCATCAGTTTACAAACGATTATTTTACATTACATAATTATCTTTATTACTTAATACAATTTGAAATATAAAATAAATTATAATAATTAATTGTTAAAATAATTATAATTCCACAAAAACACAATTATACTTTCGTAATTTATGTAAAAGGTGTGTTAAAGTTTAATAAATGCTTCTTTAGGTTTGACTGTGGTATCGTACCTCTGTAACTTGGCTTTTACTAAGATAGCAAACAAGCATGCAACCCTTCCGCTGCCGCCATGACAACTGTGACCGACACAGAACAAGACTCACATCGGGACTGGGATGGTTAGGCCAGTTAGCAGACGGTGTTAGAACATTAGTTGGTTAGTTCGTTTAGGTATGAAGATAGTCCTGTTAGTTCTGTTAGTGATAGTTCAGTAATCGCTAGGGTGCACCTGACACGTTTGCCTGCACAGTTAAAATTATTAGGTAAACTTCAACTACGCAGTGGACATACTGAGTAGTAGATTAACTGGACTATTACTAAGAACAACTAACTAGTAACTTGCATTACGGGGAAACCTGCACACCTGAGAGTTCTCCATAATGTCGTCAAAGGTGCGACGTCTGGCAAACCGCAATTGGCCAGTTGGACTATGGCCTGTACCTTACATTGTGAGAGATCCGTACCCAGGAGCGAGACAGCTATGGGTTGGTGATAATATAATATACTAGCGACCCGCCGTCGCTTCGCTTCGGGAAACTTATTCCTTCGATTTGCAAAGACTTAGTCATATAAATATTTTGGATAATTCACACTATATCTTTATAAAATATAGCATATGTGTTATTCTGATGTGTAAGCTATATCATTGTAAAGTTTTAGCAAAATCCATTCGGTAGTTTTTGCGTGAAAGAGTAACAAACATTCATACATCCATACAAACTGTCTCATTTAAAATATGAATAGGATGTGTTAGTACCTATAAGTACATATACTTACTTAATTGGAACGAAGTTCCTTATCGCGCGTTGTGAAAGGGGGCTAGACGGAAAAAAATCTTACGAAAAGTTGTCACGACACTTTTTGCTCTAGTAAGCTATTGTAAGCCGTGCGGCGTGCGCATGTTTCTCTGTCTGTCTCTCTCTCTCTCTTATAGAAAGTTAATATTAAGTATTTATTATATTATTAGTAGTATTATTATTATTATTTAAGTTTATATTGCATTATCTTTGTTAATAATAAAATTACAAATCCTTCACTAATTAATCGAAAGGAACTTCGTTCCATCCGGGTGTCCCTTGACACCTCTCTTGTGGTTTTTTTTGTCAATATGTATGGCACAGCACAACTCCTCCTAATCGCTTAAATCTATTTTGATGAAATTTTGTGTGTGTATTTGAGTGGTTCTGTAGATGGTTTAGATTAATTGGAACCGGTAGGTGGCGCTGTTGTCGAGATTTATTAAGACATCAGCCAAGCTATTGGAGTCATCGAAGTGCTGTCATAGAAAAGTTATTGCATTTGATGAGCATTTCCTGAAGGTACCTATATAAAGATTTAAGGTCTGGAGTAACTCAAGTGCAATCCTGTGGAATATTGATGTACCTGACGACCCGGATGGCGCAATGGTTAACACGCCGGACCGCCGTTCCGAGGGTCCTGGGTTCGATTCCTAGCGAGGCGGAAATTTGAATGATGAATTTAAATTTCCATTCTTGGTCTGGTTGTGTGTGTTCTTGTCTTGTGTGTTGTCCATGGCACCCACGACACAGGGAATCCTAGTGTGGGGCTATGAGTGTGTAGCGTTATTTATTTATTACCTATAACTCGGTTAGAATAGGACTATCTCGACAGGACACTCACTCACTGACTAAACACGAAATCCAGAAAACAGAGCATACTCCACCACGCTGCTCCAGTGCGGATTGGTGGAGGGTTTCGTGGCCAACTCATGGTGTCGGAAGTGTTTTAAGCCTGAAGGTGTCCGACATGGCTTAACGACTAGATAAAATTCTTGTGTCACAATTTCAGTGTTTATACTCCTCCGAAACGACTTGACCGATTTCGATGAAATTTTATATGTATATTCAGTAGGTATGAGAATAGGATTATAACTAATTTTTATACCCCTAAGTGTCAGGGGCGGCTCACCCTCAAATTTATTTTTTCATTTTTTGAACATAATTTTTTGTTTTTTTATTGTATTGACTTAGCATAAAAAATACACATAATCCCAAATTTTCTCTTACCTGCCCTCAGTCTTCAAATTTAAATTGCGCTTTTTGTATGGTTGTATGAAAGATATCCAAATCATTCACTACAAGTAGGTAATCTATATAATAGCGGAACAACGCAATTTATATGGCAGAACAACATTCGCTGGGTCAGCTAGTAATTTTATAAGTATTCTGTAGTTATTCGACTTCCATGCGGACGAAACCACAGGCAAAAACTATTTACACTTCAATTAAACAAATATTTTCTTTATTAAATTTAATTTCTTTACGCTTAACTACTCGGTAACGTCAGTTTATTGCATTTATCTTGTTCTAGGTTTTCAACTAAAATACTAGAATATTTTTAATTCATATTAGTTAGTCATTTTTTATATTAGTTTAAGATATGGCTTAAGGTTAGGGAAGATTACTAACTTTTTTTGTGTTATTTATAAAAAGATGATCTTGATCAACTGCGTTTTAACTAGATTTCGTGAAAAATATTTTCGTTATTTTTTTTTGGTGCAATCTTAAAATCGATATTAACTCTTACTTTTGCTGTAACAGATTATACAAAAACTTTTTTCGTAAAACTCAAAGCGATAGGTCTGTTTTTAAATCCCGTAACCCTAAAAATGTTATGTCAAACATCAAGTAAGTCCTGAAATTCGATAGTCCTACACAACTCACAAAATTGTTAAATCATTCGCTGTCCTACGCCTTTCAGGTTTCACGCGCTAGTACGTAGTTTTACAGACTGAAGACAACTGTACAGAAATTTCCACATAAAACCTTCACTGACGTAATCATTTTCATGTTTCTACGCGTTTTATGCAGAAATAACGAAAAATATTTCACGTAACTGTGAAAAAAACGTTTAAAAACGAAAAATACTTAACTATTTCCCTATAAAATACCATCTTAGCGATGAAATCACGTAAAAAATACGATTTTCATGGGAAAACAATGAAAAACCCAGCTTACATGACTGAAAACCCATTAAAATGTACCAATCACACTCGTAATTTTCCCGTAGCGCGTGAAAACTGGAAAAAATTACATTTTACACGTCCTCCGAAACCATACGGAGTGAAACACGAATTCCCGTTTCTTAAATAAGCCTAACCTGGTAAGGTTCTTCAGGTTTGCCGGGGTAAGAAGCACTTCGTCTGTAATCGGGCTGTCGGGGCGGAGCGGGCGCCCGCCTCCAGGGGGCGAAGGCCGAGGGCTGCGGCTGCGGATTCGGCCATCGGTACTGCGCGCGACGGAACGGCGCCCGATACTGTCGTTCATCGTCCACCACGCTTGGCACCCCAGGATACTGGAGCTCACCCATTTGACACACGCCCGACCGTCACGCTGGTCAGACGGCTACTGGCAGGCAGCGATAGCGATACCTCTTATCTCTCGGTCGATGAGAATGCGCGCGCAGGCGTTCCTTTTTCAACTGGCAACACGGAAAATTGATTCGAAAAACGAATTAGAAGTTTTTTTTAATGTGGCTACCGATTGTGATGTAATGTTTTTTAATTGATGGGGGACTGTTTTGACGACGTTGCATAGAGGCTTGTTTTGTTACATTTCCGTGGTAATAGATTGGTGATGATGCCATTGTAGGGAAAATACATTATAACCCCGCATCACCATAACAGATCATTTTGGATATAAAAATTTACAATGAAAATGTCTCCAGATGTAATCTTATTCTTTAATGATTACACCTTTCCCATATCTGGTTTCAGCGTGAAACACGTCTTGGTGCTACGTATTACCAGAATTTATTTTGTGTTATTACTCTACACACATTAGATCGATGGACGGCATTTGAGGAGATGCACACCTGGGAGTTCTCCGTAATATTCTCAATGGTGAAGAGAGGAGAACCGTGCCCAGCAGTGGGACAGGTTGGGAGGAAGTGCCAAGGACGGCAGGTCTCCATAAATAATGAACTCCGTGACGTACTGATGGCTTCTTATTAAGGAAATGAATATTGCTATTTATGGAAATTCTGCTGAAACTGCGGCCTCAATTTGCTAACACCACAGGGTTCCGTAGAAAACTTTATTAGGCCGAAAGGTAATCTGTACAGATTACCTTTATCTTTATCTGTGTAGATTGCCTTTCGGTATTCCTATTATACGTAGGTATGTATAATAAATCTGTAACTGGTCGCTGTCTGTACATGGAAAATTAACAAACAAATATTATCGGAAGCCTTTACTAACGCAATAGAACCCATTAAAGTTGTAATAGTTAAAAAAACTAAAACCACGCTTTTTAACCGAGTTCAAAAATAGAGGTTCTATGCTCGACTATATTTTTTTTTAAAAGATGTGCCGAGGAGTTTTCTTTCGCCGTTTCTTTTTCTCCTCTAAGATTTAAAATTTAAAGGCACCTTAGCGAAACGGTGGTGAATGCAAAAAATGACGTTCATAAGTGTATTCAAAATACCTACCTACATGGAATAAATGATTTGAGTTTGAGTTTGAGTTTTTGACTGTAAATTTTTTTAAAGTATGTTCACCGATTTCTCCGTTAATTGTGGACCGATTCGATTATTATTTTTTTATTTAAAAGAACGTACTTCCGAGGGTTCCCACTGCCACCAAGTCAGGATCTGATGATGGAATCCCGGGGAAGTCGAGGGAGCCCCTCAAATTTTTTATGTCGAATTTGAATTCGGTTTTTTATTTTGCAGAAATTATGTACTTAATGCTGTAAAATTTAAATGCAACGCAATAAATTTATTCACTGCTGTTTACCAATGAGGTGTTCACCTGTCTGGAGT
This sequence comes from Ochlodes sylvanus, assembly GCA_905404295.2. NCBI lineage: Eukaryota > Metazoa > Arthropoda > Insecta > Lepidoptera > Hesperiidae > Ochlodes > Ochlodes sylvanus. Next base: position 1,670,331 of record FR990150.1, read on the forward strand.
TAACCCTGTCTATTTATGGTTAATATCTTTAGGTTAACATCTCTTACTAATAACAGGATCTAAACTATTGGCGCCATAGAAAAAGCATTTCCTAAAGGTAATATAAAGTTTTAAGGTCTGGAATAACTCAGGTGGATTCCTGTGGGATATCAATACCAAACAGACTCGGTTTAATCGCAAAATATGTTGCAGAACAACGCCTGTCATGTCAGCTAGTAGGTACATGTCGACGGAAAAAAGGCGGAAACGCTGTAACGCACAAAATAGAAAATGTTCACCAGAGCCGATAAACTTTTGACATTTCAGAACATAATGTGTGAAAATAGAGTTAATTTTAACGCACCACAAAATGTTCTATTGGTCGTAGACCCACGACTTGACTTGAAACGTTCGACGCAGATTTTTTTCTGAGTCCGAGTCTACAACATAAATTGTAGGTGTGGCTTACAACGTCCGCTTATAGATAATTAAAACTATTGATAACTAGCTGACCCAGCGAACTTCGTACCGCCTAACAGTCGATTCTCCAATTTTTTTTTAAATACTTATTCTGCTATTCGGGACACCTTCCCGGAACCCCTCCACTAACACTTAAACGTTATGGTATGGTATTAAAGTTCAAATTGACTTTTAAGTATTATTACGAATCTTTTGTATGGGAATGTCGAAAAGTGTTGTTATTAGACCTTTTCAGGCAATTTTTGAAAATGTTCTCTCCGTAACAACCGTAATCGTACTTCAGGGAATATTATAAATATAGAATTAGCGAAATCGGTTCAGCTGTTCTCGAGATTTGCGCTTAGCAACAAAATCAGCGATTCATTTTTATATAATAGATATTGTAGGGAACCATATACTACCAAGACACACTTGACTTCATTTAGGTCTACGCCAAAATCTAGGTAGGACTTATAGGAAATTAGGGCACCTACAGCGGATCGAAACCACGCACTGCGCTGAGCCGCCGACCTGGCAGCGGGCCAGCGCTGCCCAGCGCTGGGACTGCGACTTCCCACTATTGGGCAGTATACAGAGATAATATTTGATTTTAAACTTAAATAAACGGACATGTAATGATCAGTCTCGCCGTGACCATGATCCATGCAACTGGGTCGAAATATCGGTAAAACCATTCAAAATCGTGAGTACCCGTTTGCATAAATATAGACTATATATTTATGTAAACTATGATATATTTAAATTCAAAATTAATTAAGTAAGTATACTTTATTATTCTCTCGTAGACTTTATTATTAACTCTACATTAAGATAACCCCATAGCCTAGTTGATAGTGACCCTGCCAACAAAAGAAAGGATCCCTGGTTTGATTCCCGGGTGGACATATGTGACAGATAAATATTTGTTCTCGGGTCGTGGATGTTAGTGACTTTTAAATCGAATTAAGGTAGCCAACGAGTATGCAGCACCTTCCGCTGCCGCCCGTGACAACTGTGACCGACACAGAACAAAACTCACATCTAAGGATGGTTAGTCAGTTAGCAGACGGTGTTAGTACGTTAGTTGGTTAGTTTGTTAGTAAGTATGAGGACTGGGACAGGTACTGTTAGTGATAGTTAGTCCTGTTAGTTGTTGTTAGTAATAGTCTTGTTCTAATTCGGTCACAGATGTGTTGCAATCCTTGAGGACTAAATGTTCGCCTCTAAAGTGTAGCCGGCTCCACACCTTTCTATCCGGAACACAATTGCTGTTAAAATAATTATTACACGGTAGAAATGGTAGCCATGGTGGCGGGCGGTGGTGATAGGCGAACTCTAGACTCCACCATTTAGCATCATAAAGCCTGTTTTTATTTATTCCATTCATGTTTTATTTCATAGCTTTTTCGTAGACCAAAATATGTAGGACAAAGTATAGATGGCGCTGTTTATGTAGGTCAAACAGGATTTGTTGGTTCACGTATTGCAGCTACGTTGCAGGGAAATAGGCCGCAGAACAGAGTAATGCGCGTTGTGGTCCGCTCTGCAGTATTCAAAAAGCTATTCGTAACACTAATCTATCTGTATGAGGTAACCTAATTTAGGTTAGAATAAAATGGCGGTGTTTTTACTCGGCAAAAGAAAACGTTTTTTAGGTAGGTGACGTCTTCGTTCGACCACTAACAAATAGGTGCAAATAGGAATTAAAAGAACAATATGACGGTACTTTTTTACGCGCCAAAAGTAGATGTTTTTTAACCTACTTACCTGTGACCTTGGGTGTGACCTAGGGCCAGCGAAAAATAATAGCTCTTATGTGATGAACTAAGGATAGTACCACCTTAGAATAATTACACTAGCACAATTAGTGTATTATTTATTTTAAGAGTATCACTTACTTTCTGCTTTACACGTAAAATATGTATTAAAATTTAGGTTGGAACAAAACAGCGGTGTTTTACCTGTTTACCACCATCTACAATGACACAGACGGACAGACAGAGGCTTACAGGACGACTAACCCGTCCACCAATCCGCACGCTCGCGTTGTGGAGTTTGCTCTAGGCCTCCTCGGGTTTGAGGAGAGACCCGTGCCTTGTAGTGCGCTATTAATGGGTTGAAAGCCAAGCTACAGATGGTGTTGGGACTCGAGAGCTAGATCTTTCTTTTCTCGTCTTTCTTGGACAACAACGGAATACAAAAAGCTTTTTTATCTAAATACCCGATACATGAGCCGACATTCATCATCCAATAGTTCATCGTCGTCAATGGACATAAAAAAAACTCTGATATGGACTTAGTTCGCTCTAAGTGTTAATGTGTAAACTTTAGCAGAATAGCCTTTAACAATCTTCAAGGAAAACTTTAAAAAGTACGCAAAACCTAAAATACTACACTGCAGATTTTTTACCTGCAGGCATGCTGCTAGCTACGGCATTGCTACGAATTTATTTCAAGAAAATGCGCATAGATGGCATTGCTATGTAAGCACAACGCTGTTTTGCACTATGCCATCTAGTAACACATAGAAACAACAGAGTTTGTTGCCACATAAATTTAGTTTACAAAATTATGTATAGATGGCGCTCTTTTAATTATAGATAATTATGTATATCGCGTGCTATTCACCTATAAAATACGGAATCAACAAAATTAAATGTTTGTATTATAGTCAGGGGCGTGCAGCTTGTTAAGGACTACTTTTTGATTGCTACTACCGCTCCTAGTGGCCAGTAGACACAACTACTACATTTTTTACTCGTTCTGTCAAAAGATGACGCCACAGCTGCATATATATTTATTATTCGATTATAAAATAAAATTTTCATAGGACAATAAATTATGGGCACTCATCATTAATTTGCACTTCTTTAAATATACAATATTTTTTTACGTAAATATAAAATTCGTTTTTTTGCTCTAGTAACATCCAGCCTCAGACGTTGCTAAATTAATGTCGAGTTGTCAAGTGTCAACCAACAGTCAGTCAGTCAGTGTTGCAAAAACTAAATAAGTACGACGAGAACGCATCGCGTCATGGTACGATCGCTGCCAATTAGGACGACCGACGCCTGATAAAAATGAATTATAACATAATTTCGTTACATAAATTGTTTGTTTTACTCGATGTACACCGAATATTAAGTAGCTCTGTCTAACGTCGCGAATTTAGATTTTTATTAGTCATTAATAAAAAAAATAAACAAATGTCACTTCTGTGTAGATAATCTTTGCCCGTTAACATTATTGACTTCCATATCAGTGTTATCGCATCGCGCGCTTACGACTAGCGGCTGTAGGGATGTGCTGTGTAAGTTGAGTAACAAAACGTTTTTATGCTAATAAATTACAATAATTTTCTGTACATTTCTAAAAAATTATAACGATGTCATGGGAAATACAAAGTATACTATTATACAACTATAGACGATTTGTATCAATTGCAAGCAGGGGCGGCTCTAGCGCATGCAGCGCCCGGGTGCAATCAATGCTCTGGCGCCTTGTTGTATCAAAACGCGCGGCCGAAATGGATTAGGTCTAGGCGTCGCGAGCGGCTCTCGGCGCCCCTGACACCCGGCGCCCGGGTGCACCGCACCCACTGCACTATAGGTAAAGCCGGCACTGATCGCCAGCCGTTTCAGGGAACTTTTTCCAAAACAGAAGTTTTAAAATTACAATTTAAATCCAGGCTAACAAAGTAAAACTCATGATTTAAATGTTCCCCGCACGGAGGTTCTTTAAACTCTCATCTCTGATGTCCTTACCCCAGAGGCCAGGGGAGTGGGTCCCGAATTCCAATAAATTCATCTACCGGTATGCAACAGAATTCTACAGTTCCTCGAACGCCTTATCGACTAATGAAAATGAGCCTTAGCTTTGCAGCTACAGTTATCGACATGTCAGTGTACAGCACTATCGCTTAAATTAATCAACCTAACCTAACACTACTAACAGTATGAGCGGTAACATTCGTGGCTCGAACGCGTCTCTATTATTAACACAACATGCAACAGTTTGAACCGACGGGTAAGTTTGTGACACTTTCATTCCGATAGTGGTACACTTTATACTGATTATGTCCGTATAAAGGATGGATGGATGGATCAGGATGCCAGTAAAGCACTGAATTCCACACTTAATACACTATATTTATTGTCTATATATTATTAGGTATTCCTTTATTTGGTTTGCTAGTTATAACGATTAATAATTAATTGATTTTGGTTTTTATTTTCTTCGCGGTATTGACAACAGCTGTTTTTGCAATTGCGCGCGCGCTCCATTTGTCAAACTCCAATTGACAGTTCTTTTTTTAATTATTATAGTACAGGGTAGAATAATAATTAGAAGGTAGAATTAGATTAGATTTAAAAGTAGAATTAGAATTATGTATTTTTTTATATTTTTCTTAAGTTATTGAGCGTGGTATTGATATTAGGTATATTTATATTAATATTCATTCCGTAAAAATATCGTTAAGTTAGTAAAACTTTTGAAAAGGCATGAATCCAAAACTAAGTTTATTTGTTTCATAGCCTTACATCAAACGTCAGGTTACTGCGATTGGTAACTATTATCGAATAACCATTATCATAACAATAGGATTGTCGTTGTAAAAACATTAAAGATAATGTATCAGTAACATAATTTACAACTAATTCTAGGGTTATCTAAAATATCGATTTGTCGCATACAAAGTTGGGAAGGGAAAATCTGACGTCATAACATGGTGGGTTTTGAACGGTATTGAAACCCGTGATTTTTTAAGTAATTTCCTATGCTTATTCAGAAATTTTCGAAAAGCGGGGTACCATCGATATTTTTTAGAGGCGACCAACTTGTAGCAACACATCTGTGACCGAATTAGAACAAGACTTACTAACAAACAAACTACTAACTAAAATTACTAATTGGACTACTACTACCAACAACTAACATAACTAACTATCACTAACAGACACTGCCCCAGTCCTCACACCTACTAACCAACTAACGTTCTGACACCGTCTACTTCAATAACAATCCTAGTCCCGATGTGAGTCTTGTTCTGTGTCGGTCACAGTTGTCATGGCGGCAGCGGGGGGATGCTGCATGCTCGTTTAATATCTTAAATATCATAAAAGACACGTGCGTAGAAAGACTTACGCTCTACGCTTGTCTAGTTACGTGCCAGTGAATGTACCTACTTCTAGTACTAATAGGGTAGTTTGACAGTAAGAAAATATTTTGAAGATTTCTATTTTTTATGGTAGCTTAATATTTACAAATACGAAAAATCGATCTTATTGATTAAATAAACCATGATTATTTAATATTTTTCAGAAATAAAATCCTGAAATTACAGTCACTAGTCACGTGACAGCGAACGCCAATACGACGCGTGACGTCACACGTTGCAAAACTAAACAAACTTGACATAGCATTTTGGTCTTTCCGCTCAACCAAACAGCTCTTCGTTTTCCAACATATGACGTCACACGAGTCGCCATGACAGTTTGACGCGTTTTTTGACGGTTTAACGGACGTTTCTAACGTCAAATAGTTCATGAAAATATAAATTAAAATATGTTACAGTTAGCATTTTACTGAAATATTAATATTTCAGTTAAATTAGACCATTTGGCAAACTATGATTTAGTTTTTCAAAATTAGTCAACTAGCCTATTCTGATGCAAGAACACCATCCCGATCCCACTGTCACTACAAGACCTCATCTTCACCAGACCACCAACACGTCCGCTACAATCCACTGAAGGACGAATGGATCCTGGTGTCCCCACATCGCTGCAAGCGGCCCTGGAGTGGGCAGACCGAGGAGCCGCCAGCGGAACAGCCGCCGGACCCCAATAACCCGCTTAGACCTGGTGCCGTCAGGTCGAACGGTCAGGTGGGTCTTTGAATGCCTGTAAGGCTAGATATCTTCTTATTCGGTATCTTCATTGTTGAAGGTCGTGTCTAGCATGAAGTGTTGGTCACTCGGTGTACTATACTTCTCCACGATACTCTGTCTTCGGCGGTCTTTAAAGCTTGGGTAATTGGCAAGCCTGTGAGGGTCTCTACTAGGTCGGACCACCGGGTTGGTGAGCGACCGCGTGGTCTTCTCCCGTCGACCTTGCCAACTACCATAAGCTTAGAAGACTAGATATACAAGTTTGTAAAATAAATAAAAAATAAGTCAAAATGTATGCAATTCACACGTGGTAGAAGTGAAACTCAAAAAAACGAATACTGTCAGTCTAAATATTGATGTTTAACGAAAAATTCATTGTAGTAGTATCTTTAGCTATCTGTGCATTGACATTATGATTTGACATTGACATGACATAATTATGTCAATGTCAAGGTTCATTTCATTTGCGCGTCATTTCCGTTTCATAGAATTCCTAATCACAACGATACTATAGAAGCTTTCACTCCAAAAAAATTGCAGCTGGGTTTATTGGGGTGCAACGAGAGCTTTACTAATGAAATGAAGTTTATTTGATGTTGGTTTTTTACATTTTTCGATTGTCAAATAAATAAATTGACCGTGATTTAGTTTGATTAATCGTATCCGAACGTTTCAGCGCAATCCGAACTACACATCGACTTACGTGTTTCCGAACGACTTTCCCGCGCTTTTGGACAGAGTGCCGGAGCCCCCGGCGCCGGAGCACCCCTTGTTTCAGGCCTCACAGGCCAAAGGAACTTGCAGGTATACGTCAAATCTACACTAGGATGTCCTATAAGTAGTACTTAAAGGTAAATTACGTGGGGTTGAACAGATGTCAAATTTGGTACCTAAGCAGTTCATACCTAAGTTTGCTGTACTATGTATGACACCCTGTATATTGCCCCTGAGGGCTATCTATAAATTATGTCAGAATTTTTTTGGTCATTGTCACCTTTTCTGATGTGACGTCACAATTCGGCAATTTGAATAGTTTTACGCTGGAGCGCTTAAGATTAAGATTACTTAGACTTTTAGCTGTTTCTGAACTGTCGCCCCTGTCACACAGTGTCACACTTTGGTGACACCCTCTCTTTCCATCACGTGTGACGTCATTTTTAAGAATGATACCCGCGCTGTGTTGTGTGATTTGGCATAATTAAAATTTATATTATGGGAAGGAGTGCAGAATGATTGCAAGGTTTAAATACAACAAAAACTTGAGAGGTGTCAAGGGACACCCGGATGGAACGAAGTTCCTTTCGATTAATTAGTGAAGGTTGAAGGGATTGCAAAAAAAATTTATTTTTTTAAGTTATAATTATTTCCCACTGGTAGGGTTATCTATCGTCAGTGACACTAAAGCTAAACCTACAAATCTGAAAATGTCAAGTGTGCACACTTGAAGTGTGGCACACTGCTGCCATCTAACAAAAACAACAAAAACTAATGACAAAACTACGCATTTGCTTATTACAAAAACGCTCCACGAGATGGCGCTGTACACAAAAAGTGTCGTGACAACTTTTCGTAAGAATTAAAAGTTTCGTGACAACTTTTCGTAAGAATTTTTTCCGTCTAGCCCCCTTTCACAACGCGCGATAAGGAACTTCGTTCCAATTACTTTTTTTCCAGAGTAATGTGTTTCCACCCGGATTCGGCTACAACTTTACCTCTGATGACAGTTAAAGAGATACAGGCTGTCGTCGAAGAGTAAGTATTTATAAACAGTTGAAAATAACAACATTAAAGTTTCGTCTAACAATGAGCGCCGGCTTACTAAGTGATGCTGCTGAAAATTTATACAAAGCTGAAATGTTTTAACCGACTTCAAAGAAGAGGTTCTCAATTTGACTGTATTTTTTATGTTTGTTACCTCAGAACCTTCGACGACGAAAGACGGTGCTTCCCGTGTGGTCCCATTTCAATTTGGTTCAGTTCTGACAATGGACCAGGCAAACGAATTTTTTTTTACACGTCAAATAAATCTATAAAAAATTACAAGAAAAACTGTGTTTTTACTTTTTCCATATCTCAATAAATGGCTGAGATATTAACGATCAAAGTGCGTATTTACGGCCGTTGGTTTTTTTAAAAACGCAGGCGGGCGGTCACTACTCGATGACGTCATCTCTCAGTAGTCGCGCGTAGTTGATAGGGATTTTTGACCGAAATGTTAATTTAAACTCAAGTAAAGCCGCGAGCAAACCTTAGTTATCAATAATAAAATAACATATATAATTCACATACTATCTACTACATCTATGCAAAATTTCAAGTCTGTATCTATAGAAATAAGAAAGTTATAGATTTTTGAACTGCATAGACCCATATTTTCTATAGTTGCGCCGTCGCTCGCTCGCGGCCGAACTAAGTCGTGACGTCATAGCGTAAGCGCGGAAATTCAAAAAAGGGCTTGAACTTCTCGTCTTTATAACTTCGGAAATACTGCATGTATTGAAGTGAAATAAAAATTTATGTAATGTATATGACCTAAGCTCGGATTTTAGGTGTATTTGATAGTAATATTTTGACCCTTTTGCCTTCTCCATTGCATCTATAAGAAAACTATATAAGTCTTAAAACATTATTTTGAAGTCGGTTTTTTAACTATGTGAAAGTTTGTGAGGATGTATCAATGTATGATGTTACTCTTTCCCGCAAAACTGCTGAACGAATTTAGACGAAACTTTACAGTAATATAGCTGCATCATAATAATAAATAACGCTACACACTCACAGCCCCACACTAGGATTCCCTGTGTCGTGGGTGCCATGGACAACACACAAGACAAGAACACACACACCCAGACCAAGAACGGAAATTTAAATTCATCATTCAAAGAACAATGGCCAAATTTCTATAGGAGCTGGACTCTACTTTTATTTTTCATGTCCCAAAATAAGCTATAGTTAGATCGGTTTGTTTTGATGTTCTAAACACCATCCTGTTTGAAAATCATTCCTAAATAGCCACGATTTTTTATAATAACGTCTGAACGTCAACAATAATTTTGAGGTTAGAATCCACAAGTATCTTTTATCCGACTGTGGCGTAGCCTAAAAGTGTAGTTAGCGATAAGCGAGAAGGGTAATCATCGATCTTGTTTCTATTTGTTTCGATTTCTCATAGAATTACCAAAAAAAATAGAACATCTGTCAAAGCACACTAACCCCGTGTGTCTATATGACTCAATAAATTCAATGAAATTCTATATTGCTTTAACTTGCACAACATGTAGTTTAGAAAATAAGGATGGCATAACATCACATATGAAGCCTATCTTGAAAGACTTCAAGGCTTTATTGTGGTTTGACACCATCAATTCTGCCTGAGGAGAGTTAGTCGCTAGATACATACTGTCTTTCGGTATTCAATGCTCAAGTTGGACTTACATTGACAAATCGAGTAATGTAGTAGCTTACAGGAATAAATGTAGGTAGATCGGTAGGTAGTAAAGGTAGGATTTAAGAGTACTTAAAATGAAAGAAATAAGCTTGACAAAAATACTTTTTATTCATCATCCTCTCTTACAACTACAGCATCGAGGAATGCTGCTGGTTCTGATATTGTGGGCTGATGCCTGGCCCACCCAAGGTACCACACAAGTGTTATAAAGTGTGCACAGCACCCAACAGTTCACTTCTACCAACAAGGCAATTACAACAATATTCTAATATAGCTTCCCTTCCAGACACATTATTTTCAATTAATATATAAACATAATGTACTTTTCTCGAAATGTGTCTGGATTTAATTTTGCCTCTTATTAGCGAATTATTTCCACTTCCTCTCAAACAATACTCATTTACATTAATGTTTTCTCTGCTTATTTCAATGCGATACCCTCCGTGAAACCTGACATGTTCACTATAATAGGACCTAGCCTGTCGAATCTGATATGTTCCTAGGGCAAATAATATAACTTCACTATATTCTAGATGGGGGAATATTATATTAGTATTGGAATGAGCTGTTATACTAGTAAAATCAGATGTGCGTATATTCATATTCATTGCGTTTACAAAATGAGATAAATTATTATTTAATGGAAATCGTTCCCTAATCACATTTATGATTTGCTCAGCATCATTCCTATTTTTCAACCGAACACGGAATTTATTTAAAAGGCTTGCAGCTATGGTGAACATTTGCATTATATGTGGAACGGTTTTATTAAAAAAATCTTGCCTGAATATTTTAAAGTCTCGTTTGAAGTACCCATTAACGACTTCCACCACCCAACGGCATATTGTAACGCAACAACTCCTGTTAGCTTGCTCGGTGGTGAGCTGATGTTGACCCTCAAGCAGGGATTCTGGCATATATGTTTTGTAGCTGCAAGCCTCTAACAAACTAATTGAATCTCTAAATCCCCTGTCCGGAATAAAAATATCATTATTTTGAAAGTATTGTCTGAGAGGAGATTTTTCATCTCTGAAAAGAGACTTCATTATATCTGCTGTGGTAGCTTTGTATGGGCCAAAGCAGTCAACAATGTAGCCATCAGGTGTCACCAGCAAAAATGGTTTTAACAAGTTTTTATATTTATGAAGGGAATATGTGTCCTTTTGGAACATATAATTGGAACTTTTGTTTATATAAATATAAGTCCCATCACATATAATTATCATATTTTTATTATTTTCATTATAAATAGCATTTGTAATCATTAAATTGTGTTGCAACAAATGTTCACGGGATACCAAGCCAATAATGAAACAAATGTTCATCAATTCTTCCAACACTTTCCATACTTGAGAAATCCAGAAATGTATTATATGCATTCTAAACAAATACGAGCATTTATAGGCAAGTAATATTTGTATCTGCTTAGAGTTGTTGCTCTCAATGGGTCAGAAATCCTATGTAAATCTCTGTTCCGGCAACCAGAAAAAACACAATGTGCTGCAGTATTAGCCGCTCGTCTATACTGCGATAAAGTAATCACAACGGATTCTTCTTCAGGATGCTGGTTGGTGTTTGTAGAGCTTGTAGGTTCTTGGGGTTGAAGCTCTGGCTCTGGCTCCGGTTCCCGTACTGGCTCCGGTTCCCTCTCTGGCTCAGGCTCTGGTTCGACCTGCTGCTCAATATTTTGCTGCATATTAAGCATTGCAACTCTCTTGAGTCTCAGCCAACAGGGATGACAAACATGGTCTGATGGAGTTGCCTGAAACAACATACAGCCTTGTCTTAACATGTTACAGCTCATTATTATTGAACCCAAGCAAATAAAGACATTGATATAAAATAATATTAGGTTGCAGTGATGAATTCAATATAACACTGATAACAATACAAAGAAAAAAGTGCATAATATATAAATCATAATTACCTGCCGTGGGGCAATTCTATTTTCAACTTCATTATGTATCGCTGGTTGTAACTGAGATGGATTCTCTCTCACAATAAGATCACGTTTACGCTTTCGCAGAGAACTTCCACAAGGTACGCAAACATGCATGTGGCCACGGGAAGATGAGGCACCAGGTTCATTAGCCAATCCGGCGTTGACCTGCTGCATTGCCAATTGTTTACAGGGATCACATATGTAATCTTCTTCAGTAATCTAAAATAAGAATTAGAGTTGTATTATGATATATGATTGTGTGTGATGGTTTAGTTACGTTTGAGTACTAAAATAAGTAGGTATTTTAAAATACGTACTACTACTGAAGAATTCCACTCGCAGATCTTAGAAATTACTCTCGTATCAAGCTCAAAAACGAGATGGCGGCGAAGTGTATCGATGCGTATGTTACAATTAACACACAGCAATCGCAGGGCTAGTTGTGGCGTCTGCATGATGTCTCAGGTCTCTCACGAATCCAAAACCAAAAAGCAAAATCGGTGTCCAGAAGTCAAAAACACAGGTAATCGTCACAAGTATCGTTATCAGTCCGTAAAACAATGCCAAGGTCAAAACAACAGAAGGAAATCCAAATAACGCACTTTGTATCACAATTCACAAGAACGTCAACATTCAACAACAAGGCGAAGAAGTCGAAGTAAAGCCATCATGCCATCAAGCCACCAAAAAGTATAAAACATAGATTAGACACAAAAACTGCGTTTTAAGCCACAATGATGCTAGTAGTAATAGTAAATTAATAATCGGGTCGCATCAGTGTTTCCAGATGCAAATACTAGAAATACCGTGAATTCTACAAAATACGGTGTATTGTATGAGATTTGAGGTTTTCCCTATTGCAATCAGTTTTTGTGTGGGTCAAAATACGGTAAAATGTACTAAAAACACTAAACATCGTTTACGGTAGACCTACCGTAATTATGTGGTATCTGGCAACACTGGGCCGGATCGATGGGTCGATGCCAAATGACGTTTACAGAGTACTTAATCACTACGATGACGTTCCGTTGTACGCAGTTGAACTAGACAAGTTAGTCCAAGAAAAGTTACACAAACAAAAATAATTGAAAATCTTTTTTTTGTGGCTACCTAAAGAGATATTTCTTATGTTTTTTAAGATCTTAAAAAATAAGGGATTTTTTCAAATATATGTCATATTGGGACGCTATCGTTTCGTCGTCTGGTACGATTTGGCCATCCTTCTTTCCGCCTCGCTGGCAATCGAACCCAGGACCCTCGGAACGGCGATCCGGCTGTAACCATTGCGCCATCGGGGTCCTCATGAATGACGGCGGGCACCGGCCATGGTCCGCCACGCTGGGCCAGGGCGGGTTGGTGCACTTCGCACACCGTTGAGAACGTTGTGGTGAACTCTCAGGTGGGGAATCCAACCCAGGACCCTCGGAACGGAGATCCGGCGTGTTAACCATTGCGACATCCGGGTCGTCATAATTACACATAAGATACGAAGTGGTCACCGCTGATGGACGTCGTCACTTATCTTAATCAAGGGGGTGGTAGCCAGCAGGTCTTCAACCCTAGCCCAAGCAGATGCTTAAGAAGCTTCAGGGTGTCGTAAGAGGTGAGAGAATCTGACACCTGCTGGCGAGTGCAGCACTGTCAGGCCAGGGGGTTTGACAAACTGCTGGAGTCAGAATAGATCCCCATTCCAAAAACCCATAACTGTCCCACTGTTGGGCACGGGTCTCCTCTCACAGTGTGAGGGGTACAGGCCATAGTCCACCACGCTGGCCAAGTGCGGATTGGCGGACTTCACACACCTTTGAGAACATTATGGAGAACTCCCAGGTGTGCAGGTTTCCTCACGATGTTTTCCTACACCGAAGCAAGTGATAATTAAATTTTTTAAATGCACATAATTTTTGAAAATTAGCGCTGCGTGCGGGGTTCTAACCCGGACCCCCGGTTCGGCAGTCCAACGTTCAACCACACGGCTATCACTGCTCACCATTAACCGCTTTACCATTGATATATTTCCAGATGGATAAACCAGGTCAAAGAGCTCGGTCGCAAGTACACCTGGGTGCAGATATTTGAGAACAAGGGCGCGATTATGGGCTGCTCCAACCCGCACCCTCACTGCCAGATCTGGGCTTCCAGCTTCCTTCCTAACGAGCCCAGGGTTAAGGAGAGGTAATGCGCTCATGGCCCAGTGGCTTGCGTCGATATTAACTGCTCGTCAGAGTTAAGCAACAACATACGGTAGTTAGATGGGTGACCGCTAGTGGCCAATTTCTTGGACGCTTCAGTGCTTCGGAGGGCACGTTTAAATTACCTTGTTAATATTTATGTTCTGGCGGCTGGCGTTCACGACTGCAATCGAAATTAAACCGTGATGAAATGATTTTAGTGTTGAAATTACCTTGTTAAGTTTCTATAGAGATTTTAGTATGAGAGCCGATGTCCATAGTAATAATAAGCTTATACATAGTATAAAAGGGGCGCGACATCTTTTCTGCTTTTGGCGCCCTTTTTTAATCTGTGTCTGTGATTTTGATGTTTTTTTTCAGAACTCAAAAGGAATACTTAACGAAATACGGAAAGCCGTTGCTTGTAGACTATGTTCAGCATGAGCTGGAGAAAAAAGTAAGTTTTTTGAAGTTATACTTCTTTAAGCGCGTTATGAGAAAATGATGAGAGTGAAATTTTGAGATGCGCGTGTATCATGTAAGAAAATTTGTATGAAAACTAACGGGTTGGAGTTGCTGAGAGTGAAAATTTAATATTTGTTTATTTTTATCTTCATCTTTCATTGTCTTCAAACACATATTTGTGTGAAACATTTTTAATTCCAATTACAACGTGCGGAGACTGTACACATTCATTCGAGGTATCATTTTGGATAATAAGGTCTCCTCTCACAGTGTGAGGGGTATAGGCCACAGTCCACCACGCTGGCCAAGTGCGGATTGGCGGACTTCACACACCTTTGAGAACATTATGGAGAACTCTCAGGTGTGCAGGTTTCCTCACGATGTTTGACCACCGAAGCGAGTGATAATTAAATATTAATACGCACATAATTTTCGAAATTAGTGGTGCGTGCGGGGTTTGAACCCGGACCCTCCGGTTCGGCAGTCCAACGTTCAACCACACGGCTATCACTGCTTCCAGGAGCGTATAGTACTCCAGAACTCGGAGTGGGTCGCGCTGGTGCCGTACTGGGCGGCCTGGCCCTACGAGACCATGGTCCTGCCGGTCGACAGCAGGCCCCAGCGGCTCACCGAGCTGACCGAGGCGCAGATAGCGTCGCTGGCCCAGATGTTGAAGCAGCTCAACACCAAATACGATAACCTGTTTCGGTGCAGTTTTCCGTATAGTATGGGGTGGCATGGTGAGCGGATATTGACTTAATTATTATACAAACGGTCGGAACGTGAATCATACCTACGCGCCTCGGAGTTTAGTACACATTAAGTATACAACAGCCGCAGAAGCGCCATAGGGACGATCGAACGTGTGGGTTTGTAATCAGGAAGCGTGCGTATTACCTACCCACTTACATTCACTGCGACTAGAAAGAGGCGGCCCTAGCGCGCGCGGCTGTAGGCATTTATTTCAAGGACAAGGCTGAGTCACACTACTGTATGATACTATTACCGTGCTTATTATTACTATGGACGTCGGGTCCGCGCTAAAAAATGTCCGAGCCGAATGAGCAACAAAACGCAAAAAGAGCTACAATCGAGTGCAATAGAAATTGAACCGTGATGTAATAGTTTTAGTGTTTACATTACCTTGTTAACATTTCTATTGTGATGTCTGTGACTGGGATATTTTTTCGCGATTTTAGTATGACACCCGTCGTCCATAGTAATAATAAGTCAACGGCAGATAGTTATTTTTGATGTTAAGTAGTTTTCACTCCAGAAAACCCCACTTGCTCGAAACTCATATTTCCACCACCATTTTATTTCCAAATTAAATAAATATCAATTTAATCAGTAACTTTTTATTTGTTAAGACTTTTTGTACTATACAATACAATACAAGGCGGACATAATGCTAAAAGCGTTCTTTACCAGTCAGAGATATTTTTTTAACCTAAGTTAATGCTTCACTAAAATCCCACCTGGTAAGTGGTTAGTCCAAGATGATGTCCCAACTATGAGCTATCCCGTGACCCAGGCGCTCCGACCGGCCCGGCCAGGGTCCCCGGGGACTCCCCGCACTGGCTGCTGCACGCGGTCTACCTGCCGCCGCTGCTCCGCTCCGCCACCGTCAAGAAGTTCATGGTCGGCTACGAGATGCTGGCGCAGCCGCAACGCGACCTCACCCCGGAGCAGGCGGCGCAGACGCTGAGGGAATGCGACCACGTCACGCACTATACTAAGGGAATTTAATAAAGATTGTTGCGGAAATTTTGGTTTTTTTAGACCACGTTTTCTAGTAAAAATGGTGTTAAGAACTCTGCGACTTCGTCCGCGTGGAATTTAATTTCA
This sequence comes from Ochlodes sylvanus, assembly GCA_905404295.2. NCBI lineage: Eukaryota > Metazoa > Arthropoda > Insecta > Lepidoptera > Hesperiidae > Ochlodes > Ochlodes sylvanus. The sequence continues at coordinate 1,686,533 of FR990150.1, forward strand.
AAATTTTCTAACATTAAAATGTGGCCTGAGTTACTCCTTATTACATCAGCCATGTATCTGCCAGTGAAAGTCTCGTCAAAATCGGTGCAGCCGTTACAGATATTAGCCCAAACAAACGGACAGGCAGACAAAAATTGTAAAAATGCTATTTTGGTATACATATATATACCGTGTATATATTCGTATGCATTTAGTAAAAAGCGGTTATTTTAATATTACGAACAGACACTTCAATTTTATTTGTATCGATAATAATAGATGAACGCTAAGACTATTAAACTAGTATTAGCACTAGTAATAGTATTATACTAGTACTAGCACTAGTATTTCCTGTGTCGTATGGCACGGTAGCACCAATACACCACTAGTTAAACCCACCAACAACCCGAGAACATATATTTCTGTCATTAAACTTCCGAGGCAGGGCTTTCGCCAATTTAAAAAATAGGTGTCATAAATCGATTTACTTGATTAAGAGTAAATAACTAATTACGAGTAAATAAGATTATAAATATTCGAGTATTAATCTTCGTTTACTGCAAAGAGTAGGACTGTTTTACATTGAATTTAATTAAAATTGGAATTTATGCAAAATGCGCACGGGTTATTTTTCAAATTGACTTTTTTTAGTCAATGGTTTAGATTTAGACCAATTATTTTACTTTTGAGGCTGTTTAGTCTGAAAAACATTGCATTCTCAAATGAGTAATTTCAATGACAACTTGATGTCATTTGCATTAGGTATTATCTACGATTTATTTGACATTGACATTTTCAAAAATTCAAAGTCAAGTTGTCAATAATGTCAAATATGTCAATATAGTTTAACAAAATGGCCGAAGGAAAGGAATAAAGCCTCCTTATTTCTAAATGTTTTTTTCATCTAAAACGTTATAAAACTCCTCTAAAATGAAGGAAATTAACATCAATATAGAAGGTTATAACGTAAATGGAATATGCGTGACTTGTCTGAATTATAATCGCAACATGTTTTATCACAAGGACGTGAAAGACTGTTTGAAGATTTTAGGAGATATAGACGTAAGTATACCAGTTTTCAATAATTTCTTTGATATACACGTAAAAAAACTGTATAAACTATATATTAGAGTCATAAAAATGTAATGTTTAAGTCATAATTCAAGTAATTTTGCTATTTGCGTAGGAACAGAAATCCTTAGATCCGCCATTGTTGATAGTTTTTTTTCTTTAAGTTAACATAATTCAATTTGATATATTTTGAGATCCGAATGAAATTTAAAAGGTTAATAACGTCTGTAAGTAAAATTGATTAACCATAATTTTTAAGAATATTTGTACATTCTCTTCCTAATTCAGGATTTGCCACCCACCATAAACTAGTTTAATACAATAGGTACCTAATAAAGGTAGGTAAAAAATACATAAAATATAGGCAGTGCAAAGAGTGCCGTTAGCGGTAACATTGTTTTATCTAATTCTCTTCCTAATTCAGGATTTGCCACCCACCGTAAACTAGTTTAATACAATAGGTACCTAATAAAGGTAGGTAAAAAATACATAAAATATAGGCAGTGTAAAGAGTGCCGTTAGCGGTAACATTGTTTTATCTAGGCCTCCTAAGTGATGAGGAGAAGTCCATATTTAGGAGTGGGCTGATGCCAGCAAAAACTATTGAAGTAACATTAATCTCCTATTTCAGGTCCCCGATGGTCTCACGGTGCAAGTGTGTTGGGAATGCCTGGCTCGGATGAAAGGTGTGCTGGAGCTACGGTCACAAATATTATTGGCCTATGATTGCCTCATCGAGTATTCTAGGAAGGTAAGCCAAAGGCTGTGATTAGGTAATACAGTATAATGAACTAAGTAGTCCTTATGTATCAAGATATAAGTTTATCCACATATTGTTTTGTGTCCATGTAGGCATGTACCACTTACAATTATCTTATTTCTTATATTAGACAAAGAAGTGCCATTGTTATTCCCATGAATAAAAGTAGCACTTCTTAATTTTAATTCATTCAATTTCAACAGGATGCTAAAGACATTAATTTGTTCTCAGAATTACTGAACTTATCATAACTTGACTATTGATGTATGAAATGAAATGAAATTTATTTGAAGTTGGTTTTTTTCAAACACTTTTCGTAAGTCAATCTACGCCATTGCTTCAACAAATTCCTACCGTGAGTGGTCTTGGAAGAAGAAGCGGCAAGAACTTCCAAAAAGCTTTTTTTCCTACTCACATTACAGATTGCACTTACTACTACTTACTAGCTAGAATATCAAACTCATGTCCAAGCATTTATCTTTAAAATAATCATCAAGTTTGTAATAACCTTTCGTCATAAGAATGCCTTTGACATGAATTTTACATTTTCAGAGTATCATTACAAGCATTTTGATTGTCTGCTGGTTATTGACTGTGATGTCATATTACATATTTACATAGCCATCTTTTTTTAATGTATTTCCCATAGCGAACGAGCTTGCAGCACCACTGCCGTCCATGACAACTGTGACCGACACAGAACAAGACTCACATCGGGACTAGGATGGTTAGTCAGTTAGCAGACGGTGTTAGAACGTTAGTTGATTAGTTAGTTAGTGAGGACAGGGACTGTTAGTGTTAGTTAATCCGGTTAGTTGTTGTTAGTAATTTTTGGGAAGTCTTGTTTTATTTCGGCCGCAGAATTGGTACCCTTGAGGACTGATATGGTCGCCTCTAAAAAGTGTACTTGTTGTTCCAGCATACATTTTTAGATTCCCCAAGCGATCTATCATCCAACGCTACACAGCGTCTGTCCGTGTATACCGTGTCTGATGGTGTATCAATTGGTCATGAAGCGGACTTGAAGCACGAGGTGCCCGTAGTTGAAATCAAGGCTGAGAATGGGGAAGAAGACATTAAATTGGATTTGGGTGACGGTGAGTCATTCTAATGTACCTTTGGAATTATTTTCTACAGTCAATAGGCCACGTTATCCGTTGGTCAGTGTCAGGGATGTAATGGAGATCCATAACCGTAGCCGATATGGAGATATAAATAAAAATCTATGCGTAACTGAATCTATACAAATAAATAAAATTGGAGTGTCTGTTTGTAATATTAAAATAACAGCTTTTTACTAAATGCATAATATGAATGTGTACACGGTACATACCAAAATAACATTTTTTACAATTTTTGTCTGTCTGTTTGTTTGAGCTAATCTCTGGAACGGCTGGACCGATTTTGATGGGACTTTCAGTGCCAGTTAGCTGATAAAGTAAGGAGTAACTTAAGCTACTTTTATTTTAGTTTTTTTTGTTAAATTCCACGCGAACGAAGTCGCGGGCACAGCTCGTCAAATATATTTTACGTCTTGGTCTTCCGAATAGGAATAGGGTTTGATTCATCCACGCACCGGTTAAAATCCTAAAATTTGTGTGACGTAATTATTTGATGGTCCCTAAACATACCTCCTTTCAGATATCAACGAGACCAAACCGAAACGCGAAGAAGATGAGATGGAATTTGATGACGCGGAGTTCCTATCACCGATGATAAACCCCGTGTCAACTGATGATGATATCCAGCTCTCCGAGTTGAAGACATTGAAGGAGAGGGTGAAGAAAAGCAAAAAGGAGAGGAAAGGGAGACCGAAGAGAGAGGTCAGTGGCCTTTTGGTGTAACTCAATCTGTTTTTTGTACAAACTGCATCGAAATCTGTGCAGTAATTTGATTGTCGCTGTTATAAAGACAGATGAGGCGGTCAGGTGTTTTATGAATGTAAATTATCAAAATAATAGCGGTTTAGGTTGCAATTTTTAGAGGCGAACGAGACTCTTACTAACAATTACTGACTGGATTATAACTAATATCTACTATCAGGACTAACTATCACTAACAGTCCCTGTCCCAGTCCTCATACTTATTAACGAACTAACCAACAAAATGTTCTAACACGGTCTGCTAACTGGCTAACCATCCTAGTCCCGATGTGAGTCTCGTTCTGTGTCGGTCACAGTTGTCATGGACGGCAGCGGGAGGTGCTGCATGCTCGTTTGCTACCTTAAATACATAAAAAATTTTACACCCCCTTTTTTATGGGGCATGGACCGTTAGTAGTTAACCGAATCGTTGTCTATAGTTTTCGTTGTTGTCCGCTAGATGGCGCCACTAGTACGTACCCTCATGTTCTCTCGTCTCTTCTCTCTCAGAGCCAGTCCAAAGAGTCCAAGCAACCGAAGGCGCCCAAGCGCTTCAGGCGACAGAAGAACCTGCCCGAAGACCTGGTGAAACTTCACACGATGAGCGAGGAGGAGATGTGGCGAGTGAGGGAGATGGACAGGAACAGCGCGCAGTTCGTCTCGCTCACGTACCGCTGCGAGATGTGCGTGCTCGCGTTCCAGACGCGCAAGCAGATGGAGTATCATGCCGCGGGGAAGCACGCTCAGGTACTCACGGTTGGGCGTTGATGGTGATTGGTGAGGAGGATGAGGATACTGACGATTGTAATTGATATTGCTGTTGAGGTTGATGATAGTGAGCACGGGGGTACTCACGATTTATATTGAGAGTACTCACGATTTATGAAGAGGGTACTCACGATTGTAGTAAAAGGTATTCGACCGTTAAAGCACTAGGATCCCCTGTGTCGTATGACATGGAAAACACAACATAAGACTGTCACATAAATACCCACCCAGGGAATCGAACCCCGGCAAGGCGGTGTCACTACACTACCGAGTGATTAATTCTGTTTCAGAAAAGCGAGTATACGTTCCAATGCGACGTCTGCCAGGCGTACTTCCTGTCGCCGGAGTCGGGGGCTACCCACCGGCAGCTGCATCGGGCCGCTTACAGGTATGAATAAATAAATAACGCTACACACTCATAGCCCCACACTAGGATTCCCTGTGTCGTGGGCGCCATGGACAACACACAAGACAAGAACACACACACCCAGACCGAGAACGGAAATTTCAATTTATTCAAATTTTCGCCTCGCTGGGAATCGAACCCAGGACCCTCGGAACGGCGATCCGGCTGTTACCATTGCGCCATCCGGGTCGTCATGAATGACGGCGGGCACCGGCCATGGTCCGCCACGCTGGCCAAGTGCAGATTGGTGGACTTCACACACCTTCGAGAACGTTATGGAGAACTCTCAGGTGTGCATGTTTGATCACCGCAGCGAATGATTGAATTGTAATACGCACATAATTTTTGAATATTAGTGGTGCGTGCTGGGGTTTGAACCCGGGACCCCCAGTTCGAGAGTTCAACGTTCAACCACTGGGCTATCATTGCTTATTATATTAAATCATCATCAATCAATCTTTATAATTATAATTCTTCTCTACGTGTGTTGACAGTGAACTCCTAAACGGCTGGACCGATTTGAATGAATTTTGTGTGTGTTCAAGTGGATTCGAGGATGATTTAGATTCACAATTGGACCCGATAGGTGGCGTTGCTGTCGATATGTTACCAAAACATTTTTTAATTACAAAGCGGTACGAAGTACGCTGGGACAACTGGTAATACTGGTATATATACATATAAAACTCTTCCGTTACTGACTGACTGACAGACAACGCACAGCCGAAACTACTGAACGCGACAAGCTGAAATGTGGCATGTATGTTCCTTGGGGAGTGTGGAGGAGCATTGAGAGAGGATTTTTGGAAATTCCCCCCCTAAGGGGATAAAAAGGGGATAAATTAAAACTTTTTATTTCTTCAATGGATTCACTTGAAACACTGTATGTAGGTTCCACAAGTGACACAAGTGAGTGCTAAGAAAGGATGTAAACATCGGCGAGGGGATAAAAGGGGATAAATTAAAACTTTTTATTGGAACGAAGTTCCTTACGGCAGGCTTGGAGGGGATAGGGATTTTGCTGCGCGACCGAACTGAAAAATATGTGATAGTAAAACCGTAAGCGTGGAAAAAAGGCGTGGAATAAAAGCGTTAAATGAGACGTGCGCAGGCGCGACAGTCGCCGAAGGACCTTCGTTCCTACCTGGTGTCCCACGACACAATTTAATTATATTTCTTCAATGGATTCACTTGAAGCTTTCTATATAGGTTCCTCAAGTGACACAAGTGAATGCTAAGAAAGGACGTAGACATCGGCGCGCGCGACCGCGGTACAGAGCTAGTATTCAATATGATTATTCTTAATTTGCAGGTGTTTAAAGTGTGAGTTCACGACGTCTATGAAGAGGATTATGCAGACGCATCTCTGCACCGAGCACGGGGTCGCCAAGTGGCACACGTGCTCCGAGTGTGGGGCGGACTTTAGGTGAGGGATATCAGTGTTATTCACTACATTAAAAAAAAATTGCAATTCACACGTGGTAGAAGTGAAACCTTCAAAATACGAATACTGTCAGTCCAAATGTTTTGCTTTGCATAAGCCGCCATTTTGCCGATGCTTCCTATCTCATTTTCTCCCACTTTAAAATGTGTCTCTTTTTCGTTTCTGTTTCATTTCATTTGCGCGTCGTTTCCGTTTTATCGAATTCCAAATTCACAACGATACAAGAGAAGTTTTCAATTAAAAAATGTGTACAGTTCATACGTGGTAGAAGTGAAAACTTCAAAAACCTACCTGACGCATTGTAAGTGATCATTTTTTTTAAACTTAGGGGTATAGTAAGTTATCCTTAAAAGGGACATAATATGACATAGCGAATTTTATTATTGTAGACCATTGACTTATTATTACTATGGACGTCGGGTCCGCGCTGAAACAATTCCGCGTTCACGACTGCAATCAAAATTAAACCGTGAAGTAATTATTTTAGTGCTTAAATTACCTTGTTAACATTTCTATTCTTGCAATGGCTGGCGTTCACGACTGCAATCGAAATTAAACCGTGACACAATGATTTTAGTGTTTAAATTACCTTGTTAACTGCATGACATGACGTGACATAACTGACTGGGACATTTTTATCGCGATTTTAGTATGAGACTAGATGTCCATAGTAATAATAAGTCAATGTTGTAGACCAATAAAAGAGGAATATTCCACCGATACATTGTTTTGTTATATCTCAAAGGGATTAGGCAGCGTTAACGCTGAAAGCTCCCAGGCGGTCCGATTTTCGTGTTTCTTTTTTATTCCTTATTTTATGTTGTTTGGTGTACAAACAATAAAGAGTTTATCTATCTCTTTCACACACATACCCAAATACACACACACTACTATTTCTAAGTTTTTAATTGTCAGTTTTTAGTATTGTATCTGTTCTTGATTTGAACAACAGTTTCGACTGCTTTAGGGACCAGAGGATTCGCTAATATCATGTATATGAAAATGAATCAATAAAGATACTATTATTGTTATCTATCTATCTATATATCTATCTATCTATCTAGCAGTAGCAGTGATAGCCGTGTGGTTGAACGTTGGACTGCCGAACCGGAGGTTCCGGGTTCAAACCCCGCACGCACCACTAATTTTCAAAAATTATGTGCGTATTAAAATTTAATTATCACTTGCTTCGGTGAAGGAAAACATCGTGAGGAAACCTGTACACCTGAGAGTTCTCCATAATGTTCTCAAAGGTGTGTGAAGTCCACCAATCCGCACTTGGCCAGCGTGGTGGACTATGGCCTGTACCCCTCACACTGTGAGAGGAGACCCGTGCCCAGCAGTGGCACAGTTATGGGTTGTGATGATGATGATGATGATCTATCTATCTATCTATCTATATTTCAGTACGAAATCCAAGCTGACCTACCACAAGGTGCAGTGCAGCGAGGAGAAGCCGCAGTGCGATTGCTGCGGGAAGGTGTTCGCCAATAAGATGACGTTGCGACACCATCTCCGGTGAGGAGAGAGACGTGTTTTATCATATAATTTTGAACTGATGTCATCGCGGACACTAAACATTATAATGTATACGGGTACTCACGATTTCGAATTGTTTTGAATTATTTTGCCGATATTTCGACCCAGTTGCATGGATCATGGTCACGGCATCGTAAATATCGCCAAAATAATTCAAAACAATTCGAAATCGTGAGTACCCGTATACATTATAATGTTTCATCATTATATTAATACGCGAGGCAAAAACTTTGTACCCGTTTTAAAAAATAAACATCAAAATGTGTGCAATTCACACGTGCTAGAAGTGAAACTTAAAAATATAGTTTGGTTGAGATGTCATGTTGTTTTAGCGCTGCGGCGAAGTTTAGTTCTGACTCTTGCTAATGTTCCTATCTCATTTTCTCGCACGTTAAAATGTGTCTGTGTCTTATTCGTTTCCGTTTCGTTTCATTTGCGCGTCGTTTCCGTTTCGTCGGATTCCAAATCACAACGACACTAAAGAAGTGTTTACTTAAAAAACCAAATTATGTTTGTTAGTATTGGCTCATTTCTTGTTGTACACGTAATGATTTTGCTGAGATAGTTTTGACGTGATAGCGTCTTATAAATTGATATGCGCGCACGGAAAAGTTACCCGTTCCGGTGACGTCAGAGCTAGCAGTTAGAATAGTTCTGCTACTGTCTATAACAAATGTTGTATATACGACAACGTGCCTTGCCTTATTGTGTCTGTTTCTACTTATTTTCTTATGACGTGATCACGTAAAATTATCGTCCGTAATCCGACATTACAGGCGACCATTTTTTAATGTAACAAAAGAGTGTAATGTAAAGGTGTTTCCAGACTAACACAAGTGCCCCAGAACCAGAACGTAACTCCCAAGCCGAAGTTGTTCTTGCCGTGCAAGGGCTGCGACAAGGTGTTCTTCACGAGGAAAAGCTACAGGTCGCATGTGTGAGTATTTGTATGTATGTATATTGTATTAGTCACTCGCATCATTACATTTTTGGTGACGACAATGTATCAAGGAACCCCAACTTCCCCTTGCTTACATTTGTCTTACACTGATGTACCCCAACCTCCCTTTACATTTGTTTGTAATTGTTTAACCCCAACTTCCCCCTCACTTACTTTATTTGTCTTGCAGTGACTTAATACTAACGTACCCCGACCTCCCCCTACTTACATTTGTTACATACAGACATTACACTAAAAAACCCCAACCTCCCCACTTACATTTATTTTCTACAGTCATTACACAAACGCACCCCAACCTCCCCCCACTAACATCAGTGTAGCATAACACTAACTTACCCCAACCTCCCTCGGTTAGGGTAAGTCAGTGTTGTGTTGCCCAGACGCTCATACCACTAACGCCCCCCCCCCCCCCCAGCGTGATCCACGACGGCATCACGTACCCGTGCCCGACGTGCGGCAAGCTGTTCCAGTGGAAGCGCAACCTCGCGCGGCACGCGCGCAACCACCGCGAGCGCGCCGCCGGCGCGACGCACCAGTGCCGCGAGTGCGGCAAGACGTTCGCGAGCCGCGACTGCTACAACAACCACATGCGGCTGAGCAAGCGGCACGCGCCCGAGAGCGCGTACAGGTGTGTGTGGGGGGCTGTGGGCGCGGCGGTGGTGTCGTGCGGTGTTGTGACTCGGCCCTGTCCTTGAAACAAATGCCTACAGACGCGCGCGCTAGGCAGCCTCTTTCTAGTTGTAGTGAATGAAGATGGAATACTGTATGATACTATTACCGTGGTGTGTGCGTTTGTGTGTGTGCGTGCGTGCGTGTGTGAGTGCGTGCGTGTGCGTGTGCGTAACCTACAACCGTAGACGGAGATATAATTTTATTTACATATTCCAAATATGTAATTAAAAAGGGTGCTTAAAATTTGACGTAATTATTCATTACAAACCGATAGTGTGGACAAGTTGAGCGCGCGGTATAAAATACTCTACTAAAGGTCATTAACCCCGCCCGTACAGCCGTACCGCAGGCAGCTGTGCTTCGGGCGTGGCCATACATTCCGATTGTTTTTAGATAATTTTGATTGCCATTTTTCAAGTAAATATCGTGTAGAATTTTGACTTCATATGCCTAATCATTACCTACGACCATGTATAACTATGTTGATTGACGTGTCGGACCGTCCAGCCACGCGTGCCAGTACTGCGGCAAGAAGTTCCCGAGCAAGTGGTGCATGGTGGACCACGTGGACTGGGAGCACCTCAAGCGGATCAAGTACCAGTGCTCGGTGTGTTTCAAGGTACCCACATTTTTGGATTTTTAACCGACTTTACAAAAGCACCGACCGCACAGTCAATAGACACCTAATGTTTGATTTTCCGTATTGAATGCATTCCGGCAACTGGCTGAGGTAACACGAAGCGGGGCGACTGGCTGATACAACGCTGTGATTGGCTAATTCAAGGCCACACGAAACGTTGGAGAGAAATAGATTAATTTCAGCAACGGGAAAGAATGAGACGGCACGAATTTATATCGTCACTATAAGCGCGATGTGTTGACAGAAGCCATTCGCCTGTTATTAGGAGTCTATTGGCTGTGCGGTCGGTGTCACAAAGGGACGTTTCTCAATTCGACTGTATATATTATATTTTTTCTTGTGTGTTCGCGGATAACTTTTTGTTGAAAAGCAGATATTCCAAGGGTACTACCGGAATATATATTAATAATAACGGTATATAGGGAAAGCGGGATCTGATGATGGCGTCTCAGGGAGCTCATAGTAGTTTTTGTATTAGATCATTATATTACTATCAACTTTTATCTCAAGACAAAGTTTATTTACATTCAATACTGAAAGCAACAAATGTATCAACTGTACAGAGAAGGACAAAATAAATTATTACTGGTGTTATTACTGTTCAAAAATTAAATTGCATAGCATTTTTTATCAACTTATGCAATTATAATTATTAGAAGTTATATAGTTATATCAGAACAGCGCCATCTAGTTTGTAGAAAACATACGTACCATACCTTAGTATTAAGGTACTAGATGGCGCTGATTGGGGGTGTTAGGTTTTTTTCGTTACGGAATTTCTGGATTCGGTCCCCACGCTCAAGGCCCGCGATAAAAGCTATGCAATAGCTTAACAGGCATCATAACGGATCTTCCCGTGGGAATAAGATGTTTTATCGGGATAAAAAGTAGCCTACGTCACTCACTAGCCTCCTAAATATCTCCACACACAAAAATTATACCGTAACATCCCTCCGTGGTGACGTGAAAGAAGGACAAACAAACAAACATTAATATTAGTATGGAAGTATGAATAATGCGATATTATTAGGGTTCCGTTTGTCGCACATCGGGTACGGAACCCTGAAACTTTGTATAAATTTCATTTGATTCCGTAACACAGACGTTAACGACTGTTGCAGGCGTTCAAAACGGCGAAGATAATGGTCGCGCACATGAACAACATTCACGACGGCAGGAATAAGAAGGAACCCGATGGAGAACATTTGTGTGAAGTGTGCGGGAAGTCCTACAAGGTACGTTTGTCTCGCTCCAACACCGACCACACGGCCAATGGACTCCTAATAACAGGCGAATGGCCTCTGTCAACACTCGGCTTATAGTACCGATGTAAATTCGTGCCGTCTCACTCTTTCCCGTTGCTAAAATTAATCTATTTCTTTCCAACGTGTCGTGTGGCCTTGATTAGTCAATCACAGCGTTGAATCAGTCAGTCCCCCCGCTTCGTGTTACCTCAGCCAGTTGCCGGAATGCATTCAATACGGAAAATCAAACATTAGGTGTCTATTGGATGTGGTCGGTGAGCTTAACCAACAATTTATTGTGAAAACTTCGATAGCATCGTTGGGATTTGGAATTCGATGGAACGGAAATGACGCGCAAATGAAATTAACTTTGACGTTGACATAATTGTGCCATGTCAATGTCACAATGTCAATGCACAGATAGCTAAATACTACTACCATGAATGTTTCGGTAAATATGCGACGCTTAAGTCTTTTTGTTAAAATATGTCATAACCTAGGGTCCTAGAGCAATACCTTTTACGGCAAAATGGCGGCTTACGTAAGCAAAGCAAAAACATCAATATCTGGACTGACAGTATTCTGACAGTTTCTTTTTCTGATAGTATTCTGACAGTTTTTTTTTAAGATTTCACTTCTACCACGTGTGAGTTGCACACATTTGTATTTTTTTTAATTATTTTTAAGATTATCGTTTACAGTGCGTGTTTTGGACGAAATAAATTATTTCTCTCTCTCTCTCTCCCCCACAATCGCAGACGGTGAAGCGGCTGAAAGGCCACGTGTGGGCGATGCACACGAACCGCTCCTCGGCCAAGAGCTTCAAGTGCAGCCTCTGCCCGGCGACGTTCACCTGGCAGACGTCCATCTACAAGCACATGAAGATGATGCACGACAATAATAAGAGGAAGGTGGGTTGCGGCTGTGGATGGACTCTAGCACCGGGGGCCCGGGTTCAAACCCCAGCACGTAGCTCTTGTTGGAGTCGGATTTATTTTAGGTTCCGACAACATTACAACTTACTAACATTTACTAACTGAACTATTACTAACAACAACTAACAGGACTAACATTCACTAACAGTCCCTGTCCCAGTCCTCATACTTACGAACTAACCAACTAATGTTCTAACACCGTCACCTAACCGAACCAACTATCCCAGTCCCCATATGAGTCTTGTTCTGCATCGGTCACAGTTGTCATGGGCGGCAGCGGAAGGTGGTGCTGCATGCTCGTTTGCTCGATCGACGACGATCTCGGCGCCCCCTAACAACCGGCGCGCGGGTGCACCGCACCCCCTGCACTAGTTAAAGTTTCGATGATCAAACATCGTATGGACACCTAATCTTTATATTACTTTTCAAACTGAAATAATTCATGTACGTAGGTATTTTTAAATACAGTTATGAACGTAAATTTATTGCATTTACCACCTTTAAACAATATTTTGGTGTGCAAAACGAAAAGGGGGTTAGAAGGGGCTTTTAAAAATGTGGTTCCCCCCGCAGCCCCCGCGAGCGCCGAGCAAGAAGCCGGAGCCCTACGACGCGGAGCTGGCGAGCCGCGTGCAGTACTTCCAGCAGAACATCGCGGCCAACCTCGCGCACGTGGGCCCCGCGCCGCTCGGCATAGCCCAGATGTTGTAGCCCACCGGACGCTATAGACCAGGGTTTCCCAACCTGTATTTCACCGAGCCTCCCCGAACCAAAAATCAAAATGTTCATGCCCCCCTCACAATGTACAATGCGCGTCGGAAATGGTAACGTATGTCGTATGCCCCCCTGATATTTCTCTACGACCCCCCAGGGGCCCCAGGGGGGCGTGCGACGGATATATACGGTAACGGTATGCGACGCTTAGTATTTTTGTTAAAATATGTTATAACTTGGGTCTCCAATGTCGGGGCCCTAGAGCAATACCTTTTACGGCAAAATGTCGGCTCACGTAAGCAAAGTAAAACATCAATATTAAGACTGGACAGTATTCGTTTTTTGAAGGTTTCACTTCTACCACGTGAATTGCACACGTATTAGTTTTTTGTTTACAGTGTGTGTTTTGGACGAAATAAATTATTTCTTTCATTCTTCAAAATTCAATTCAATCAAAATTTTCATGCCCCCCTTACAATGTACAATGCGCGTCAGAAATGGTAACGTACCTAGTATGCCCCCCTGATATTTCTCTACGATCCCCCAGGGGGGCGTGCCCCACTGGTTGTGAAGTCCAGCTATAGACAGTTGCCAACGAGCTATACAGTATAGAAGACGCCCTTCCATACAAACAGTCGAAAACGGTACCAAATCACCCACGTCACTTAAACCGCTAAACGTTCACAATTGGTTCTTATTTTACGCCGCATTACACGAGGCCAGCCGCGATTGGCTAATTTCAATGTCAGTAAACAAAAAACGTAACGACGAACGGGCCGACGTTGCCTACTAGGCCGCAGCCTGGTATTCATTGTATTGGTATTGACTTATTATTACTATGGACGTCGGGTCCGCGCTAAAAATGTCCGAGACAAATGAGCAACAATTCGCGTTCACGACTGCAATCGAAATTTAACCGTGATTTAATGATCTTAGTGTTTAAATTACCCTGTAACTGCATAACACGACATGACAAAACTGACTGAGACGTTTTTTTCGCGATTTTAGTATGAGATTAGATGTCCATAGTAATAAGTCAATGTTTCTAGATATTATTTTTCGCTGGGGCCATGTGTACAGTAATTGCCACGGATATTTTTTTGTCAGTCTGAAGTTGGGTGTAACAAATAGTGTGAGCGGGATAAGGTGATGCGACAATCAAGCGAGTGAGCGAGACAGTTATATAAGGCTTCCTAGCCTCCGGAGCCCTCTGATTAGGCTAGGCGTATGCTGGAATGCAGGCGACGCAGTACATCAAATCACAGTTCAGTACACCTCAGGGCAGTTGAGGCAGACATGTGCCCCCTCCGTATGCTGCGACGCAACTCATTCGCATCTTAGCTAGTACAAAGAATAGACGTTTGACAATGATTCTATTAAACGTTCTGTCATGACTGTCATTGCAACAAAACTATGCCGCGCGTCGCGCTGAAATCTGTGCCGGCTCTACAACGGGACGCAGAGCAGGACTGACACATGTCAACGTCTGACGTGCCTGCGTCGCAGCATACCTAGCTCAATGACGTTCCATACTTTACAAAATCTGCTCAGTTCTGCGCTGCGTGGACCTGCGTCGCCTGCGTTCCAGCATACGCCCAGCCTTAGGCTCGGAAATGGGTTCTGCACAGCTTACAGCCAACTTCAGAGGGACACAGATCCGTGGCGCGTATCATAAAATAATGTTGAACTTTGTACAATGTGTGTAATTAAATAAATAATATTTTATACAGTCAATTTAGTTTTTTAGCACCATTGGTATGGTAGAGCGTTCAGCATCGCCCCGCTGCCGCCATGACAACTGTGCAACCGACACAGAACAAGACTCACATCGGGACTGGGATGGTTAGTCAGTTAGCAGACGGTGTTAAAACATTAGTTGGTTAGTTCGTTAGTAAGTATGAGGACTGGGAGACTGTTACGGCGCATACATAGAACGTCCGTTTTACAGGTCCGTTTAAAAGGATATGCTATTAGCGTATGTAGTTGTATGAGCGATTTCATACAGAATCCAGTATACTGGATCCAGTAAAAATCCCACACACAACGGAAATACTGACCCGTTAAAACGGATCCAGTAAAACGGACGTTCTGTGTGAACGCGCCCTTAGTGATAGTTAGTCCTGTTAGTAATTGTGTGTAATAGTCCAGCTAGTAATAGTCTCATTCTACTACGGTCACAGATGCGTTGCTACTGAGGGTTAAGAGGTTCGCCTCTGAAGAGTGAGTAAGACATACAGACGGGACATCTTTGAATCCAAGCCGATCACCTGCTTATGTTGCACTGAGAATTGTTGCTGAACATTTGACCGGGAAGCAGTGATAGCCGTGTGGTTGAACGTTGGACTGCCGAACCGGAGGGTCCGAGTTCAAACCCCACACGCACCACTAATTTCGAAAATGATGTGCGTATTAATATTTAATTATCACTTGCTTCGGTGAAGGAAAACATCGTGAGGAAACCTGCACACCTGAGAGTTCTCCATAATGTTCTCAAAGGTGTGTGAAGTCCACCAATCCGCACTTGGCCAGCGTGGTGGACTATGGCCTATACCCCTCACACTGTGAGAGGAGACCCGTGCCCAGCAGTGGGATAGTTAAGGGTTGTGATGTTGTGTTATGAAGTTGATTTGACCGGGATATGTGGGATCGTAGTCTAACTAACTTATGAGCAGGACAAAAAACAAATAATACTTCAATAAAGTATTTTTAATACTTTGGCTTACAAATGACTTACAAAATGCTTCATACTCAAACATAAAAAAATATTTAACGGTAAGTATTGCCAGGTTAAAATAATCACCCATCGAGACACAAAAAATTAAATTATTAATTATCAATATTATTATTGAGTAAAAATAATAAATTACAAGTACATAAATATTTATTTTTCTGTTAATATTCTGAATTAAAATAATAACTTAAAGGTCTGCGCATATTGCATCATCTCGACTCCAATTCAACTCTTAGTTAAGCATTGAAATATAAACCTTATACAGTGTTCATTACGGTTGAATTTTCGTTTTGACTGGAGTTGGCTTCAGGTTGATATGTTGAAAATACAACCATTAAGAACACGGAACACATTTAAATGGTTTCCTATGAATTGGACAATCGCCGTCCCGATGAGTAAATCTCAAATTGTCACAGAACTCTAAAAATGTTCCCGCGCAAATCTTAACACCTGGCAACACTATTAACATTCTCGCTTCACTCCGTGGCGGGAAATTTAAATAAAAATCAATGTCTTGTTGTTTAAACTAGTTTAAAAACGTAGTGACATAATTTATTTACTTTCATTTTTCAATGCATCGTTTTAGTATTGAAGTTAAAAATACTAAAAAATTATTTAAAAAGGTAGGTATGCTTAAAAACAAACTATTGTCAATTAAAATTGGAAACTATGTGACGTCATACCTGGGGGGGGAGGGGATAGTTATCAACTTTGTGTGACACAACATGTAAAGCTTAATAAAACAAAAAAATTGTTGTCTGTAAAGTCGGTTTACTGACGATAGTTGAACGTGACAACGTCTTAAGAAAATAATTTCCTTTGAATGAGTAGGCAAGCACAATAAAAGAACACTTTTTCAATACAAGTTAAGTCATTTATTAAAAATGAATGCTGGATACTTATACATCCTACATCGTGATTCAGAATTATAGCGCCCCACTACTCAACGCCATCTAGTGTACTGCGAGTGAACTACCAGCTCAGCCAGCCTTCCTCCATCGATAAATGGACCCAATCGAACTTAATGAATAATTGTTCACTGCACAATACATAGATGGCGCTGGCAGACGCATCGCTAACTCAAGTAGGAGAGAGACGGACGTTGGACGCTGCCGAACGCTGCCGAACGCAAAGGCCGATTGATACGCCGTTAAGGTAACGGATGAGTCATGTTTTTTCATGCGTGCCACCGAATTATAAGACGTTGTCACGTCAAAAAAAAACAAAAAAAAAAAAAATTCCCGCCACGGAGCGAAACGATCACCTCAACAGTCTAATTCTAATAATAATTGTCATAAATGACGTACACCGCGCACAGACACACCATCACTTTTTAACGAACACCACAGACGACACAACGCTACCGACTTTCCCGCCAAATTTGAACTGTGGCGTCGGTATCACCGACTTGAGCCGCATCGTCTCCGAGAAGTGGGCAACCAGCTCGTCTTCCGTCCAGTTACATGAAGTTATTACGAATATACCTGGAATTATACAATCATATTGTATCTGTAACTAACTATAACCTGGAACTATACAATAATTTATCTGTAATAAGCAGTGATAGCCGTGTGGTTAAACGTTGGACTGCCGAACCGGAGGCTCCGGGTTCAAACCCCGCACGCACCAATAATTTTCAAAAATTATGTGCTTATTAAAATTTAATTATCACTTGCTTCGGTGAAAGAAAACAACGTGAGGAAACCTGCACACCTGAGAGTTCTCCATAATGTTCTCAAAGGTGTGTGAAGTCCACCAATCCGCACTTGGCCAGCGTGGTCGACTATGGCCTGTACCCCCTCACACTGTGAGAGGAGACCCGTGCCCAGCAGTGGGACAGTTATGGGTTGTGATGATGATGATGAGTCGAATGATCTGATCGTTAGATTCCCGAACAGGCGCGCACGTATCACTAATTAAAAAAAATGTGCGTGTTAGATATAAAAATCAATGCCACTTTTCGTTGTTAATGAACTCATCCTAAACAACTGTACTGATTCAGTTGAAATTTTTTTGTGTCTTCAGGTGAATTCAAGAATGGTTTAGATTCACAAATCACAATTGGACCCCGTAGGTGGCGCTGCCGTCGATATGTCACCATATTTGTTTATTAATTATAGAGCGGTACGAAGTTCGCTGGGACAGCTAGTTAGATAATAATTATCACTTGCTACCGTGAAGAAAAACGCGCGCGTCGCGGGCGGCATGGACAACACAAATAACACATCAGCGAGAGCAAATATTTATCCGTCACATAAATATCTGCCCCGGCCGGGAATCGAACCGGGGACCCCTCGCTTCGCAGGAAGGGTCACTACCAACTTGTGCGAGGAGCTCGAAGTCCAGCAGTGGGACAGTAATGGGTTACGATGACGACAAAAAATGAGGGTCATTTCGAGGTCAAATCAACTCAAAACCTCACTAATGTTTTATTATGCTTTCCCATTAATATAATTGAAATCATCGAAGTCAGTCCAACTACCGACAGCAGTCGGTCGATATTAGGGTCGACGCAAACCGTGCTATGAGCCCTTGAAACCAAAAGAATACCTAGTATACAGGGTTCCCTTAAAAAAATTGGATGTCTGTAAAGTCGGTTTACGGACGATAGTTTGTTATAAATAATGGCTTCCGTCGAGGTGGGCGCGGATTATTGTAAAATTCTCGAAAAAGATCGCGTGACTGCGTTCCAGTAGCAGAACTATTCTAACTGGCTCTGACGTCACACTCTTACGTCATCAATTAGTAAGATCATTATCACATATAAAGTCAAAAAGTAATTATGAACCTTACCGTCATTCACCAACATGTTCACAGTCTGCCTGATGTATTTCTCTCTGCTCTCTCGAGGGTTGTCCGGGTTCAGGGATATTGCATCGTAGGTACCCTTGTCGTGCACCATGCCAAACTTTCCTATTTTTTCCACGTCGTCTTTTGTTATGTCGAATACCTAAAAGAGAATAAGAGATATTACTGGACCAGCTCGGAAGTGCTCATATCCCGGGTTGCATGTATCCTAAGTGATCTACGGAGTTAAGCAACAGCGGGCGGTCAGTGGATGATCACTAGTAGTAGTAGTAGTAAGTAGAATGTATGTGAGGGTATAGTACGGCCGACGGTTCAAGGCTGGTCTGAAGTTAGGCTTTCGGATACAGTGCTCAGGTACAGTATTTAGAGAGAGATTGCGACACGAACACTGAGCGTGTGACTGAAACAATCAACGTTCAAAGTGACACCCCACTCGCCCAGAGCGTCTTACCACCATATATAATAATGATAAAATATGTTCAGCGGTATGTAAAACTAGCTTATATAAAAATAATATATTAGGTAAAGCTCCTTCAATATTCAATAAACTACCCAAGATATTAAGAACTACAACCAACACTGAACTTTTTAAACACAGAATCCAAAATCTCCTCCTTGACAAGTGTTATTATACAATTAATGAATTCATGACGGATAAATTATAGCGAGTTTTTTTATTATTATTATTAATTTTGATTATTGATTATTATTATATAAATATTGTTGATTATTTTATTAATTCTCATACTTCCTAATCCTTTGACACTCAATATTCTGTCGTCACTGTTTTCTTGATGTATAATTATTTTATTATTGATTGATTGAAACTATTATTGTATGCCCATATGTGGCAGGGATATAGCGGATAATTTACCTATGTAACATACTTACCTGTGACCTATATTCCACAATAAATTGATTTGATTTGATTTGACCATTTTGGCACTAAAATTGACATCTGCGCAATGATCCGAACAAAGTTCAGACCGGCCTAGCTAACTACTAAAATATATGAATTCTATAACTACCTACACTTCGGTCTGCAATACCAAGTAAGTTCTTATATTTAGTATGCTCTAGGCCTCCTCAGGTTTGAGGACGCTGACACCTGTGCTCAGTGGGCCATTAATGAGTAGAAGCCAGGCAATCCACAAATAATAATAAAAAATTGAAGTTATTCATATTGGCTACAACCCATTAACGGCCCACTACTGAGCACGGGTCTCTCCTCGTACCTGAGGAGGCCTAGAGCATACTCCACCACGCTGCTCCAGTGCGGATTGGTGGAGGGGTTAGTGGCCAACCCAAGTGTCGGAAATTTTAAGCCGCCCGAAGGTATCCGACATGGCTTAACGACTGCTACCAAATGATAACAACGGGGACCGACAGCTTTACGTGCCCTCCGAAGCACGGAAGCGCTCAAGAAATTTTTGCCCCTAGCGGTCACCCATCCAACTACCGACCGCGCCCGCTGTTGCTTAACTTTGTCGATCACTTGAGTTCGACGCAAGCCGCCGGGCTATGAGCGCTTCGTTTCATATTACCATATTTCATATTACATTATTCATATTACCTTGTATTTAATGATAGGGAATTCCGTTTTAGATATCTTCTCTGCCAACGCGATGGCTTCTTCACAGTAGTCTATGCCCAGCAGGTTCGTGAAGCCTTCCTTGGCCAGCTCCATTAATGTGTACCCGTTGCCACAGCCTGGAAGTAAAAAAAAATAAACATCAGTACAATAAGTCCTTAAATAATGGAGATATGATGTGGATGAGATGGACGTATGATGTGGGAGTCTTCAAGAGGAGAGTGAATAGGCCCAAGTTATTGCGCTCAACATTTCAAGGACTTCATCACCATTTACTATCAAGTGGGATTGTTGTCATTGTTGTCAAGCACTACCTCATAAGTAAAAAACTAAATGTGGCACTCGGAGACTGCCGTGGTAAAGCTATTTCATAGCATTTCTTATCAACTTATGCAATTATAATTATTAGAAGTTATATAGTTCTATCAGAACAGCGCCATCTAGTTTGTAGAAAACATACGTACCATACCTTAGTATTAAGGTACTAGATTGCGCTGATTGGGGGTGTTAGGTTTTTTTCGATACGGAATTTCTGGATTCGGTCCCCACGCTCAAGGCCCGTGATAAAAGCTATGCAATAGCTTAAAAATATATGTACATGAATGAGATAACTCAAACTCAAACTCAAACTCAAAACTCAAATCATTTATTTCATGTAGGTATGATGCATACACTTATGAACGTCAATTTTTTGCATTTACCACCGTTTCGCTAAGGTGCCTTTAAATATTGATTTTTTAAATCTTTGAGGAGAAAAAGAAACGGCGAAAGAAACTCCTCGGCACATCTTTTAAAAAAATAAAATAATAATGCTAGATTACAAATTTTATACCTACATACAGATACATACATACTAACATGAGTAGAACTGGTCGCAGATGTCTATGTCCAAGCATCTTTGTCATTAATATATTCTTCTACTGTATAATAACCTTTCTCTAATAGTCGTGTTTTTACATGTTTCTTAAATATTTGTAAGGGCAAATCAATAACAGACTTTGGTAACTTATTAAAAAAGCGTACACCGAGCCCCACAAATGACCGCTGGACCCTACGAAGGCGGTACGAGGAAGTCACTAAATGGTGCATATTTCTAGTTTGCCGATCGGTAATATCGGATTTTTGTTTATAACAACTCAAATTTTTCTTAATAAAAATTAAATTGCTATAAACATATTGGGAAGCTACAGTTAATACATCTATTTCTCTGAATTTTTCACGCAATGATTCGCGTGATTTTAATTTATAAATTGCCCTAACGGCTCTTTTCTGTAACACAAAGATTGTTTTAATTTCCGCAGATTTACCCCATAGTAAAATACCATAAGACATAATACTATGAAAGTAGGCAAAGTAGACAAGCCTTGCTGTTTCAACGTCCGTAAATTGCCTTATTTTTCTTATAGCATAAACAGCCTTACTAAGTTTACCCGCAAGTGTCGCTATATGGGTCCCCCACTGGAGCTTACAGTCTAAAGTTATCCCCAGAAATACTGTACAACTTTCCATATTTAATATTTCCTTATTTAATTTAATGTCCTTATTACCGCTTTTAACATTTGGCAATGCAAATTCAACACATTTCGTTTTATTGGCATTAAGCACTAAGTTATTAACAGAAAACCAGTATGAGATATGGGCGAGAGTACTGTTCACATCGTCAAAATTTATTTTACCTCTATTAGTTTTAAATATGAGTGAAGTATCATCTGCAAACAGTACAATATCAGCATACTTACTAATATGGAATGGAAGATCATTTATGTATATTAAAAAAAGGAATGGGCCCAAAATTGATCCCTGAGGGACACCAATTGAAACTGGTGATCCTGGTGATTTAGCTCCGTTTATACAAACACTTTGAACCCTACGATTCAAGTAGGACTTTATTAGTTCAAGTGCTTTATTTTTAAGGCCATAATGACCCAATTTCAAAACTAGTGTTTCATGCTCTACACAATCAAACGCTTTTGAAAGATCACAAAATACACCTATAGCGTTCTGTGATGCTTCCCAGGCCTCATATATATGATTCAAGAGCCTAGCACCCGCATCAATTGTACTACGACCTTTAATGAACCCGTACTGCTCATTATGAAGTAGGTTATTAACAGTGAAGTGAGTAATCATTTGATTTAACATAATTTTTTCAAAAACCTTGCTAAGTGTCGGCAAAATAGCAACTGGTCTGTAATTATTAACATCTGTTCTGTCTCCGGACTTAAAAAGTGGTATTATTTTACTTCATTTCATAAGATCGGGAAAAGTACCCAGATCTACACAATTATTAAAGATTACAGCTAGGTGCGGGGCTACAACATCTATTATATTATTTATTACTTGTACAGATATCCCCCACAAGTCACCTGTTCTTTTGTTTTTCAAAGATTGGAAGACTTTAATTATCTCTGTCGTCGTAGTATGTTTAAATTCGAACAGAACACTACATTTACCAACGAGCCCTCTTAAGAGAGTATATGCTGTTGCCGGAGAAGATTGAAGAGAGTTTGTTAATGAAAGTGGTATATTTCGGAAGTAATCTTCAAAAGCGTTAGCTATCTCGTTATCAGAGGTGATTTTGTTGTCGTTAATAATTAGTTCAAGATTATGGTCACGTGATTTAGTGCTACCGGTTTCATCACTAATGACATCCCAAGTAGCTTTTATTTTATTGTCGGAGTTTATAATTTTGCCTTTAATATATAGCGACTTAGCGTGTATGCAAACGGCTTTAAATATTTTAGAGTAAGTTCTCACATGTTCGTGGAACGCTGTACTATGATTATATTGTTTTTCATCATATAGGTCATAAAGCTTGTTCCTTTTGAAAATGCCTTTCGTAGCCCAATCATTAAATTTACTTTCTTTATTTACGTGAACAGACTTAAATTTAAAAACTCTGTTAAATTCCTCATTAATATTTTTGAATAAAGTGTTATAGTGATATGAAGGATCACTTTGGTTAAAAGCAGACGACTTAGTAATGATTTTAGAAGAAATTCGGTCTTTAAAAATTAATAGTTTATTTTTGGTTATAGGTCTGCATTTTATTAATTTATTATTTTTGTTAGGCTGGTTAAAAATAGAAATTTTTTGTCCACAGTGATCGGACCTTAAATTACTGATTATTTCTTTTCCTAAAATTGAGCAGTTACAGAATATATTGTCTAAACATGTAGCTGATGTAGCAGTTATTCTAGTGGGTTCAGTGAAAAGTGGAATCAAATTAAAACACTTAAATAAGTCCAGCAACCTAACAGTAATGGACGTCTGTACAAGAATATCCACATTAAAATCACCACATACAATTAATTCTTTTTTTGATGTGCACACTCGCTTAAGTACATCCTCCAGCGAATCTTCGAAAGAGTTAAAGTCACCAGACGGGGGCCGGTATACGCAAACTATTATAAAACGCTCCAGTTCCACACAGGCCAGCTCAATAGTGCGTTCAACAGAAAGACTCACTATATCTTTCCGATTTTTACAAGATATGTCTTTGTGAACTAATATAAGTGATCCACCGCGAATTGCAGTCCTTCTACAGAACGCGCTTGATACAATGTGATTACATATCTTAAAACTAGTTTGAGAGCTTGACAGCCAACTTTATAACTGTACTGTGGAACTAGTGAAATATCTACTTCTTTTTTACTTATAATATCATTAAATTCTAACCTAGGTCAACGATGGGGGTGTCTTTCGCAGCCCCGCAGTTACACAGCCAGTGTACCACGCGCATAGCGCTATCCTCGCCGAACCACACGTCGCCAGGATCGCCATGTTCTTCAAAGTTGGCGATCTCCTTGGTGTAGGCGTCTTGCCAGTACGACTGCGTACCAAGCTCTGATGGTTCCAACTCTGTGATGTTCATAATTGCTACAGAATAAAGATTGCTTATGAAAGGCTTTGTTTTTTTATTACGAGATTCCTTACGATAATAGTTGGTACAGTATAAATTAAATATCGAATTGTATATTGTTTGCGTCAGGGATATACGTTTTAAATGCCTTGTGCAGTCTTAATCGTCTTTATGTACTGAGTGTCCATTTATATTTACGTTAAGACTTTTTATTAATAGTTCAAGAATATCCAAAAACTGAAATAAATCTATTACAATCCAAAACAATTTTCTAAAATTCTAATTTCTAATGTCAGGAATATGATGTGATTGATGTCATTGATGTGTCAAGACTGTCAAGAGTGTCAACTGTCAACTTTGATTGTACATACAGTACGTTCACAGTTATTTTACCTCTGGCTGTAATGTTGGCTAATCTGAGCGTTATGTTGCCATATTTAGCTTACATGACTCTTACTCATGACTGTTATTATTAACCTATTGTTGATAATAACTATGCCAATTTTTCATACATGATTGCATTGTTATGTTTGTAATAAAATCTTTTGCTATCGGGACGGCTGAACGCATTTAAATTTATCTCTTTAAGAAATCAGTTCAGTTGTACCAAAATTTGTTTATCAAAATTTAATTTTTGTTCTATTTCATATACAGAAGTAAATCTTCGATCAAAATTACATGAGTGTGATATATTAATTATAAAATATAAATTATAAACAGCACTTTGAATTTTAATTAAAATATTTATTTTGAATAAGAATGATCCATGTGGATTGCCAATGATGAATAATCACAATCAGATGAATCTTCGTAACTGCTGTCAGATTCTGTATCAGAGTCATTATTTAATTCTATAATGAACCTGTCCATTTCAGCGTCCATACACCCATCTCTTTCACAAAGCTTGTCTTCAATGTGGCGCACATGTTCGCATTGTTTTTGCCAGTCTTCTGCAGTGATAGTTTTAAAAGCTTCTTCAGTTAAATTAACTATGTTGTTTGATTCTTGTCCTACGTTTTTACTTGCTACTCGCCTTTTGACAAGACTCCACATAAATTCAATTGCGTTTAGCTCGCAGTGATACGGAGGCAATCTAGCCACTATGTGGCCATGAGCTTGAAGCATTTGATCGGCTTCATATATTGGAGCTTCTTTATGTTCTTTTATAATTTCATATAGTTGAGCTTTTACCATGGTAGGCAGATAAGATAAACCCTTATTTATGATCCAGTTTTGCATTTCTGCTTTGGTAGAGCTTAATGTTGGTGCCTTGTTTAACTTAACCGTATGATAAGGGGCATTATCCATTACTATTAAACTATTAGCCGGCAAGTTAGGGATTAGTTTTTCCTGAAGCCACTTCACGAAATTTGCTTTGTTCATGTCATCATGGTAGTCACCTGATTTCGACTGGGATTTAAATATTAATAGAGCATTTGGTATAAACCCCATTTCACCACCCGCATGAACAATTATCCATCGCGCACCAGCAGAATCGTTTTTTAGGACACCTTCTTCATTTTCTATTTGCCAGCATTTATTCACTGTGTAAGACGCGTGAATGTAAGTCTCGTCCAGTAATACAACAGTTCTACCTTCATCGCGATTTTGTTTCAAAATAGTTAGGTATCTGTATCTCCAAGCTACAATATCAGGCCTTTCCATAAGTAACTTCCTTTTTGACGCACATTTTTTAAATCGAAATCCAATTTGTCGGATAATTTTCCACAACGTAGTACGACCTCCAAGAAAATTTATGTCAATTTTTAACTCTGCTAAGAGTTTCCCCAAAGTCGGTACCTCCTTTCTGACGGTATACATTTCATGTATTTTATTTCGAACTGCACACAGATCAAAATCATCTAGTTTAATTTTCTTTTCTTGCATGCGTTTTTTTCTTGGCGTGGAAATTTGAGATGAGGATTCGCCTTCTTTGGTAATGGTGCTGACGGTTTTTTCAGATATACCTGAAAGAAGAAAAAGCCTTATTTGATAGTTCTAGGTATTACTTAGCTTATTTCCTAATAATGTTCCTATTTACGTTTAAGGTAAAATCATGAGCTTCTAAAGGAAAAGTGTAGTACAGCTCTGCCCCTTGTTTATTTTATTTATTATAATTAAATTCAAAACACAAATAGAAAGGACATGAACATTAAATACATATATACTCATACTAACAACGTAATTGATGGTGGTTACAGTTTCAAATAAAATAAAATTAAAACTGGGTAAAATGTTAAAGACTGGTAATCCTATTTTACATACCTGTCATGGCGGCCACTCGTTTACGAACATTTCCAAATGGAATTAAAGGAGCATTATTGTCTTTTTCTCTTTCACAAAAATCACGCACTGATAATACAATCTTTCTACCGCTACTTTGAATCCTTTTCGGCATGATAACAGATGAAATATCACAAATATTACAGAAAAACGCTAGGAGCTTTCTAGGACGACTCGACAGTAAAGGCAACCTAAAGAAAACATTTCAAAACACGTCATGACATCTGTCAGAGGTAAAATAACTGTGAATGCACTGTATTTGATCTCAGTAATATCTGAGTCTACATAAAAATATTTTTAGTCACATTAAAATATTTTTTTACAAATGAATCTCACAATTTGATGTTTGTTTGATATACATTTAATTTATATTTAAAATTAAGTGTTTGTTGTACTTAGTATTTAACTTATTTGTAAACTTACCTTCAAAGCGATACACGTACCAGTTACTCTATGACACGTACCATCCATTATATTATAATGTCAATGTTAAGATTATCAACATTGGCAACATTAAAAAAAAAAAAATGTCATTGCACGGAATTGATGTCATGCGAAAAATCATATTTCGATATTCGATAGCTAGATAGGTACTTGTGTTGCATTGCTTTGCGTGTGGTGGTGTTGATTATTGTATTGTATACAAGTTTATTAATCATTTTTAACTATTTTTCCTTATCGAAATCATGTAAAAAACAGCTTCACGAGGAAAACGAAGCTTATTTATAAATAAACCAACATTAATAATTGTATTGCGCCTGTAAAAAATATGTGAATAAATTAAAATCGTCTATAATCAATATTTGTGTCAGTAACGAACTTAGCAAAATATTTTTAAATAGCTGATTGCGTATTTTATGTGGTATCGATGGTGCTCATTAGTTCTGTGATACAATATGTAGTTTCAAATACGTGCTTATTTACGTAATAAACAAGTTTGTGCATCAAGAAATTGAAGTGGATCCCGAATCATCATTTTTTTTGGTAAGCAAGCATTTCGTAATTCATTTAATGCTGATGTACTTAATTTTCTTTTTGGCCTGAATTACTATTTTATGAGCTAAGTACACACTGATTAATAGTAAAAAGTATCTTTAGTGATTAAGAATAAAATTATCTTTTTATGAGATAAGTTTAATTAACAGTTTTTAGGGTACCCTAGGCATCGTGGAACTCTTATAGCTCAGCTCAGGACTTGGTAATAGAAACCTGTATTTTGTCATGGGTATGTGAATTTATCCACCAATCCGCACTGGAGCAGCATGCAGCAGCATGGTGGTGGTTGATATGCTGTAGGATCAGACCCGTGCTCAGTAGTGTGACATTAATAAGTTGAAACCAAACATATTTATGCTGACAAAGTGTAAATATATTAAAATTTTTTTTTTTGAAAATTTCCTCAACGAGTAAATAGAGATTAATTTTTTTACTGTCTATCCCATAGTATGGGGTCATTATTAGGACCTAAACCTATCCCACTGGATAGGTTTTGTCACCGTTACCTATATTTTAATTCAACTATCAATAGGCAGCCATTGCAATATCCTTACGGCGTACTGGTTACATACCGTTCCAAGAGTCCTGGGTTTGATTTCAAGTGAAGCGGAAATTTGAATGAGTTTAAATTTTTGTTTTTGGTCCGGGTGCTTTGTGGGTTGCTGTGTGCTGTTTGCTTTGTTCTGAATTTAAATTAAAATTTAAAAAGTAGCATTTGCGCGGTGTTTGGGGATGGGGGTAGGGGATAGAGGATGTTGCAGCCTTACCTACCGTGAAACCTTGCTGGAGACGAAAAATTTACTTCCCAAGCTATTCCAAGAAACATATTTTTCAGCTTAAAAACTCCGTGCTGCTACAGAACCCTCTGTTTGCGAGCCCGGCTCGCACTTGGCCGGATTTTTAAGCTTGTCTTATCAAGTAAACAAATAAAACTAACATCACAGTCGCTTTGAATATGATTATAAAATTAAATTCATGTCAATTTCAAATCGTTTTTTTATTTGAAAGGCTCCTTCCTTGCGGTGGTTCTTAGCTATGTTTGGTTAATATCGGTCCAGCAGTGTAAGAGTATCATCAGTTCTTCCAAAATGATGTAAGGCATTTTTGGCTTCGTGTGATTACTCAATTAAGTGCTTCACGCGTGCCAGTATAATGTTTGAAAGCTGGCGTGGTCGACTTGGTTTGTAGCTATCTATATGTATATATATAAAAGGAGAAGCTGACTGACTGACTGACTGACTGACTGACTGACTGACTGACTGACTGACTGACTGACTGACTGACTGAAATATCAATGCAGGGCCTAAACTATAAGGGTTAGAAACTTGAAATTTTGCACGGGGATTCCTTTTATAACGTAACGTAACGTAATAGGTATGAAACTTTGCCGTTTTTGAGGGTATTTGAATGTAATTCAGTATGAAGGTATTTCTTTGAAAGTTATGAAACATGTTTAAAATATTTTTTCGAAAATCATCCCTTAAGGAGGTAAAAAGGGGGCGCAAACTTAGTACGAAAGTTCTCTGATTTTATCAACTATTTAGGGATTTATGGCGGGCGAAGCCGCGGGTATAGGCTTGTAATTTATAAAGATCTATTCAAGCGTTCGATGATCATCAGCTCATTACAGATTTTCTTAGTCGGGGGGTTTTTAATGTAAGTATCTTACATAATAGTTATTGCAACATTTTTCATTGATGCTCCGCCCCTATTGGTCGTAGTGTGATGTTATAGCCTATAGCCTTCCTCGGTAAATGGACTATACAACATACAAATAATTTTTCAATTTGAACCAGCAGTTCCTGAGATTAGCCCGTTCAAACAAACAAACTGTTCATCTTTATAATATTAGTATAGACGAGCTGTGCCCGCGACTTCGTCCGTGTGGAATTTAACAAAAAAAATCTAAAATAAAACTAGCCTAAACTCCTTATGACATCATCAATCTGCCAGTTAAAGTCCCGTCAAAATCGGTCCAGCCGTTCCAGAGACTAGCTCAAAGACACAGACAGGCAGACAAAAATTGTGAAGAATGTTATTTTGGTATATGCACCGCGTATACATTTAGTAAAGAGCGGGTATTTTAATATTCAAACAGGCACTCCAATTTTATTGGTATAGATGTATAGATTACAATGGTATAATACGGTGCGGTCAGTACGGATGGTAGCCAGTGCGATGCATGTGGTGACGTCACGATAACGGTGGTATTGACTGTCCACGACCGTTGTCGAGTCACGGTACGTATCGTAATGGCGCGCTTGATGGATTTTTTGCGATGTTTGGGGCTTTGAACTAATAGAGTGGGTCTTGTGAGTGGGTGAATCTTAGAGTATATATTACGGTAGTACTCTAAGGGGTGAATACTTCTTTAGCCGCGTTGCGCACTTTTTGGCGGGGAAAATCTTACGGGTTCGCGTCATCGACATGCTGTGACGTAGGGCGCCGGGTGATGCGCCGCGGTCTGCTTACTTACATACTTATTACACATACGTGTAATCTTTATACAGGGTGTCCCAAAAGTTGTACGACAAACGGAAATGGGAGATAGCTTGAGGATGGACCTATTCGATGCCAAAAAATCACTTTAGTAAAAGTGCCACCGTTTTGGAGATATTGGCCTTTGTTTTGTTTTTCGGAAATTGGGCACTCTTACCCTACTTTTATTTGCTGAGACCACAAATGAGCAGATATTTTAATGAATTCTTTTTTCACATACCCTCAGATAGTTGGTCTACAATTTCAGAATATAATTTAGTTCAAAATATTTGAAAATACTGAGAAATTAGGTTCTATTTTGGCCTTTTTATGTTTTTGATTTTCTTGTATTCAATTTCAACAACGACATGTGGAAAAAAATTGTACTGGACCAAGAGTGCAGATTACTTTAAAAACTTGACTGTTAAAAGGAGATTTCAAAAAGGTAAAATACTTGCTACTTTAATGGGAAACTTTTAAAGCTATAGCCATTTCAGTGTTGAAGGGTATTAATTTGAAGCTAAAGTGATTTTATGTTTTAATGCTTTTGAGTGATTATTTTATATTTTTTGTTATAAATTTGACTAAAAATATTTTGTCTCAGTCATACTTTATAAGTGTTCAAACTGTCTCTATTCAACTGTAACAAATAATTGACAATTATTTAAAAAATACATTTTTAAAGATCCTCACTCATTTGTGCTATTTTAGCTGCAGCTGATTGAATTGCACTCCTTAGTTCGTCTGCGTTATTTATGGTTTTCGCGTAGATTTTGTCTTTCATACAGCCCCAGTAAAAAAAATCCAGAGGATTTAAATCCGGTGACCGAGCGGGCCACGGGATTGGTCCTAATCTTCCGATCCAACGGCGAGGATACACCCGATCCAAATGGACTCGTACTTGACGGGCATAGTGTGCTGGACAGCCATCGTTCTGTAGCCAAAGTTTACTAGGTACCGTGGCGGGCGGTGGTACTACTCTGGGTGAACTCTAGACTCCACCACCTATCAATAAATCAGTACAATTCAATCAGCTGCAGCTAAAATAGCACAAATGAGTGAGGATCTTTAAAAATGTAATTTTTAAATAATTGTCAATTATTTGTTACAGTTGAATAGAGACAGTTTGAACACTTATAAAGTATGACTGAGACAAAATATTTTTAGTCAAATATATAACAAAAAATATAAAATAATCACTCAAAAGCATTAAAACATAAAATCACTTTAGCTTCAAATTAATACCCTTCAACACTGAAATGGCTATAGCTTTAAAAGTTTCCCATTAAAGTAGCAAGTATTTTACCTTTTTGAAATCTCCTTTTAACAGTCAAGTTTTTAAAGTAATCTGCACTCTTGGTCCAGTACAATTTTTTTCCACATGTCGTTGTTGAAATTGAATACAAGAAAATCAAAAACATAAAAAGGCCAAAATAGAACCTAATTTCTTAGTATTTTCAAATATTTTGAACTAAATTATATTCTGAAATTGTAGACCAACTATCTGAGGGTATGTGAAAAAAGAATTTATTAAAATATCTGCCCATTTGTGGTCTCAGCAAATAAAAGTAGGGTAAGAGTGCCCAATTTCCGAAAAACAAAACAAAGGTCAATATCTCCAAAACGGTGGCACTTTTACTAAAGTGATTTTTTGGCATCGAATAGGTCCATCCTCAAGCTATCTCCCATTTCCGTTTGTCGTACAACTTTTGGGACACCCTGTATATATAATTCTTCTGTGAGTGTGTATGTCACTGAACTCCTCTCAAACGACTGGACCGATTTGGATGAAATTTTTTGTGTGTGTTCAAGGGGATCTGGGAATGGTTTAGATTCACAATTGGACCCGATAGGTGGCGTTGCTGTCGATATATCACCAAAACATTTTTTAATTATAAAGCGGTACGAAGTACGCTGGGACAACTAGTTATGTATATTTTCTAAAGTTTTAAGTTTTAATTTCTGTCGGCAGTCCTGACGACTGCCTCTGATTTTTTTCTGTAACGACCATGTAGCACCTTCCGCTGCCGCCGATGACAACTGTGACCGACACAGAACAAGACTCAAATGTTAGGAGACGGTGTCAGAACACTAGCTGGTTAGTTTGTTAGTAAGGATGAGGACTGGTACAGGGACTGTTAGTGATAGTTAGTCCTGTTAGTTGTTGTCAGTAATAGTCCAGTTAGTAATTGATAGTTAGAGTCTCGTTCTAATTCGGTCACAGATGTATTGCGGATTAAACTACTACTAGTAAGACTTAATAAAACAGAATGACCTATGTTTATTCCGGGGATGATATGGAGCTCCGTAATCGAAACTATCGGATATCCGAAATAAAAATGTATCCATTTCCGAATTCGTTATAGAAGTTTCGGTTAATTTCGGATAGGGGCGGAACCTAAATGAGACCTGTTAAGACAGGTTTTGCTTTCTGTCCGGCCGAGTCGACTCAGTTCGCACGTTTGTAATGGCCCAACTATAGCCGCGCGAATCTTGGTGAATTGAATTTTAAACACTACCTTTCATGGAGTTGCAAAGTAAGGTAAATACGAGTTGCAACACCATGGGTATATCAGCCTTCTGATTTCGATTGGGCACAAGAATGCTGTCCTAGTACCCACACTGGAAACTTCGAATGTCAGTAATGTCATGCGTTGCCGAATGCGGCGTGGGTTCGGCTAATTTGCATAGTTCATTGTTTATCTTCACATATCATAATATAATTTATTTAGAAGCGCTCACGGGCCGGCGGCGACGCACAGTGGGACGAAAATCGGGTCTTCATTTAACGTAGAACGTGTCAAAAAATAGAGAAAAATAGTGGCAATAATCGTACGAGAGAAAATAACGGGCACTCTCTCGAGTCTCGAATAAATTGGATTTTTCTGTTTTGTTCCATACAAATTTACTTAAAAAAACGTGTTTTTATCGCCAGAGATGCGTAAATATGATAATGTTGTGGCTTCCTATACGATTCTACGTTAGTTTCCGAAGGAAAATCAAACATTTATAACATAAGAACCCTAAGTCTATGAAGACCCGATTTTCGTCCCACTGTGCGACGGCTTGTTTGTGTGTCGGTAGTTGGATGGGGGACCGCTAGTGGCTCAATTTATTGGACGCAAGACGCAACCGTGCAATTTTCGAACAATTTTCGAGTTTGGGTACTAAAGGACGGGTTTCCGAAGCGGGTTTATTAGTGGGTAATAAAATTGTATTTCGTTAATTAGGTATTGATTAGATGGGGTTTATTTGTGTGATAAGGGCGATAAAATAATTATGACCAATTATTTTCATTTAGCAGTGATAGCCATAGGTTTGAACTTTGGACTTCAAACAGGGGGGCCCGGGTTCGAACCCCTTCACGCACTCTAATTTTCACAAATTATGTGCGTATTTAGAATTTAACTAGCTATGCCCGCGACTTCGTCCGCGTGGAATTTTAATTGTTACGGAGTTATTTCTAAAATAAAAGTAGCCTAAGTTGCTCCTTATTACATCAGCTATCTGCTAGTGAAAGTCCCATCAAAATCGGTCCAACCGTTCCAAAGATTAACCCTTTGGACTGAGCCGTGTTATAGTATTATAATGATTCAATCAGTTCATCACATTCACAATGCGGTGTGACGTCATCGTTGGTGACGTCATGTGCAGGACTTGCAATACGTATCAATGAATAATAAAATTATAACATGCATTGTGTGTTTGTGTGAATAGGGTAGTTGACAGTAAGAAAATATTTTGAAGATTTCTATTTTTTATGGTAGCTTAATATTTACAAATGCGAAAAATCGATCTCATTGATTAAATAAATCATGATTATTTAATATTTTTGAGAAATAAAATCCCGAAATTACAGACACTAGTCACGTGACAGTGAACGCCAATACGACGCGTGACGTCACACGTTGCAAAACTAAACAAACCTGACATAGCATTTTGTTCTTAACCAAACAGCTCTTCGTTTTCCAACATATGACGTCACACGAGTCGCCATGTCAGTTTGAAGCGTTTTTTGACGGAAACGTCAAATAGTTCATGAAAATATAAATTAAAATATGTTACAGTTAGTATTTAACTGAAATATTAATATTTCAGTTAAATTAGACCATTTGGCAAACTATGATTTAGTTTTTCAAAATTAGTCAACTAACCTATTATTTGTTTATTGTAGGTGTAGTGTACTTATTAACGAACTGACCGACTAATATTCTACCAGTGTCTCTCAAAGTGGGCGATAACGCCCCCTCGCGGGCGCTGAAGGCCTAGAGGGGGCGGTAATGGGCCCAAGAAAGTGATATTGAAGTTGGTTTTTGTTTTTTATATTATTATTGGATAACACGGATTCATCAAGATTAGCACAGATTCATCCCATTACATACTGGCATACGCAGTCCCACTTCTGGGCACGGGTTTTCCCACAATGTGAAGCAAGTGATAATTACATTTTAATCCGCACAAATTATCATTTAAAAAAAATTAGAGTAGCGTGTGATAAAGTAAGTAAATAAGTGATTTTATGAAATAAGTAAATAATTATGATTTTATAATAAAATATACTTCCTAGTACTTTTTAAATAAAATGGTGTTGTTAACATTTTAACCGGAAGATGTAGTGACTGCCACCTGCCGGTTACACTTTTGAAATAAAAGAAATATACATTGTATGATAAATAATATAACTATCGTTTAAAAACCAATTTCTTATTTTTGTTCTGTATTACAAATTTATTAGTTAATTTTCAAGATTTGTATTGTAATACACGTTTGATAAATGAACTGACTTTTGTCGTTTAAATTTCTCGATAACAGAAAATAAATAACAAGTAATATGGTTGTAAAACAACTTTAAACTATGTTTATTCACTACTACAAAATATTAGCAATCTAGGTTCAAATTATTTTGTAAAATGATTACTGGTTAGTACATCAACTGACTTGGTCGGTTGGCAGTCTGAAGGATATAAATACAACGTTATTGTACGGTCTCGGTTACTTCAGTGTCGACTTTGGAACGGAGCAGACCACCAGTACAAGTTAAGTAAATTATTTTCAATAGCTAAATATATTTATTTATAAGGTAGATTTATTATAATTATAATTGCAATGTCACTCTGCCGGATCACATGAAATTGATATTCTTAGTATATGATAATTATGTGATTAAGTACATTATATATTGTCATGAGATTCTATCCTAAAAATAAAGAGAAAAGAACATCAGAATAAAATAAAGCTAATGTCGTAAAATAAATGTGTTGTTTATTCATATTTACATCACGTTATATAAGTACCTATAATCTATGTATAATATTACTTGATAACCAAATATATGACGGTTTAAATTATAACTCTAGTTGCAATGCAATTTTGAGATGATATTAAATACATAAATAAATAAAAATACTATTGTCGTTTAATTTCTTTTGGTTATTAAATTACTCAAAATAAATGAAATAGAATACTGAACAATTACATAACAAACATCGTTATCCTAAAATTTATTGTGAATTCTATTTACCTTTCATTTATTGACACACACATATTAGTGAAGTAAAATACGCTAATTATCATCAACCTATATTATATATTATGTTTATATAGTTATTCTAACATCAGAAGTGGGATATTCTCAGGCCTCCAAATAATTTTTTTTTTCCTGCCATACGTTTCAGGATGGAGAATGAAATTGGCGATCTCCTTAAAGCGATCCGGGATGCTGTTTCAAATACACACCAAAAGGATGATGACATCGCCCTGCCAATGTTTGACCCGGATAAAAACGACTGTGGAGCTGCAAGCTGGTGTAGCAGCATCGAGACTCTTGCCGCAGAAATGCAGTGGAGCAGTATCAAGACCGCGGCTAAAGCTGGTAAGGCGCTTAAAGGTTCTGCTTTGATCTGGTTTGAATCCTGGGAACCGTCTGAAGGTAGGACATGGGAGAATCTTCGTACTGATATCATTGGTGCTTATCCGGAAAGAAAAAATTTAACTGAAAAACTAAGCAAGGCAGTTTTATATACCTCTGACTCGGCAGATTCTTATGGCGGATATGTCAGGGAAAAAATTAGGTTACTTCGTAACACTAAAATTGCCTTTACAGATCAACAGTTGATAGAGTTGGTCTGTGGTGGAATTAGCGATGTTGACGTAAGAATGGCTTCATTAAATAGTAATGTTACTACAATTGCTGCTCTTATCTCTCTCCTTTCAATATATGTAAAGTCAAGAAAAAGAACATTGGAAAATTCTGTTTCTGCTGGACCTTCAGGTATCAAGCGACCTAAATTTAACGGAGAAAAGAAATGCTTTGGTTGTGGTCTAATTGGTCATTTACAGTCCATGTGCCCAAAAAATAAGCCGACTCAAATACCTTCGCGGATTTCTATTCAAACTTCCCAGCCGAATAAACCTAACGATTTCCGTTCAAAAGTTTGTACCTATTGTAGCAAAGTCGGCCATACTGAGTCTGTTTGTTACACTAAGCAAAGAGCTGAGGCCAGCACATTAACTTCAGTACCAAATAAGGAAGTCAATTTTTTAGAAAAGCTAAATTAAACCTGACTCCAGTTTTTATTAATGATGTTGCGATTGATTCACTTATAGACACGGGAGCAAATTGTAGCCTTATAAAAGAATCATTAGCAAAACGATTGGGATGCCACCTTACACCAACATCTATTTATATAACTGGTATAGGACAAAATAAAATACATGTTTTTGCCACAATTACTGTAATTGTTCGGTGCGAAGGGGTTTCGATTGAACTTGATATACATGTTGTCAGGGACCACGATTTTCATTATAGTCTTCTTATAGGCAGAAACGCAGTGCAATATCCCGATATAGAAATAATTACAGATTCATTAGGTAGCCGTTTAATTAGAAAGAACGTTGAAACCAAGTCAGAA
The DNA here is from genome assembly GCA_905404295.2 of Ochlodes sylvanus. Lineage (NCBI taxonomy): Eukaryota > Metazoa > Arthropoda > Insecta > Lepidoptera > Hesperiidae > Ochlodes > Ochlodes sylvanus. The sequence continues at coordinate 1,723,188 of FR990150.1, forward strand.
GTTAATACAGCATTTGCCCCTTCAGAGGTAAGTGAATTGTTTTCGAAAATTTGCCATTTAGATTTATTATTACAAGAAAAAATAAAAAACATTTTTAGAAAATACCCTTCTGTCTTGGATGATACTAGTACTGTTAAAACTGGTGAACTTAAGCTACGTTTAATTAAAAGTGAAGTTGTCTACTATCGCCCCTATCGTCTGGCACCGATAGAGAGGGAGAAAGTCCATAAAATATGTCAAGAACTAATAAACCAAAAAATAATTCGTGAAAGTGAGTCCCCCTTTGCAAACCCTGTAATTTTAGTTAAAAAAAAAGATGGCAGCGATAGGCTATGCGTTGATTACCGTGCATTAAATAAAATTTTGGAAAAAGATAGATACCCTCTCCCTCTTATCGAAGACCAGATCGACAGACTTGGTAAGGCGAAGTTCTTCATCTCCATAGATATGAAAAATGGTTTTTACCAAATACCAGTTTCATCAGATTCCATAAAGTACACAGCTTTCGTGACTCCTGATGGCCATTATGAGTTTTTGAAAATGCCGTTTGGTATTTGTAATGGCCCATCTGTGTTTCAAAGAGCTATCACGAAAGCTGTGCAACACCTCAAATTTCTTTTGGTTTATATAGATGACATACTTATTCCATTTTCCACTGTGGAGGAGGGTCTTTGCTATTTAGATGAAACTGTAAAGGCACTACACGATGCGGGGTTTACTATTAATCTAAAAAAATGTAAATTTTTTGTTGATACAATAGAATATCTAGGTCAAATTATATCGCAAGAAGGTGTGAGACCGAGTGAGTCAAAAGTAACTGCATTAGTCAATTCTCCTATTCCTAAAAATGTAAAGCAGATACGTCAGTTTATGGGACTTGCAAGTTATTTTCGTAAATTTATTCCAAATTTTGCATCTTGTACTGCTTGTATAACGAATCTGATCAGAGCTAACCAAAAGTGGGTATGGGGACCCGAACAGGATGCGGCTAGGGCCTATGTTATAAAGCATTTATCTTCTAAGCCCTTGTTAACCATTTTCGATCCTAAATTACCAACAGAACTTTATACAGATGCCAGTTCTTTGGGTTATGGGGCCATACTTATACAAAGAATTGATAACGTCAAAAAGGTTGTAGCTTACTTTAGCAGAAGAACGACGCCCGTAGAATCTAAGTATTGCTCATATGACCTAGAAACTTTGGCAATTTATAATGCCCTTAAACATTTTAGAGTATACCTATTAGGACTTAAATTCAAAATTTTTACAGACTGTAATTCTATTAAAGCAACAATGAATAAAAAAGACCTGTCCCCACGCGTTGCCCGTTGGTGGACATTTTTGCAAGATTTTGAGTTCGAAATAGTATATAAAAAGGGCAAATATATAGGCCATGTAGATTTTCTTAGCCGTAACCCTGTAGGGTCCACTGATTCTTCAAATCCTTCTGCATTAGGTTCCACGGTATCCAGTAGTGACCGTTGTAATGACACAATAATCAATGTGATTGAAGGCCAATCTTGGTTAGAAATTGCTCAACAAAATGATCCGGAAACACAAAATTTAATTAGTCAGGTTATCTCTGGGGAACTAGATGAAAATCGATATATTTTTATGGATAACTTATTGTTTTATAAAATTCAACCAGATGAACCGAAGTTATACGTACCGAAAGGATCTAGGTTTAGACTTTTAAAACTCTTTCATGATGAGAATTGTCACGTAGGATTCAACAAAACGCTGAATAAACTACATGAACATTTCTGGTTTCCTCGCATGGCTATTTTTGTTCGAAAATATTTAAAACACTGTTTAATATGCCTAGAACGTAAAGGTCATTCTGGTCCTAAGCAAGGTTTCTTACACCCCATTACCAAGACCCCTATTCCCTTTCACACGATTCATTTAGACTGTACAGGTCCATTTACTCGAACAAACGAAGGATATAAATATATACTTTTAATTTTGGATGGATTTACTAAATTTTGTTTGCTTAAACCGCTCAAAAGTCTTAATGCCCAAGAACTTGTTCCTATCTTACGAGAGACTATAACATTATTTGGAACTCCGTCAACCGTAATAACTGATAGAGGTACTAATTTTAGTTCAAATCAAATTCGATCCTTATTTCGTGATCTACAAATAGAGCATCATATGATTGCTACGGGCACGCCAAGAGGAAATGGACAAGTGGAGCGATACGTTTCAACCGTGAATGACATGCTAAATACCACATGTAACGGCTCGTCAGATTGGCCAAGCGGGTTGTGGAAGGTTCAGCAGTCAATTAATACCACAATTCAAAAGTCTACAGGTTTTACACCCATTCGTTTGCTCATTGGTTGTAATGCAAATATCCCGTCTATTCAAGCACAATTAAATGAAGTTTCTGTTTCCGAATCCACCGTTGATGTAAGAGCAGACCGTGAACTGGCGCATCAGCGTTTATGTATGGCAGCAAATAAATTCAAAACTCGGTTTGATACTGTAAGACGCAATAATAAGGTGTTTGAAGTTGGTAACATAGTTTATGTAAACCAAGATCATAGGCGGCATGATAAATTGAGTCCTAGATTTAAGGGTCCTTATGAGATAACTGCTATTCTTGCCAATGATAGATATTCTCTTAAAGGAATAGGAAATTTAAGGAACATCATTATCTCCAAAGACAAATTGAGGCTATGGCCAGGAGAATGGGTCGAATCAGATGCAAATGTATCGGATGTATAATCATAATTTTGTCCTTTAGATGTAACATTAATTACTAGCTGTTATTAAGCCTAAATCGTTGTTTAGACAATTATAATTATTATAATATTGTGATTGCAGAATAACAATAAATATAATATATGATTTAATGAATGTTTTTTTTTTACTGCTTCCTGATGTTCGACTGTATTAAGGTTTAAGATACTAACCGAATTGATGAAAAGTTTTGTCTTGTTCTAGCCTAAAAGGTGGAAGGCTAGTCGAAGTTGTGTGAAGACAACTTGCCATTTTTGTTAAATTGTATTATGTTGTTACTAACCGAACTGCTGGCAGTCTTTTGCTTTGTTCTAGCCTGACTCATGTGCAGCAGGTGGGAGGCTAGTTCAAGTTGTGACAAGGCAACTGACCGTTGCTATGTGTCCTCTTAATGTGAGGTGGGAGGCAATAGCAATGTTAAAATGTATTTATTTTAAGTACTATTACATAGTTTATTGTTGTAATGAGATATATTATGTACTTCGAGAACGAAGTACATGTCAGTATGGCCGTGATAAAGTAAGTAAATAAGTGATTTTATGAAATAAGTAAATAATTATGATTTTATAATAAAATATACTTCCTAGTACTTTTTAAATAAAATGGTGTTGTTAACATTTTAACCGGAAGATGTAGTGACTGCCACCTGCCGGTTACACTTTTGAAATAAAAGAAATATACATTGTATGATAAATAATATAACTATCGTTTAAAAACCAATTTCTTATTTTTGTTCTGTATTACAAATTTATTAGTTAATTTTCAAGATTTGTATTGTAATACACGTTTGATAAATGAACTGACTTTTGTCGTTTAAATTTCTCGATAACAGAAAATAAATAACAAGTAATATGGTTGTAAAACAACTTTAAACTATGTTTATTCACTACTACAAAATATTAGCAATCTAGGTTCAAATTATTTTGTAAAATGATTACTGGTTAGTACATCAACTGACTTGGTCGGTTGGCAGTCTGAAGGATATAAATACAACGTTATTGTACGGTCTCGGTTACTTCAGTGTCGACTTTGGAACGGAGCAGACCACCAGTACAAGTTAAGTAAATTATTTTCAATAGCTAAATATATTTATTTATAAGGTAGATTTATTATAATTATAATTGCAATGTCACTCTGCCGGATCACATGAAATTGATATTCTTAGTATATGATAATTATGTGATTAAGTACATTATATATTGTCATGAGATTCTATCCTAAAAATAAAGAGAAAAGAACATCAGAATAAAATAAAGCTAATGTCGTAAAATAAATGTGTTGTTTATTCATATTTACATCACGTTATATAAGTACCTATAATCTATGTATAATATTACTTGATAACCAAATATATGACGGTTTAAATTATAACTCTAGTTGCAATGCAATTTTGAGATGATATTAAATACATAAATAAATAAAAATACTATTGTCGTTTAATTTCTTTTGGTTATTAAATTACTCAAAATAAATGAAATAGAATACTGAACAATTACATAACAAACATCGTTATCCTAAAATTTATTGTGAATTCTATTTACCTTTCATTTATTGACACACACATATTAGTGAAGTAAAATACGCTAATTATCATCAACCTATATTATATATTATGTTTATATAGTTATTCTAACACGTGCATCGGTTCGAACCCCGGTCCGGTCCAACTTCCAACCACCCGGCTATCGCCGCCAGCGCCGATTACATTCCCAAAACTATCGCAATTATTGACGTACGGTTGCGTTGGTGGTGCTGTTTGTTTTGTTACCAAACGTCGGTGTTGGTTAGGGCTAGCACGTGTCCGGATCTGTTAGGACATGTCCGGACACTTGGCCTTTTGTACGGACTTTTTGTTTGTGCGGGTTGAAAGAATGACTGAATAAAAATGTTAATATTAAATAAGCATTGGATTAATAAGCTTTAGGGCCAGTTTCCCCGGTTCCGGATAAAGTTCCGGATAGCCCTAGGAATTTAACTCCCAGATAAACTACAACTTTTGGCTTCATAGGTATCTGACAGAAGTGACAGATAAAGTGTTGGATAGGTATCTGGCAGTTCAAGTGGCTGTTAAAGGCGTTATCTGACGGATAAAAAATGTTTCAAGTGGCGTTTCTATAAACACATTTGGAATTTGAAGTTTTGAACTGTAGTAAATCATATTATTATAAATCCTACTAATTTCGTTCTATAATGATAAAATTATACTTGAAAATATTAAAAAAGTCGAATTGGATTATTTTGAACAAAAAGTATTTTATTAATTAAGTTTTCAAAATAATTTTCAAATGACAATAATTTACATAGTAGTAACGAAACGCAAAAAAGCGACGTTGCCGCTCCGCAGATAAATTCCTAGGGCTATCCGGAACTTTATCCGTAACCGGTGAAACTGCCCTTAATCTATTTATTTAATTAAGAATGTAAATAAGTAGTGTAATGTATTGTAAAATTAGTTTTGATCAAATGAAATGAATTTTAAATATTGATTAAAACGTGCGTTTTCCGTGGAATTTAGATATTTTCTCTCCAAGAAGAGCAGCCTATGTACTATGTACCTCTGAAGTCCTTCAACAATCGTTCCGATGCTTCGGACAGACATGACCCAAAGCGATATTACAAGCGCGGTTAAATTACAAAAAGTACATTTTATAAATGTCCACATTTTTTACAATGCCAAACAAATTGTCCGGACGTTTCTTTAGAGATGGTAACCTTACTGTTAGCAAACATTCTCTATGTTTGTTTGTTTGTAAATATCACGTAACATTGTTTAGGGGAAAGTGTTATAAAGGGAAAGCATTGGGTTTTTCATTGTATTTGTGGCGAGCGACGTCACAGTGACGTCACTAGCCTGAATCGCGCTATCGAAGTTTTTAACGCTCGCATATATGTTATATTATACAAGTTACGAACGTGAATAGTTGGAGCTCGGCCGCTGTCCAGGGTGTTATATAACTAGGTAGATTTCCTGCTTATACTTATTGATTACTTAAAATATTATCGAGGATATCTGTCTAAATAAATGACGAATTTAAAAGGTGACTGTCCTGGGACTCGAACCTGGCACCCTTTCTTAGTTAGGGTCACTTAAAGTAATAATATGTCAATGGTAATAATGCAATAAATGAATTTGAATTTGAAAAAGGTTATCGGTCAATGCATAGTTTGCATTGTTCGCTAATGGCAACTCGCAAAAATGTCTGCCCCCGATATCGAACCCGGGATCACACGATAGCCAGGGTCCAACCAAAGTCAAACAGCTACTAGAGTTGTCAAGGCATTGCATTCAAGGTGTATTTTTTAAATAATTGTATCAAACCATTGTTAAAATTCCTAACCTTGGTAAATAATATCGGTTTTTTATTGGTTGGTTTTTGTCGATAATGTGGTTTAACTTTAAGCTTGTAAGGTGCCAGCCCGACTGGAACGATTCGGTGTTATAATGGTCTTAGCACGCAATCAATCGATACAAATAAATAAAATTGAAGTGTCTGTTTGTAATATTAAAATAACCGCTTTTTACTAAAAATACCATAATAACATTTTTTTTACAATTTTTGTGCCTCTATGTTCCGGCTAATCTCTGGAACGGCTGGACCGATTTTGACGGGACTTTTACCCCACACTAGGATTCAGGTTCTTGGGTGACATTTACATCACACAAAGACACACACACGCTCAGACCGGCAACAGAAATCAAATTTGCGTCTCGCTGGGAATCGAACCCAGGACCCGGCGAACGGCAGTGCGCTATTGCGCTATAAGGGTCGTCATTCATTTACATACGTATTATTCAACCCCACTCCAACTGAACTCATGGGAATTCATATATAAATTAAATGTATTTGAAGTTTTTTAGGGTTCCGTACCCCAATGGTGACAAAGGGAACCCTGTTAATTAAGAACACAGAATTAAATATCTCGAATAAAAATTAGACACCGGAAATTTTCACAGAATTCATATTTCTGTGTCCCTGACAATTGACCATTTGGCAAACTATAATTTAGTTTTTCAAAATTAGTCAACTAGGCTATTAGAGTTATATCGTTCGTTAGTACGGAACCCTACGTGTGCGAGTTCGGCTCGCGCCTCGCACTTGACCGGACTTGACAATTTCACCTAATGGTGAGCGGGTAATAACTTTTCGTCATAACATGGCGGGGGCTTTACCTATAGTGCGGGGGATGCGGTGCACACGGCCGCCGGTTGTTAGGGGGCGCCGAGAGCGTCTTGGAAGTAGTTTTTTTTATTGATTTAAGGCAGCAAACGAGCATGCAGCACCACCTTCCGCTGCCGCCCATGACAACTGTGACCGAGTTAGAACAAGACTCAAATGGGGACTGGGATAGTTGGTCCGGTTAGGTGACGGTGTTAGAACATTAGTTGGTTAGTTTGTAAGTATGTGGACTGGGACAGGGACTGTTAGTGAATGTTCTCGGCCTTTTGGCCAAGATCAAAGTGTAAGTAGGTACCTACCTATTCCATTTTGACCGCGTATTTTAATACAAAAGGGCGCCAGGGTATTACACAAGCTTTTCGTCCACGGCTTCGCCCGCGTGAAATTCACTATTCACTTATTCAGTTATATTATATCGCAGCTTGTAATGAACTCGGCAGTGCTTTTTCTTCTGACTTGTTTTACAAATACCATAATTTCCAAAAAAACCCTTTCTCAGTGCCCACTTGCGTCACTTGAGGAACCTGTATATGTGCGATGTTTTAAGTGTATCCATTGAAGAAATAAAAAAACAAATGGTTGTCTGTAAAGTCGGTTTACGGACGATAATTTTACGTGATAACGTCATAAGGGAAGAGAGATAGATGCGTTGCAAGCCGAACGTTTAGGCCGATCGTGCCTCTCTATCGCTTGTTCCGCGCTCTCGCTTGCACGCACAGGCTCAGGCGGAACGGGACACTTTCGTGCGCGCTGCCGGTGTTCGTCAATTTATAGGACGTTGTCACGTCAAAAGTTCCTCATCCCCTTAGGAGGGGAATTTAAAAAGTCCTCTCTTAGTGCTCCCCTACACTCCCCAAGGAACATACATGACAAATTTCAGCTTGTTGCGTTCAGTAGTTTCGGCTGTGCGTTGTCTGCCAGTCATTCAGTAACTCAAGACTTTTATATGTATTTATTATGATAATAGATTTCTGTTAGAAGTTTTTAAATTAACATGTTTATCGATACGTTTATGTTGTCTGGCATCAATAAAACGAGGACTGTGTAACTGGCTCGTTGTAACCGGTTGCATCCGGTTCGGGCCGGTTTGAGCCAGATGCGGTGAATCTAGAATTCTGTTTACGTAATTATCTTTGATAAGCAGTGATGGCCGAGTTGTTCGTTTGCCGGAATCCCGAACTGGTCTTGGCTTCAGTACCTTGGACCTGGGTTCAGATCCTGAACCACCATTGCACCTGTCATTTTCAAAAAATATGTGCAGTTAAGATTTTTGAACTGAAAACTTCTTTACGGCGTTGTGCGCTTTTTGGGATGGGTAAAATAAAAACAGTTGGTTGTCTGTAAAGACGGTTTACGATCGAAATTTCCGTGATAACGTTTTATATGTAGTATAAGTCTATAAGGACAAAGGATTAAATGAAGATTCAGTCATTTCTCTTACACTGTCATTTATGCGAACTGATTCCGCTTGAGTGGGAGAGAGAGAGAGAGAGCGGGCCAGCGAGCCTCTTTCTCGAATGTCGTTACGTGACCGGACGGCGGACGTGACTGGACGTGACCGGCTCTGTGACAACTTTTCGAGAATGCCTCCTGTCGGAGCGGCATCAATTTATAAAACGTTATCACGTCAAAATTTTAAACTCGCGTACCTACACGTGTCCTGATCGTATGATTTATTTTATAATCAAGACGCTACTCAGATACTTTGTAATAAGGTTCCTTTTAAACTGTCCGTGGTGACTGTTATTTATAATGTGCCATGGCAACGTAAAGCTAGGGTTGAATATGTACACTAGATATTTTTATAAATGTAGGGTTGCTACACATCTAAGGTAGGTAGTAGGACTACTGATTTGCTTCTGTTTATTAAAATAAATAAATGTTCAAGTCTTCACTTCTGCCGGCACTCCCGGGGTGCAACCCGTTGTTTTTTATCTATACTAATATGTACATATTATAAAGTACTAACGACCCGCCCTCGCTTCGCTTCGGGAAACTTATTCCTTTAAATGTTTAATTATTTCTTATCAAGTGCTTAAACATAAAGTTTCATGGTTTTATCTTTTAAAATTAAGAAATCCCGTACAAACTTTCAACCTCTATTTCAACGTCTTCATCCCTTTTTTCGCAATAAAAGATAGCCTATGTCCTTTCTCAGGGTCTAAAGATTGTCTGTGCCAAATTTCATCAAAATCGGTTGAGAGGTTTAAGCGGGAAAGCGTAACAGACAGACAGACAGAGTTGCTTTCGCATTTATAATATTAGTAGGGATACATCTATATCTATATCTATACTAATATTATAAAGAGGAAAGATTTGATTGTTTGTTTGCATCGAATAGGCTTCAAAACTACTGAACCGATTTGAAAAATTCTTTCACTGTTGGAAAGCTACACTATCCACGGGTGACATAGGCTATATCATATATTATAAAAATGAATTGCTGTGCGTTAGTCACGCTAAAACTCAAAAACGGCTGTACCGATTCGGTTGAAATTTTTTGTGTGTCTTCAGGTGGATCCAAGAATGGTTTTGATTTACAATTGGACCCGGTAGGTGGCGCTGCTGTCGATATGTCACCATATTATTATTTGTTTATTAATTATAGAGCGGTACGAAGTTCACTGGGGCAGCTAGTATATTATAAAGAGAAAATATTTGATTGATTGTTTGTTTGCATTGAATAGGCTCCGAAACTGCTGGAACTATTTGAAAAATTATTTTGCCATTAGAATCCTACATTATCCGTGATCAACATAGGAGATGTACGTGTTCATGGACATAACAGTGTACATACCCTACATTAAATGAATCAATATTTTTTTAACTATTTGTATTTTTTATATAAAAAAATTAACGGTATAAACATTTAAGTATACATACATAATTGATAGTGATTTCTGCTTTTTATTTTAATTCTCGATAATTATATTTAATATTTGATTGCAATTATTTATCTTTTTTCCTTTTCAGCGGATGAATTGAATAATTTTGTTACAAAAATAAAGAAAATCTTATTTAAGTGTAAAGAAACTTTACAGACAACCAATTTTTATATTATAGTTTTTGCGGTGGCGATGGCGCTTCTTATGAAACGCGAACCGGCTACCGGTGGTCGACAATACGTCACTTCTTATAATTCTCTCTCTCCCATTAAGCTTTTTTAAGTTTAAAAAAATAAATCTTCAATTTTAACTACATTTATGCATATTACTACATTTGCTACGGCGATCGTAATTTTCTATGGAAAAAACACGACGTATTCGTGCTCCGCAACGAACGTGTTAATAACACATTGAAATACAATGAAAAAAAATGCAATAAACCTATTGTTTGCCAATCAGTAATCACATTTTCTTTTGTTTCAGATTTCGTGATATGAAGTGTATGGAGAAGACATTTTGAAACACTTAAAATCAGTAACAGCGCCATCTATCGAGAGATCAAATCAACAAATAACGCCATCTATCGACAAACTGGCAAACTACGTGATACGAACTTAAATGATTGCGAGTCTGTGGGGCGGATTACAATGGTTTTGGCGGGAAAGTGAACGAAATGCCGAGATTAAAATATGCATCGGTGTTACGCGTCCTCGTTATCCTCGGGCTGTTCTGCCTGTGGGTGCAGATTATGCTGTCTGCGTCCAACGGCGCCATGGACCGGGAGGCTGGTAGGTATCATTATATTTACGCCAGAAATGTAGAATGCGAGATACGCGTGCGCTTCCAAAAACCGTCCGCGTCTTATCCCTGTGTGCGTAACGTGAGACGCACGCACACAACGCAGCGCGCCCGTTTTAGGTATTAGTTTAGGAATTTCCAAATTTAATTAATTAATCTAAGTCTAAGTATTTGACGACGAAAAAATGACACAGTGATATCTCGCTTTCGCGTACTCAATGACCTTTTCAGTTTCCTTACATTATCATATTAATATACATAAAATGTAAGTAATAACCTAAGGTTGTCTCAAGTTAAACAACTCCAATATTAAATAGTTCAACTTATATTAGTTTAACTTGTCACTTCTGTCGGGCATCCCGAGACGCACAACTTTTTATTTATATTTTTTTAAACAAATAAGTACGCTGTACGGTACGAGTATTACTCATGTCGGGAAGTCGATAAGATAAACGCATTCATATGAAATAATGTAATAGTCATTGATTAGTGCAATGGACAGATGGTAAGATTAGATTAAAAGTAATAAATAACTCTGTACACTCATAGCCCCACACTAGGATTCCCTGTGTCGAGGTGTCATGGACAGCAGTCGCGTTCAGACTGGTCATGTTCGGAAATCTATACTTCTATACTAATATTATAAAGAGGAAAGATTTGATTGTTTGTTTGTTTGCATCGAATAGGCTTCAAAACTACTGAACCGATTTGAAAAATTCTTTCACTGTTGGAAAGCTACACTATCCCCGGGTGACATAGGCTATATCATATATTATAAAAATGAATTGCTGTGCGTTAGTCACGCTAAAACTCAAAAACGGCTGTACCGATTCGGTTGAAATTTTTTGTGTGTCTTCAGGTGTATCCAAGAATGGTTTTGATTTACAATTGGGCCCGGTAGGTGGCGCTGCTGTCGATATGTCACCATATTATTATTTGCTTATTAATTATAGAGCGGTACGAAGTTCGCTGGGGCAGCTATTGTATATATGCGAGCGGCAAAATCTTGCTACGAATCGAATTCTGGATCTTTAAGCAGTTAGTCAACCATTGCGCTGTATGGGTTTACTAAAGAAATATCTCGCTGTAGGCGAGGCGTTATCCATGGACAGCGGCCGCGCTCCGACTTTTCACGTTCGGAACTTATGTATACATAATATTGAACACATAAAAACTTACACAGATATTAATATTAACATCATCGTGGAAAGGCTGCCTAAGGACTTTACTAACAGACTAATAGATGAGTTTCATTTAAAAAAGGATACTTTTAATAATAAAAGTTTGAGTTTTTTTCTTCAAATTTTACAGATACTAACATCACCGTGGAAAGAGGCATCTTAAGACTTTTACTAACAGAATAGTTTCAAAAAGTAGATTTACTAATCTAACAGACTAAGTAAGTTTCATTTCAAGAAGGCGACCGCGAAAAACGAAACAATACCGATTCTTTTTTCAAATTTTACAGACACTGACATCATCGTGGAAAGGTCGCCTCAGATCTGTATTAACAGATTAAATGAGTTTCATTGAAAAAAGTCTTTTAATAAAAAGGATTGTGTGGTTTTATGAAACCATGGTAAAAGTGATTCTTTTTTCACATTATAGACATTTAACTAAAAATTTTTGGATTAATATTCCATTAAGGGTATAAAAATCGCTTTATCAATCTTAATTTTATAGTTGGAAAATTGGAATGATAATGGGAAATAATAAAAGTAGACTATTACATTAAACACTGACAAAAACAAACAAAATAGCGTGGAGCACTGGCACAAATGAGTAATAGTCTATACACTACACGGTCAGCTGCTGCGAACTATAGGCGTCGCCATATTGGCCTTGGCTGCTCTGACGAGCGCCTTTAACTTTATCCCTACTCCGCGGCCGACCGTCACGCGACATGCAACACACAGACGAAAAGTCTGTTATAAAATTTTCATATTATTTTTTAAAACTTTACAGATACTAACATCACCGTGGAAAGGCCGCCTCAGACCTTTACTAACAGACTAGATGTGCCGGCTCAAGGTTTTTTTTTATTATAATATCTGTGCTGTCTGTTTGTGTTAACCACGGTGTTGCTATATTTTTATTTGTATCTACAGTTGTTAATACGCTAGAAGGGTATTAGATGTAAATAGTTTATATTACAGATTAAAATTGTTGACTAATACGGCTAAATTGGCAATAGATCTGCGTATATTATATCGAACCAACTGTAACTCAACTTCGATTTAACTCATTAATGCATTGAAATATGAGCTTTATTTGATGCTATTTACGGTCGAATTTTCAAAAGGACCGGCGTTACTCGTATACAATGCCACTGACGACATCGCATAGTTCGCACACACGTCACACGATGACGTCACGTCAGCTGAGCTGCGACTGATCACGTTCGGAATTATAAGTAGGTCTGTACGATATATGAGAGCGTTGTAGAAAACATCGATAGCGTGATTCAGGCTTGTCATGACGTCAGAGTGTGTGTGGGATTTCGCCACATCACTCCCTTTGCCAAGCAATAATCGCTCGTGAATTGTTCAAATAAATGGTGAAAATTCAACCGTATACAATACGATATAAGGCTCATATTTCAATGCTTGCAAGAGTTGTATAAGACTTGAGTTGGTGTAATGTACGCAAATGTGTTTGGCTAAGTTATTAAATTTTGTATTGTACCTCTACCCCTTACACCGGGGGCTCAATCTATTAATTTATAATTGCTTTAATATCGTGTTTGTAAAGTTTGTCACATGTCGTATACGATGTGTCAAAACTGTGTCAAACTATTCCGGCACGACGTAATTTAAGCATCTATAAATTAACAGACGTGGGCCACGATGCTGCTCGAATTATTAGCTTCTTAAACCCCTGAACCTGAAGTATAGAGGGCGCCCTTCCATACAAACAGTCATTCGAAAACGGCACCAAATCACTCACGTCACTTAAACCGCTAAACGTTCACAATTGGTTCTTATTTTACGCCGCATTACACGAGGCCAGCCGTGATTGGCTAATTTCAATGTAAACAAAAAACGTAACGACGAACGGGCCGACGTTGTCTACTAGGCCGCAGCCTGGTATTCATTACGCTATTTTTGATTGGTAGTTAACGCTACACGCTACACACTCACAGCCCCATACTAGGGTCCCCTGTGTCGTGGGTGCCATGGATAACCCACAAGACAAGAACACACACCCAGACCAAGAACGGAAATTTAAATTCATCATTCAAATTTTCGCCTCGCTGGGAATCGAACCCAGGACCCTCGGAACGGCGATCCGGCGTGTTAACCATTGCGCCATCCAAGTCGAGTTACACTTATAGGTATTATTTTTCGTTGCTTTTTAGTTAATTTTACAGACCTTTGTCAATCACATTGTTGCCTGACATTTGTTCCTATGGTTCTTTTGTTATTGCTGAAGAAAGACGGAAGAGAGGACGAGCTCCAGCCGGAACATGATAAGTCGTTTCGCTGACTCGCTCAAGAGCACGGTAACTAGCCAGCCGTGTTCAAAACCCTACCACCAGTGCAAGCAAATTTGACAGCTGACCGTTGAATTTTCTCGTGCCACATACAATGGGCTAGTTGACTAATTTTGAAAAACTAAATCATAGTTTGCCAAATGGTCTAATTTAACTGAAATATTAATATTTCAGTAAAATACTAACTGTAACATATTTTATTTTATATTTTCATGAACTATTTGACGTTTCCGTCAAAAAACGCGTCAAACTGTCATGGCGACTCGTGTGACGTCATATGTTGGTAAACAAAGATCTGTTTGGTTGAGCGGAAAGACCAAAATGCTATGTCAAGTTTGTTTAGTTTTGCAACGTGTGACGTCATGCGTCGTATTGGCGTCCGCTGTCACGTGACTAGTGACTGTAATTTCGGGATTTTAATTCTCAAAAATATTAAATAATCATGATTTATTTGATCAATAAGATCGATTTTTCGCATTTGTAAATATTAAGCTACCATAAAAAATAGAAATATTCAAAATATTTTCTTACTGTCAACTACCCTATTGTAGTTTCTCGTGCTGTCTCATGTTGGCCACCAGATGTCTATATCCTTCTCTGTCTGCGGTTGAGGTGATGTTAATTTTCATGAGCAGTGATCACTTACCGCCAGGTCCCGTCTGTTCATTGTCGGTGTTAACTACAGCCAAGGTTAACATAATCAACTAATCATGTGGGTGTTACTGTTATCATTGTTGTGTTAGGGTTGGCACCTGTACTGTAAATATAAATTAAAAAAGAAATCAAATGTGTGCAATTTACACGTGCTAGAAGTGAAACTTCAAAAACTAGTTTGGTTAGATGTCATAACTATTGTTTTAGCGCTGCAGCGCACTTTAGTTCTAACTCTTGCTAATGTTCCTATCTCATTCTCTCCCACGTTAAAATGTGTCGGTGTCTTGTTCATTACCGTTTCGTTTTATTTGCGCGTCATTTCCGTTTCATCGAGTCCCAAATCACAACGGTACTATTGAAGTTTTCACTTCAAAATAAAATAAACTTTAAACCGTCAATCCAACTACCGATCGCCCGCTGTTGCTTAACTTTGTCGATCACTTAGTTCGACGCAAGCCGCCGGGCTGTGAGCACGGTAATAGATCATACAGTAGTGTCACTCGGCCCTGTCCTTGAAATAAACGCCTACAGCCGCGCGCGCTAGGGCCGTCTCTTTCTAGTTGTAGTGAATGTAAGTGGGTAGGTAATACGCACGCTTCCTGATTACCTGAAACCCACACGTTCGATCGTCCCTATGGCGCTGCTGTGGCTGTTGTGTACTTAATGTGTACTAAACTCCGAGGCGCGTAGGTATGATTCGCGTTCCGACCGTTTGTATGAAGATGGAATACTGTATGATACTATTACCGTGCTATGAGCGCTAACACTAATTAAACTACATCATATTTTAGGGCTCGCTTGTGACAGTTGAGGCCTATTTTATCTGTCTGTCGAGATAAGGCCTCGCTGCACGACTGTTATCGGCCCGTTCTCGTATCTGGTTCAATTGTAAAATGTCACTGCATCGCGTTATCATGTTAGTGTGACACTTGGTCGTATGATGGATTGGCTGAGGATTTGACATGGTATGACTGAAAGCCAGGATGTTTGAAAGGTTCCTAAATAGGGGCCTGGGTTTTTAGCAGAGGCAGATCTCGCGCCAAGCGAGACTTTTTGCCTTGGGAGCGGCCGAGCTCCGACTGATCTTTGTCAGAACTTGTGTAAGTATTGCAAGCGGTGTAGAAAACTTCGATAGTGTGATTCAGGATTAAATTAGCATCGTGTATAAAAAAAAATGTCGTGACGTCACTGTATGACGTGTGCGACGTCGCCACTGTTTCAAACTCATTGTAATGTCATGTAAGTATTTATAGATGCAATTATGACTGTCAATTTTTTGCATTTACTACCATTTCGCTAAGGTGCCTTTGAATATCGAATATTAAATCTTAGAGGAGAAAAGCGACAGCGAAAGAAACTCCTAGGCACATATTTTTAAACTCTCGTTGGCCATACTATAATTTGCAAATATAAACTAACCATCCCAGTCCCGATGTGAGTCTTGTTCTGTGTCGGTCACAGTTGTCATGGCGGCAGCGGAAGGTGCTGCATGCTCGTTTGCTAACATACCTTAATTACATTAAAAAAATCAATTGTCTGTAAAGGCGGTTAACGGACGATAATTTTACGTGATCACGTCATAACAAAACATTGAAGGGAACCGAACGCTTAACCCGATCGTGTCTCGCTTGTTCCGCGCTCTCGCTTGCACGCTCGGCTCAGGCGGAACGTGACCATGACGCACTTTTTCGTGCGTGCAGCCGGCGTTCATCGATTTATGCGACGTTATCACGCCATAAGGCCCCCTCCCCTTGGACGGGTAACGTTACGTTTATGTTACAAGTCAGTTTTTGTCTAATCTCGTTGACCGTACTATAATTTGCAAATAACGCCACCTGTAGGCAGATTCGCGAACTATGTATAATGGTCGGGATAGCCGTGAAGGTTATTTTTGTAACAAGTTTCACATGAGCGATTCATTAGTTTCTATTAACTGTTTAACTCACTAGTAGGGTCGCCGTCAACGTTTGAAAAGTGCGGACAATTAGTTCGATGTCACAGCGAAAATTCGGATATTTTTAAATGTTGTGTAGTCATAGTAGAAAATTTCCAAAACGTCCGGATAGTTCAGTTGCAAAATGAAATGTTGTAATTTTTGTGTTTCAAATTAAGTTACAAGTCGTCGGATTTTGAAATAACTCAAATTACTTGTTTTTTGTGTTAAAAATAAAAAAGAAAGCTGTTCGAATGCGTGTTTGATGTTAATGTAGATGTAGATGTCCAGAGAAATCTCAAAGCTGTTGATCATTCGGCATAATTACCATGGCGGACTATCGTTCGTAGGGATGGGATCTGGGTTTGATTCTCAGCGAGGCGGAGATTTGAATGATGAGTTTAAACTTCTGTAGTCGGTCTGGGTGTGTGTTGTCAATGGCATGGAATCTTAAGAGGAAATACCACGCGAACCCTTTTTCAAATTTGGGATTTTTCACTCAATATCTCTGTCGCGCTTGCGAGCGGCGTGTATGTATGTCAGTGCGATAGGGACAACTGCAGCTCCGTGTAAAACCCGAGGCAAAAATCATCAAAATCGAGGTTCCGTTCTCGAATCCCCTCGCCAAAACAAAAGCAATCTTAACGAAATTTTGGAAATTGAAGGGGAAGGAGATATTCTGTGTCGGACCGTTTAGCTTTTTGTCCTAATTATTATACAATTTGTGTACTAGGCGTTTGTTTGCGGCATATTTATTTGGCCGTTTTAAGCGCTGTTTGAAGTAGCCTAAAACTTTTGAAAACAAAAATATCAAAAAAATCAAAACGCACCGACATACCTAGTTAATGATGATATTATTCTTGTGTGAAAAAATTATTGATCTAGAGTCAAAAACCAGCGAGGGATTAGTCGAAAACGTTTGTATGGAAAAATGACCCGTAGCATTTCCTCTTAATGTTGGCTGTGAGTGTGTAGCGGTATTTATTTTATTTTTATGTCCCGACTAACTCGGACCGATGGTAACTCTGCTCACAAGGACGTTTAGAGACATTAGAGTATTAACACCCGAGTTGGAAATTACCATCACGATGTGGCGATGTCGTATCGAGCGCTACGAGCGATGAGCGATTAGTAGCGATAGAGTGCAATATTCCAATTTTGAATTTTTACAAAAAAAAAATCTGTAAAATTGTTTTTTCTCGCGAAAATAATAGTGTGTACATATAGTTGCAAATTTTCTAGTTATCAGGACAGACAAAAAAGTTGCGCGTATTAGCGTACGTATGCTAATACGTACTACACACGTATTACACACGTACAAAGTGAAACTTCTTTAGGATTTTTCGCTTGTTTTAACATTTTTTTAAAGGTTCTTTAGTTTTTTATTTTGATCCCGATTACAACTCCGTTTCCCGACCTGACCCAATGTGTCGTAAACTATATGTCGTATGCCGTCATGGTAATTCCACCCCCTTTTCTCCATGTCCTGAGCGACAAATGACCACTCGCAATCAGATTACCATCACACTTTAAAAGATACCTATAGTATAATTTATGAATAACTGAATTTGAATTTGATGGCTTGAGATCTGCTCATGTATCGGTTACTATCATACAAAAAGTTACTCGCGCGCGTTCGAACCCGCGACTAGGAATTGTTATGAATAATATATTGTGGATAATATATTATGAATAATAAGTAGGTATTATAACATTCCCTTGTTTCGTGCCTTTTGTTATAAAAATACTTGAGCTGAATAGGTCATTGTAGGTAATGGTTGTAAGGAATTTGTTTTGTCCTAAGTCTTTCAGTATGGGCGTATTCAGTAATAAATAACGCTACACACTCATAGCCCCACACTAGGATTCCCTGTGTCGTGGGTGCCATGGACAACACACAAGACAAGAACACACACACCCAGACCAAGAACGGAAATTTAAACTCATTCAATTTTCCGCCACGCTGAGAAACGAACCCAGGACCCTCAGAACGGTGATCCGGCAGTAACCATAGATGCCGTCCGGGTCGTAGGACGAGGCTATAGATTGTAGGTCCCCAACTTTAATATCGAATTTTTGAAGTAAAAACTTCTTTAGCAGCGTTGGGCACTTTTTGGTAGGGGATAATTGGGTTCGCGTCACCGACATGCTGTGACGTAGGGCGCCGACCGTAGTCCATCTATCGCATGTCGCATTATCGCCGGCCTTGGAGTAAAGCTGGCGGTTCGCGGCCGAGACCGAGACAAGCGACCGAGACAGGAGACCGCGACCGGCACTTGACCATAGGCAATGTATAGACGACAACTCGCGACCGAGACCGAGACAGTCTGTCGCGCCTATACAAAGTGACGGTCGCGGTCTCCTGTCTCGGTCTCCTGTCTCGGTCGCTTGTCTCGGTCTCGGCCGCGAACCGCCACCTTAAGAATAAAGTGAAAGGCGCATAGAAAATTTTACCGAAAAAAATTTCACTTGTATCGTGGTTTCATAAAACCGCACAATGAGTTTGTTTATTTAAATCTTTATTATTGATTTATTGACTGATCTCCCTGTAGGCACGGTAATAATATTGTAACGGAGGAATTTTGTACCTCTACTAAAACAACTGCGAGGAGCAGGATCAGCAGGAAATGGTCATATGAGGTGTGGGGACAAGAGGTGAGCTGGTGAGGCGAGGTGTGGAGTGGTGAGGTGCAGGCTTGAGGAGAGGTGACGAGATTGAGGAGCGGAGAGGAGAGATATTCAGTTGGTAGTTTTTCATAGGTTTCAGGTATTCTAACAAAATGTTACTGGCCGGCTGGAACAGGCCAACTTCAAGAATAAACAGATGATTAAGAGGAACAAGGAAATTATGTCAATATTGTCATTCAATAAAAATGTATTGTAAGATGGAGCTCGTGTATTAATTTGCCCTTTTACAATATCATACAGTATTGTGACGGAGCGACTTCGGCTATGTCTTGGTCGCCGAGAGACCGAGTCGCCGGCGACTAGTCGACAGTGCGTAATAGCGCTAATAGTATCATACAGTATTCCATCTTCGTATAAACGGTCGGAACGCGAATACCTACGCGGCCCGGAGTTTAGTACACATTAAGTATACAACAGCCACAGCAGCGCCATAGGGAAGATCGAACGTGTGGGTTTCAGGTAATCAGGAAGCGTGCGTATTACCTACCCACTTACATTCACTACAACTAGAAGGAGGCGGCCCTAGCGCGCGCGGCTGTAGGCATTTATTTCAAGGACAGGGCCGAGTCACAATACTGTATGACACTATTACCGTGCTTGTGACGTCACTGACACGTACGATGTCCTCACAATGATTATGACGTAGTAATGGCGTGACGTCTCGTTCCAGAGGAGCTGATGAACTCCAACGACACCTCGCAGCAGGTCCTGGCGCTGGTGCCGCCGGAGCTGCACAAGTATCTCACCGTCCACCCCAGGAACGCCAGTGGTGAGTGCCGTCCGTGGTGTGGTGATGTTCGCTCGGTGGTCAGAACACACGCCGAGTACACATAGTATCGCCCCGAGTCCCCGAGCGAGCAGTGCGAGTGATCTCCCGTCGCACTCTGTCACTCGCTGACAGCCTAGCGATACAACTATCGGAACTACACACTCGCCGCTCGCCGCTCGCCGCTCGCCGCTCGCGCACTCGCTTTCAGTTTCTAGCTGTACTCGCTACTCGCTAGTCGCCGACGGTGGGACAAGTGCCTATGACCAATGGGAGCGGAGCATCAATAAAAAATGTTGCAAAAATGGGAAGCGAAGCGGGGGCGGGTCCACTAGTCCGTCAATGAATGGCGGAGTTTTGAGGTAACGTACATAGAAAGAAACAAGCGAATAGAGCTTTTTAAAGAAAAACATAGGTAGTAGAGCCTAGTAGGTACCATTTCTACGAAGCGATTATTTCAGTCCTCAAGGGTAGCAACACATCTGTGACCGAATTAGATCCTTCTTACTAACGAACTAGGTATCTACCTTACATTCAACTAACATTCAATAACGCCATCTACTAACCATCCCAGTCTGTCTGCAACTGGGTCGAAATATCAGTACCTAAAGCAATTCAAAATCGTGAGTACCCGTTTACATTCAACAATGATTGTCTGTAAAGTCGGTTTACGGGCGATAAATTTTACGTGATAACGTCATAAGAAAACATTGAAAAATTGCCTCTCTATCGCTTGTTTCGACCTCTCGCTTGCACGCTCGGCTCGGGCGGAACGTGACAAGTGCAGTAGTGATAGCCGTGTGGTTGAACGTTGGACTGCCGAACCGGAGGGTCCGGGTTCAAACCCCGCACGCACCACTAATTTTCAAAAATTATGTGCGTATTAAAATTTAATTATCACTTGCTTCGGTGAAGGAAAACATCGTGAGGAAACCTGCACACCTGAGAATTCTCCATAATGTTCTCAAAGGTGTGTGAAGTCCGCCAATCCGCACTTGGCCAGCGTGGTGGACTATGGCCTATACCCCTCACACTGTGAGAGGAGACCCGTGCCCAGCAGTGGGACAGTTATGGGTTGTGATGATGATGATTACGTCTTGGTTCCAGGCAACGCGACAGAGCGAAGCGGTCCGAAGAATATCACAGACATAAAGAAGGCCATTCACAGGTACAACGCGGCGCAGACCATCTACAACGAGGACATATATGGACCGGTGCAGAATGATACTATAATTATAGTTATACAGGTGAGTTTGATAGTGTATGGTTGAAAATTTTGTGCGGGCGGGGACCCCCGTCAGGAACGCAGTTCCTTACATTTAAACTTGTTACTTAAGTAAAATATTCACGTAGGATCTATTCTATCTAACTTAAGTAACAAATACGTTTTCACGAAATTTACACGTGTCTGTACAACCGTGTGTTGAGGTTATATGATGAAAAGAGACAGGGACAGAGAGAGAGTGAGAAAAAGAAAGAGCGTTGCGGCTTAGCATTCACTTGCTCGTGTGCTCATTTGCTTATAGTAGGCTCGATACACACACGTACACACAGCATACGACATTTCGTTACGTGACGATTTCTACTAAATCGCACTACCCGTAAGCCGCGTTAAGGAATTTCGTTCCAAAAAGTGGGTTATACTTAAACTAGCCTCGCTTCGCTACGGCAAAACCAGTTTACACAAAACTTTAATATATTATACATATAAGCTTTCCTCTTGAATCATTATATCTATTAAAAAAACCGCATCAAAATCCGTTGCGTAGTTTTAAAGATCTAAGCATACATAGGGACAGAGAAAGCGACTTTGTTTTATACTATGTAGTGATTTAGAAAAGTCGTTTGTGTGCGCGCCGTTGCCCGGCTATGTATACGCAGCTGAGATCGCGCAAAGAGATTCCGACTCGCTCTTGACTGGTTTTTGTTTTCCCAAAGCGTAGTGAAGTAAACCGTGACTAACATTAGTCTAAGACAGTGTTTCACCTTGACGCTATTTAGCTATATCTGTATTGGTTCAGATGGTCAAAATGACGTCTGTCCGTAAACATTAGTCAATGATGTTATCAAAATATGGTGTTGTACAAGGTCGCCTGGAAATAACAAGTTAAAATGTGTGTGTACTTATGTACACGCTTTAGAAGTTATACTTCTTTGGCGCAACAAGATAAAAATCTTTTCAAAAATTTCATTTATTATAATAATATAATGAGAAATATTATTATTATTTTATTTGTATCTATTATTAATATACCGCCAACTATCTACTTAATCCATACTAACGAGTTCTATTATTCTACTATTATTTACTAGATGGCGCTAGGCCGATGGCGTTCTTATTCTTTAAGTTAGGAAGGTTCACCCCTAGATGGCGCTGTGCTTAAAACCCGCTTCGAATAAAACAATCAATGTAGTATTTTCATTCTAAATTATCTTTAAATAGTTTATGAACTGTGATATTGCAATTAAATAAATTATATGTGTATCAAATCAAACTAAAAAATACTAGAATATACAACTTGAACATAGTTATCAATTTTCATACCACCTAGAACTAACTTCATGCTGTTAAATTTAGGTGTCGCAGCCAACTTCACATATTAAAATTTCACTCTCATCATTTTTTCATAACGCGCCTAAAGAAGTATAACTTCAATAATTTCGCATCCATTTTCACGTTGAGAAGTCTATTCTGTACAATAGTGTTTCTTTTGCCGTTTCTTTTCGTTAATTATAACTGTTTCTGCAACGGTGTTAGAAGCGAGGAGTCGGCGAAGAGTCGGACTCGCAGACGAAGGGTTATCACAATCCATAACTGTCCCACTGCTGGGCGCGAGTCTCCTTTAAAAATATGGAGTACAGGCCATGTTGGATTGCCAGACTGCACACACCTTCGAGAACATTATGGCGAACTCTCAGGTGTGGAGGTTTCCTCACGATGTTAGATCACAGAAGCAAGTGATAATTAAATTCATCAATTAAATATAAATAAATATTTATAACGCTACACACTCATAGCCCCACACTAGGATTCCCTGTGTCGTGGGTGCCATGGACAACACACAAGACAAGAACACACACACCCAGACCAAGAACGGAAATTTAAATTCATCATTCAAATTTCCGCCTCGCTGGGAATCGAACCCAGGATCCTCGGAACGGCGATCCGGCGTGTTAACCATTGCGCCATCCGGGTCGTCAGGTCGTCAAATGGAGGTGCGTGCGGGATTCTTACCTAAGCCTCCGATTCTGGAGTCCTACATTCAAACTCGGCTTTACTGCGCCATCATATTTAAAGTATAGACGCTTAAAAACCCAGGAATTTATTCAAATTAGGCAAAAAACTTAGATTTGGGCATCTTTCGTCTCGCCAACACCAGATCCTTCCCTGCCAGTCCGGTGAGGCTGATCTTCCTGGGGTACAGTCTGGTGTCTTTTGGTACCACCAGCTTCACCTTCTTCTTCTTCTTCACCGTTTTCGCCTTGGCTTTGGGCAGCTCTCGCCTCTCCATCCAAATGAGCTGCTCAGATTCTGGTATTCCCGTTTGGAAACGGAATTTGCGTGGTACCTGCAGACCAAGCAATTGGTTAAGATATGAACACACACACCCAGGCCGAGTAGAAATTTAAACTCATTCAAATTTCCGCCTCGCTGGGATTCGAACCCAGGATCCTCGGAACGGCGATACGACTGTAACCATTGCGCTATCCAGGTCGTCATGGTTAAATGAATAAAATTAAAAATTAATTAAGTCAATTTCTTTGAACGGAATGAACGGCAACATACTTTTGTATTAGTACATATTACATAATTTATCTTTTGTACTAATTTCTTTGACCTTTGGTTGTCCCCTTGGAATAGTTCCAACTCGTAAATACAGTGGATTTGTAAAAGTTCAGACTGATATTAAACGGATTATCTGCTAAAATACAAATGCTCTGAATACCACTTGGAAACAATCCATACAAATTTTATAAATGCGTAATTATTATTATAATATTGTAATAGTAATTCTAGTTTGCGGAGTCGCAGTCTTTGTCCCGCGACCGCCATCAACCAATAAGGGTGCGGTTGGTTTTTATAGTTTACCTGGCTACTACTATTAGGGCCAGTTTCACCGGTTCCGGATAAAGTTCCGGATAGCCCTAGGAATTTAACTCCCAGATAAACTACAACTTTTGGCTTCATAGGTATCTGACAGAAGTGACAGATAAAGTGTTCTGCCACTTCAAGTGGCTGTTAAAGGCGTTATCTGACGGATAAAAAATGTTTCAAGTGGCGTTTCTATAAACACATTTGGAATTTGAAGTTTTGAACTGTAGTAAATCATATTATTGTAAATCCTACTATAGTATTAAACTATTACTCATAAAACTTGTGAGAACATTTTCGTTACAAATTAAATTCTCTACGTATTTTTTGGTCCCGCAACTTTAGTCATAGAGTTAAAAACACCAAAGTTATAAATGAAAATGAGTATTCACTTTATTATGTTTATTACTATCGCCCGGCATGATCCATTAATTAAAATAATGCACATGAAGTAGGTAGGCACTTACCCCAATTTTTTTTTATTTTTTTATTGTTCTGTAACGTTTCAAGTACGTTGTTGGTTTTTTATTTAATATTTTTTTGTACTGACTATTTTGTGTACTTGGCGCGTCACTCTACAGTAGAACTGCGTGTTGTGGGATATATTTATGCCATAAAGAATTACGGTCTAATTTGTGGACAAACTGAGCGCACGCGGTTTAAACTACTCCACTAAAGGTCAATAACATTCACATTCCGAGTAGTTTTAGATAATTTTGATTGTCATTTTTGTAATAATTATCGTGTGGAATTTTGACTTTATATTTTTAATCATTACCTATGACCATGTTCTTTCATGTCCTCGAGTATGTCAAGTAAAACGAAAATCACCTAGTTTTATCTAGCTACTCACCAGATATTCCCTGCAGATTTCGAGGTTAGGTTGATACCGAGGTATGTAGAGTGGTGTTGCCTTGCCTATCCTCGCGAACTTAGTCCTGGGGAACTCTGGTTCCTGGTACCTGGGTAGAGGGATGGATCAGATATTTGGGAAACGGAGATCTCCCACCGGGCGAGCTCCGACTGATATCGATCGGGACTTCTATCAGCCAGCGGTGTTGAAAACTTCGACAGCGTGATTCAGGTTTGACGTGACGTCACCATGTGACGTGTGCGATGTCGTCACAAATATGGGTGTATAGGGGCGACCTGGACTACTGTCTCCAAAGCCAGCAACTGCTTGGTCGCAGAGCCGAAGCCCAGCTGGCCAGCTCCTATCAATCCATCAGCCTTTAAAAATCCACTGCTGGACATACTCATACCTCTCCTACCTTGCGTAACTCAGACCGGTCCTGTACCTCCTGAATCCAGCGGATGCCCGCTGTCCTCTTCAGGGCGTCAGTCCACCTGGTCTGGGGCGTCCTACCCTTTTTTTCCAGAACAATAAGTACAAATGTAGGTATTTGCAAATTGCATGCAAAATGTGGAATGACCGTGCTATGCCATGGGAATTTAAAAAAAGGTGTAAAAAGTCCTTCAGGGTCGGCGTGGCTGGCGACTCCCCTGGTGTTGCTCGTGTCCATACGACGATGACCACTTACCATCAGGTGGCTCGTCTGCTTTTACGTCAGCCCTTCAGGCTATGTAATCTTATTGAACAATCTCCTGCTCTAGACCTACCACACCAGGTCCCAATGGTCTAGATCAATCGGCTCGGGGTTAATGATCTTCATCCAGCGCAGGATGTCGCATCTGTGCAGGAGAAAGGATTGCTCAATCATCAGTAGTTTCTGCGTTCTGTTGTTATAATGTAATACAGATAGACATAATGATAGATATGATTTGATTACTTATACGATTTAGATTTAGCGACCAAGAAATTCTTGGCATTTGACAGTTAACATGTGACATTTGACAGCTGAGATTTGACACTTGTCATTTGACATTTAACATTTGACAGACCCATGATAGGTTACCTGGTCCAGTTCTGTTGTATGCCCCAGCTTGGTCCGATCCTTGATTACATAATTATACGATTTAGATTTAGTGACCAAGAAATTCTTGGCATTTACATGACATGACAGTTAACATGTGACATTTGACAGCATAGATTTGACACTTGTCATTTGACATTTAACATTTGACAGATCCATAACAGATAGGTAACCTGGTCCAGTTCTGTCGTATGCCCCAGCTTGGTCCGCTCCTTGATTTGAACCAGGTGCAGTGTGTGAGCGGCTTCCGCGGAGGCAGGCCGATGCTGCGAGCGAACCGTATGAACTCGGTGCTGAAGAGTTTACGTATACCTGATGATATTCTCTGAAAGGGATTTGTGGTATTTGAAAAATGAACTGATCTGCAATCGTCTGAACCGATCTTCGTAAGTTATAGCTAGTCCATCGTTTCAGCTTTAAACAATACCGCATCTAATTCGGTCAATTCGTTTACGAGGTACTTTGCCAGAGACAGACGCGTCAAATTTATACCACCCTCTTTTTGCGTCGGAGGTTAAGTAAAGAGCTACCGGAGCGGACACGACCTTCGGCAAAGAAGATACGACCAAGAAGATACCTTAATGTGTTCAAATTCCTTGATGTTAATCTCAGCAGAATTGGATCCGTCTTCCAGCATGAGGAGACGCATTCCGTTTATGTGGTTGTCCACGATGCACTTCTGGGGATTGTTTGAAACAATTTAATACCTCTTTTATGCTCGACTAGCTTTCCGCGGCGGCTTCGCTCGCTAATTTCCAAAAATTCTTTCTTAGTCACATGCGCCTCTTGAGGACTTGAATCTATATACAAAGTTTCAAGGGAATCCATTGAAGAAATAAAAAAATTAAATGTGGCACTCGGAGACTGCCGCGGTAAAGCTATTGCATAGCATTTTTTATCAACTTATGCAATTATAATTATTAGAAGTTATATAGTTATATCAGAACAGCGCCATCTAGTTTGTAGAAAACATACGTACCATACCTTAGTATTAAGGTACTAGATGGCGCTGATTGGGGGTGTAAGGTTTTTTTCGTTACGGAATTTCTGGATTCGGTCCCCACGCTCAAGGCCCGCGATAAAAGCTATGCAATAGCTTAAATTCAGTCTATCCCATTTTTTATCCCCTTAGGAAAGGAATTTCCATAAATCCTTTCTTAGCGCTCCCCTACACCCAAGGAACATAATTATGTACATGCCAAATTTCAGCTTGTTGCGTTCAGTAGTTTCGGCTGTGCGTTGTCTGTCAGTCACTCGGTAACGCAAGAGTTTTATATAAACAGATAAATAAAATAACGTAATCACCCTATACTGCGGTAGTCCCAGGTCTTCAGAGAGCCATCTCACCACGTCTTTCTCACTCCAAGTGAGAGCTGCTGGGAACTTCAGGGTATCCACAACGGCCGCGGCTAGAATGTATAGGTGTTCGGGAGACTTTTGACACGGGTTCATCTTCCTGGAATTATATTGTAATGGGAACACGGGTTTATCTTCCTGGAATTATATTGGAATGTTTTTGAACTCGTGTTATGGGTTAGGCTGAACAAATGTCAGGTTCTGACCAGCACAAAATTGTTGGAACAGAGTGATTACAAGCGTCACTGTAGTGTCCAAAATCACTCCGGTAGGAACGGTAAACAATTTTATAATATTATGTGTGTGTGTCAGAAGTAAGGCTCCTCTTGCGGATAGCAGATAAGTTCCTAATGGTCGATTAGATATTTATGTGTGTGTGTTTATGTATATAATAATGTCTTTGTCTATGTGCGTAAGCAATACATTCTATATTCGGAGACATGTAAAGCTCCTCCTTCGGGAAGCAGTTTCAAGTAGTCTTTTCATGATGTCGACGATGTTCTTTGGTGAGATGACGATAGGTTTGTGTATCTCTCTCTATCTCCCCTCACCCCCTATCTATCTATCTATCTATCTATATATATATCTCTCTCTCTCTCTCTCTCTCTCCACCCCTATTTATCCATCTCTCTCTCTCTCTCTCTCCGTATCACAACCTCTCACTCTCTCGGTGTCTCTCTCTCTCTCTCTCCGTATCACAACCTCTCACTGTCTCGGTGTCTCTCTCTCTCTATCTGTCTGAGTGTGTGTATGACAGTGCAAACAATCACTTGGGCGACACGTAAGGCTCCTCCCTGGGGTAGCAGCCGCACTCCGCGCAGGTGGTCCTGTCGGCGGTGACGTAGACGACCCGCTTCGGCGGCGCCGCGACGGACGGCGCGCGCCGCGGGATCACTATCTTCCTCGGGCGCCGTCGCGGGGGGGCTTCGGGCTTCTGTTTTGTCTGCCACACATGATGGGTTATATGTTAGGCAGCGTCCCACGTGGGCGATCTGGATGCGAACGCGAAGCGGCGCGGTGCGGCGCGGCAACAACAAACAGTCGATAGCTATTGAAGTGGCCTACGTGACCATGCAAATGACGTAAAGGTGCGTTGCGCGCTGTCACCATTTTTTGTCACAATATGTCAGAAGCAGTTTATTAAATTTTAATAAATGCGATCCAAGAGCGTCCCTTAATATGGTATAAAAGGTGTAAAACATATCATAATCGGTTACTTTCGAGCCGCGAATGGGAGGATATGGCTAAAATAATTGGGACTACAAGTACAACATGAAATGAATTTTCCAACAACATTAGCTTCTGTCCATCCATGACAGATGTTGACATTGATGACCGCATTGAATTCGCATCGAATCGCTTCGCAATCGCGTTCGCGTCGTCGCTCACGTAGTAGGTACGTATTGTTACGACAGGGTTGTCTGATTAGGGGGTAGCAGAGACAACACAATTGAATAATCCTATTAATATTATAAATGCGAAAGTTTGTATGGATGTATGAATGTTTGTTACCCTTTCACGCAAAAGCTACCGAATGGGTTTTGATGAAACTTTACAATAATATAGCTTACACATCAGAATAACACATAGGATATAATTTATAAAGATATAGTGTGTATTATCCAAAATATATAACTAAATCTTTGCAAACCGAAGGAATAAGTTTCCCGAAGCGAAGCGAGGGCGGGTCGCTAGTAGATAATAAATAAACGTTAACACACTCACATACTGTGTCGTACGGCATGGACAACACTAATAACACATCACAAACACCCACGACCCGAGAACAAACATTTATCTGTCACAAACATCTGCTCCGGCCGGGAATCGAACTCGGAACTCCTCGCTTCGCAGGCAGGGTCACCACCAACTGGGCTACGGGGTCGTCAAATTTAAATTAACTTCAATTCATGAAATTTAGTATATAGGGCGTTTCGGGGGCGATAAATCGATCTAGCTAGGAATCATTTTTAGAAAATGTCATTTTATTCGTGTTTTTGTAGTCCCAATTTAAACTGAAAAATATGACTCCTCCTGGCATCTATTGGCGATTGGCGAATAATAATACTACTATACTAATACTAATTGCTTTAACGACACAACAGCAGAATAGATGGCGTTGTTAAGTAACACGAAGTCAATGAGTGTTTTCTTAATGTTATTATTCGTACTTAAATATAATTTCCAAAAAACACAATTTATAAAAAAAAACCGAGGAAAGCTCGGTCATCCATCTAGTTTATATAATAAGAGGAAGGTGTTGGTCTTCACACAACACAGGGAATCATATTGTGGGACAAACGATCACGAACTTTGTAATTATGAATTTGTTTAAATAAATAATAAAAGCAGTGATAGCCGTGTGGTTGAACATTGGACTGCCGAACCGGAGGGTCCGGGTTCAAACCCCGCACGCACCACTAATTTTCTAAAATTGTGTGCGTATTAAAATTAATTATCACTTGCTTCGGTGAAGGAAAACATCGTGAGGAAACCTGCACACGTGAGAGTTCTCCATAATGTTCTCGAATGTGTGTGAAGTCCGCCAATCCGCACTTGGCCAGCGTGGTGGACTATGGCCTGTACCCCTCACACTGTGAGAGGAGACCCGTGCCCAGCAGTGGGACAGTTATGGGTTGTGATGACGATGATGATGAATAATAAAAAAAATGTCTTTTGTACCATATCGATTTCCTCTTCTTCGTCCATTTATATTAAAAATGTTGTAAATGATTTAAAATATTAAACAATTAGTATCAAATTGTAGACATTGACGTGTGACACTTTTGGTTTTTCTGTCGCTAATGCAACGATGTTAATTTTATAGACCGGATTGGGAAATACGAACTTTTTAATTTATTATTTAAAAGATATATATTTAAGACTAGCGACCCGATCTCGCTTCGCTTCAGGAAACTTATTCCTTCGGTTTGCAAAGATTTAGTTATATATTTTGGATAATTCACACTATATCTTTATAAATTATAGCCTATGTGTTATTCTGATGTGTAAGCTATATTGTTGTAAAGTTTCATCAAAATCCATTCGGTAGTCTTTGCGTGAAAGAGCAACAAACATTCATACATCCATACAAACTTTCGCATTTATGATATTAATAGGATTTAAGATATATATTCACTTTATGCTGAAGTTATTTTATGCTATACAAGGCGATTCGTACTCAGATACTCAGTGCTCGATTCTCGTTCCAAATGTGTAAATTAAAAAGGGTGCTTAAAATTTTACCCAATTATCAATTAAAAACCAAAAGTATGGACAACGCGCGTGGCTTACCACGCGGCGACTCTAAGGTCACTAACCCCACCGATCGCGCGGCATTAGACCGCGGTGTTGCGAGCGTTTGCACACTGTGTCCATGCTTCCCGAGGATTTTTAGATATCTTTGAGTGCCATTTTTGAAATATTTATCGTGTAGATTTTTTATTTTATATTTTTAAACATTATATGACCATGTACTCTCATGTCCTCGAGCATGTCAAGTTAAAGTACACGTAGTATAAAGATAATCTGTTTGTCACCAGGTCCACACGAGATTGTCGTACCTCCGGCATCTGATAGTCTCCCTGGCGCAGGCGAAAGACATCGACCGGACTCTCGTCGTCTTCTCCCACGACTACTACGACGAGGAGATTAATAATCTAGTGAAGAGCATAGATTTTACTAAGGCAAGTGTAGTGTTATAGTTGTGACTGGTTATGGTGGAAATAAGAAAAAAATCATAATGTGTGCAATTCACACGTGCTAGAAGTGAAACTTCATAACAACTAATACTGTCACTGTCAGTCCAAATATTGACGTTTTGCTTTGCTTAGGTAAGCCGCCATTTTGCCGATGCTTCATTCGCGTCATTTCCGTTTCAACGAATTCCAAATCACAACGATACTGAAGAAGTATTCACTTCAAAAACATTACTGTGCCACGCTAACATAACCTTATTAATAAGGTTATGTTAGCGTGGCACAGTCATTCTCGTTTAAGGTTAACCTTAAACGAGAATGACAATGACATGAGTATCCGGAACAGGATTTATTAACCACAGAGTAATTAAACATTTTGGTTTACTTTTCTAACTTGCAGTACACTGTCTGTTCAAGCCGTTATATAACCGCGACGCAAGTAATTCGGTTTCCCGAATTATCCATCGCCGCGCCGTCGGTGTTGGTTGTTATTAGACAGCAGCCGTTGGGCGAACTCGGGCGGCATAAATAATAATAATAAATCTTTATTTCAGACAATATACTTACATACAAATGCATATGTATGTATGTACAGAGATCCATATTATAAATACCTTACTCACCGGGCCCGGTTACTATTTAAAGTGGACGTAATCGTTTGCAGGTGATGCAGATATTCTACCCCTATTCGATTCAAACCCACCCCAACGAGTTCCCGGGGGTGGATCCCAATGATTGTCCGCGGGACGCCAAGTTGGAGCAGTGAGTATGAGTTTAATGTATGTTACTGTACGACTTTGTACATACATACATACATACATAATAAGGTTCGGCTCTAGTAAATGTAGCGCCCGGGTGCAATCAATGCCCTGGCGCCCTTTTGTATAGAAATACGCGGTCGAAAAGGAATAGCTACCTACCTAGGTACCTGCTCCGAAGACGCTCTTGGCGCCCCCTAACAACCGGCGCCCGGGTGCACCGCACTAAAGGTTAAGTCACGACACTAGGAATCCTGGTGTGTGTGATATTTATTTATTCCTAGTAAACCCGCCCTCGTTTCGCTTCGGGAAACCTGTCCCTTAGTACCCAAGTCCAAAATTGTTAAACGTAAACAGCGCACGAATTTATTTTCACGCGCGTTATTTTTCATTTTGCGAAAAACTTTAAAAAAACCGCATCAAAATCCGTTGCGTAGTTTTAAAGATCTAAGCATACATAGGGACAGAGAAAGCGACTTTGTTTTATACTATGTAGTGATGTAGTGACTAATTGACAGTTAAATTTGAATGAATGACTTCACAGGGCGCGGAAGCTGAAATGCAACAACGCGCTGCACCCGGACTCGCACGGCCACTACCGGGAGGCGAAGTACACGCAGACGAAACACCACTGGTGGTGGAAGGCCAACCGGGTGTTCAATCAGCTCCAGTGCACTGCGGGGCACACTGGTCAGTGACACCTGGTTATAGGTTATGTGTACAACAAGTTGTGCCCCGACTTCGTCCGCGTGGTGTTTAACAAAAAAAGGATTGTGTGGTTTTATGAAACCACGGTAAAAGTGAAACATTTTTTCATATTATCGACATTTACCTAAAATTTTTGGAATAATTTCCATTATGGGTATAAAAATCGCTTTATCAATCTTAATTTTATACTTGGCAAATTGGAATGATAATGGGAAATAATAAAAGTAGTCTATTACATTAAACACCGACAAAAACAAACAAAATAGCGTGGAGCACTGGCACAAATGAGTAATAGACTATACACTACACGGTCAGCTGCTGCGAACTATAGGCGCCGCCATATTGGCCTTGGTGCTCTGACGAACGCCTTTCACTACTTTATCCCTACTCCGCGGCCGACCGTCACGCGACATGCAACACAGACGAAAGTTTGAGACGATATAATAAAAGTTTCACTTTAAAAATCTAAAATAAAAGTAGCCTAAGTTACTCCTTATGACACCAGCAATCTGCCAGTGAAATTCCCGTCAAAATCGGTCCAGCCGTTCCAGAGATTAGCTCAAACGAACAGACAGACAGACAAAAAATGTAAAAAATGTTATTTTGGTATATGCACCGTATTTACATTCATATGCATTTAGTAAAAAGCGGTTATTTTAATTTTACAAACAGACACTCCAATTTTATTTATTTGTATAGATAAGTTAATGCTTGACTACACCCACCTAATGGTAAGTGGCGACATCTAGCACTCCTAACACTTGGTTTTGACGTGATAACGTCTTATAAATTGGTGAACACTGGCAGCGCGCACGAAAAAGTTTCCCGTTCCGCCTGAGCGTGACGTCAGAGCTAGCAGTTAGAATAGTTCTGCTACTGGCACGCCACCACGCGAGCTTCTTCGAGAACTTTTACAATAACCCCCGCCCACCTCGACGGAAGCCATTATTTATATCAAATGTTGAATACGCGACAACGTGTTTTCATCAATGTTTCTTTATGACGTTATCACGTTAAACTATCGTCCGTAAACCGACTTTACAGACAACCGACTTTTAAGCTATTGCATAGCTTTTATCGCGGGCCTTGAGCGTGGGGACCGAATCCAGAAATTCCGTGACGAAAAAAACCTAACACCCCCAATCAGCGCCATCTAGTACCTTAATACTAAGGTATGGTACGTATGTTTTCTACAAACTAGATGGCGCTGTTCTGATATAACTATATAACTTCTAATAATTATAATTGCATAAGTTGATAAAAAATGCTATGCAATAGCTTTACCGCGGCAGTGTCCGAGTGCCACATGTAGTTTTTTGTTTTTTTTTTGTTTTTTAATTATTATTGCTTTTTGTGTCAACTGTGTGTTAGTATTTCTCGTGTGTTTATTTACTTTTTCCTTTCCTTATAAATACTCTTATACTGGATCGAATCAATCGAATAAAACTTAGGTATACCTCGAACTTCACAAGGATTATTTCGCAGGTATGGTGGTGTTTCTAGAGGAAGACCATTACGTGGCCGAAGACTTCATTCACATGCTGTACCTGCTCCGGGCCACGGCGGACAAGAGCTGCCCCCACTGCGAGATCCTGTGCCTCGGGACCTACCTCAAGACGTACCAGTACCACCTCACCGGGGACAAGGTCAGTGGCGGTGGGGTCTGTGTGTGTGGTGTAGGTATAAAATTTGCAATGTAGCATTTTTTTTAAACGATGCGCCGAGGAGTTTCTTTCGCCGTTTCTTTTTCTCTTTAAAAATTCAATATTTAAAGGCACCTTAGCGAAACGGTGGTAAATGCAAGAAATTGACGTTCATAAGTGTATGTATCATACCTACATGAAATAAATGATTTGAGTTTGAGTTTGACACAAACTCAAATGTAATAGGCGTGTTCGTGTTGGTTGCGATGTTTGTTTTTGCGGATTGGGAATTCGATTTTTGAAATTGTTTTACAAGTTTTGGAAATTTTGATATCGTTTTTGGACATTTTTAGTTTTTTTTTTTAATTTTGTCTTTGGATTCGGAAAGTTGCGAATTCGTTTTTGGAATATTCGATATTTGTTTTTGGAGATTGGGAATTCGATTTTTGAAATGGTTTTTTGCAATTTTTGGTAATTTTGATAACGTATTTGGTTTTTTTTTAAATTTTTGTCTTCGATTTGGAAAATTGCGAATTCATTTTTTTAAAACGATGTATTACGAGTTTGAAAAGCGTTTTTTTTTTGGAAATTGTGTTTTTGTTTTGGGATTCTTGTGGGTTTTTTATGTTTGTCTTTTTGTGTTATGTTATGTGGTGTGCTAATGTATTTCTAAGGGATCGTTATACGGACAGACAAGTTGTTTTTGCTTGTTTCTCGCTTTCGTTCGTAGTAACATGCAATATGACAAAGATGGCGAGATTTGAGTATATGTCTTGCTGCATAGCTAAAAGAAATATTATTTTCATATTTATTATTGCGACCGAAGCTTAGGCATTATTATATTTTACGTAGTACATACTACGCATTATGAGGTTTTTGCAGATTTTTTTTAATATTTTAAAACATATTTTTGTTTTTTGTAGAGTCACTGGAATGTAATGTAATGTAATTATTTTATTCGCATTAGTAAGCGCGAGTAAGTTAGCAAAATGATGCTCGACTTAAGTCTATTCGTTAATACAGATTTAAATAAATATTTCCAACATACTGTGGTATTTACTTTTGATTTTATTAATACATAGGTACTTGTTTATTGGGAAAATTATTAAATATATTGGCAAATCGTGCAATAATTATTTAAAACATAGGTATATTTTTTAAAATTAAATCGTTTTTTTGTTTTTTTTGTCAAGTATGTTTGTAGTTAAGAAAAATTCAACGCCGCAGCTGTTTTTATTTGCAAAACACAGTAAGCCCAGCTTTAGAATTACAAACACAATGAATAGATGCACATTATGCAGCGAGTATTTCTTTTTGAAACAACGCGTCAAGCGATTCTCAACCTTATGCCGTACGGAACAGAGAAAGAAGCAGCTCAACCTGAGCTACATCCAGCAAGTGCGAGCGGCGAACGAGGAGCGAAGGAGACGGCAGATGGAGACGCAGGCCTGGAACTACCAGGTGTATCCGAATCTGTACTCGAATACGCAGAAGGTATTCGGTCGACACTTTATTTTTTTTATTAAGCTGCTGTTCCACTTGCGTTGCACTGTTAGTGTGGGGATATTGCACGATACGTCACGCATTGACAACGAATAGTGACTTGGTGGTGACCACGATTGGTGACCCCGAGTTTTTAAAAGATCTCTCGGGGTGGTCGCGCTCGAGACTGTTTACGTTCCGAACTTGTATATAATTATGCGAGTTCTACAAAACTTCGCTACCGTGATTCAGGCTTGACGTCACGTCACTGTGTGAAGTGTATTGCGATGTCGCCATATTTGCTTTAGTAAATTGTTTAAAAAAATGTAAATTTTTTTTTATTCATCTACATATTTCACCCTGGTTTGGACATTAATAGCATTTAAAATCAATTTAATAATATGTAATCCTGTATATAAAATTAAATGGTTAGTGAACGATGTCTGTGCATGGGAGATATTTTGGTGGTATTTATTTTTCAATGTAATATTGAAAATAATGAGCTTTAAGTAAATGCTTTTTTTAAAGTGGAATTAATAGGGTATTTGA
Organism: Ochlodes sylvanus; assembly: GCA_905404295.2. Lineage (NCBI taxonomy): Eukaryota > Metazoa > Arthropoda > Insecta > Lepidoptera > Hesperiidae > Ochlodes > Ochlodes sylvanus. The sequence continues at coordinate 1,759,549 of FR990150.1, forward strand.
CAGATTTTAGAAAAATATCTCAAATTGTTCAATAGAACATAATACATTGTGCAGTTAAAGCAGTGATAGCCGTGTGGTTGAACGTTGGACTGCCGAACCGGAGGGTCCGGGTTCAAACCCCGCACGCACCACTAATTTTCAAAAATTATGTGCGTATTAAAATTTAATTATCACTTGCTTCGGTGAAGGAAAACATCGTGAGGAAACCTGCACACCTGAGAGTTCTCCATAATGTTCTCAAAGGTGTGTGAAGTCCGCCAATCCGCACTTGGCCAGCGTGGTGGACTATGGCCTATACCCCTCTCATTGTGAGAGGAGACCCGTGCCCAACAGTGGGACAGTTATGGGTTGCGATGATGATGATGATGATTATGCAGTTTGGTTAATTCTTTGTAAATATCTCTGTTTTCTATGAAAATCACCTTCAAAGTTTAAATGAACAAAAAAGCCGCCAAAACGCTAATACGCCATATTAAACAGGTCATGACGTCACCTGCTCAAATAACCATACTAAGCTGTCAATGCTGTCATTGCGTATAGTAAGCAGTACTAGCAAGTGACGTCATTCAGCCAAACCGCGTGTTTTCGATCACGTGATCAAACACGAAAAATTCATTATTTTATTATCGATTTTAATAAAAATCCAAATAATTTTAAAATAATGTGTAGGCTAAATTGGTTTAAAAAATTATATACTTTTAAGCTAACAACAGTTTGATCTATATTTTCATTGTAGTCAAATACCCTATTGTTTATTAACTCAAGTGGAACAGCATTATTTAGCATTAGAGGAATTACAGCATGGAGATAAATCAAATTAATATAGTTTTTTTAACCCTCCTATTAGTATGTATATTTCTTATTAGATTAATAAGTGTTTTGTACACATTGACTTATTATTACTATGGACATCTAGTCTCATACTAAAATCGCGATAAAAATGTCCCAGTCAGTTATGTCACGTCATGTCATGCAGTTAACAAGGTAATTTAAACACTAAAATCATTGTGTCACGGTTTAATTTCGATTGCAGTCGTGAACGCCAGCCATTGCAAGAATAGAAATGTTAACAAGGTAATTTAAGCACTAAAATCATTACATCACGGTTTAATTTTGATTGTAGTCGTGAACGCGGAATTGTTTCTCTCCTTGCGTTTTGTTACTCATTTGGCTCGGACATTTTTCAGCGCGGACCCGACGTCCATAGTAATAATAAGTCAATGTTTGTACAGAAAAAAAATCTTGCATAGTACCACCATCCCACCGTCTGATAATTGATTTAACACCAATTGTGTTCCGGTTAGAAAGGCATGGAGTCGGTTACACTTTTTAGAGGCGACCATCAGTCCTCAATGGTAGCAACGCGTCTGCGACCGAATTAGAACGAGACTCTTACTAACAATTACTGATTCGGGTAACTATCACTAACAGTTCCTAACAGAACTAACCATCCCAGTCCCGATGCGAGTCTTGTTCTGTGTCGGTCACAGTTGTCATGGGCGGCAGCGGAAGGGTTGCATGCTCGTTTAATTCTTAATTCTATTCAAAATTTGCTAATAGGTTTAGCTAAAATTTCACTTGTACCGTGTGTCTAACACCCGATTTTTTTTCATATAATATGGTTTTTGCACGGTTTGCCTAGCGTGCATGAATATTAATATAGAAACTTCTAGAATGTTGTAAATATTTTTTGAATACGCTTAGCCTTAGTGAAGTTGTATTGAAACATGCATGTAATTAAAGTATATTGTTAAGGGGTTATCCGTAAATTATGTCACAGTTGGTCACCCGTGGTCACATTTGTGTGCCCTCCGGTGTGACGGCACATATTTTGCAATTTTAGATTCAGAAATCAGTGAATTAACAATAAATAATTAATTTTGGAGGTGCCAAAATTATTTAGATTTAACCTCAATCTGTGACGTATATTAAGGATGGCCACTGGTAATTGACTTACATCCTCAGATAGAATTTGTTACTAATTCCTAGTGATGTATTAGTACATTTTTGTATTTATAGTTTAGATATTAATTAAAGTTTTTGTGTAAATATAACAGCTTTGCTTCTGGTTATTTGTAAAATATGTAAAAAAACACTAAAAGGCACTCGGAGACTGCCGCGGTAAAGCTATTGCATAGCATTTTTTATCAACTTATGCAATTATAATTATTAGAAGTTATATAGTTATATCAGAACAGCGCCATCTAGTTTGTAGAAAACATACGTACCATACCTTAGTATTAAGGTTCTAGATGGCGCTGATTGGGGGTGTTAGGGTTTTTTCGATACGGAATTTCTGGATTCGGTCCCCACGCTCAAGGCCCGCGATAAAAGCTGTGCAATAGCTTAAAAATTAAAGGGATGATTATGGTTAAGCCAACGTAAAATTGGATATGGTCTTGGTTTCTGGTTTAAGCATGACTTACGATCAATTTCTATAACCTATCTCCTACTGTGGTTAAAATATTGTAGCATAGTATATATAGGTTGTTATGGAAACCTTGGCCATGTTGGCGACATGTTGGGCAATTGTACATAATAATAATAATAATAACGCTACACACTCACAGCCCCACACTGGGATTCCCTGTGTCGTGGGCGCCATGGACAACACACAAGACAAGAACACACACACCCAGACCAAGAACGGAAATTTAAACTCTTCATTCAAATTTCCGCCTCGCTGGGAATCGAACCCAGGACCCTCTGAACGGCGATCCGGCGTGTTAACCATGGCGCCATCCGGGTCGTCGTATACATTTGTTCAAATGAATTGTAGTTATGGAAACCGTCAACAATGTTGGTTACATGTTGGCCAATTATACAAACATTTGTTCAAATGTATCATATTGTTGCTCGAATGTTTTGATTGTGTTTATTTTTACAGATTTATTTTTGTCTGTTTGTACATGGGCATGTGTTTCTATTGATTGTGTGAATGCATTTGATATTGGCTTTTAGTGCTTGTTTTTTACACGGCAGCTCAGCTTTGAGGTACCGAGAGCTGAATATCAAAAGTAATATTAATTTTAAGACGAATATTTATATTAAAACGAATTTTTATCGTAATACGAATATTCATCTTGACACGAGTTTTCCAAACACTAAAATTAATTAAATTATGTCGTGGGACACCAGGTAGGAACGAAGTACCTTCGGCTACTGTGGCGCCTGCGCACGTCTCATTTAACGGTTTTATTCCACGCACTTTTTTCCACGCTTACGGTTTTACTATCACATATTTTTCAGTTCGGTCGCGCAGCAAAATCCCTATCCCCTCCAAGCCTGCCGTAAGGAACTTCGTTCCAATAAACGTAAAATATTGCTTAGCCATTATATTTTTCCGAAACAATTGTTTGTACAAATTAGTTTATAGGATTGAATCAGTTATTCGTAAAAATTCGAATATTTGGCATAATGTGTGTGAAAACTAATATTTTTCTGGATATTCGGTGCATAATTTACGGATATTCGACTGTATTTCGGACTGTCCCCTTTTGCGCTTTCTTCGCTTAGCATTGAATGTATTTTTTTTGTTATTAATACAGTTGTTTGTAATTAGTAGTTTGAGTTGTGAATTCATTAAATTTTTTACATTTCGGTATACTGTTTAGATAAGTTGTTTTCAAAGTAATATTCAATATTATTTATATAATTATGTATTACTATAAAAACTAACTAAAGAAGTGAAGTTTAAGTTGGATATCCGCTAGTTTTATTGTTTTGAAGGTGACCTGAGATAGATTTGAGTTTTATTTTAATCTTTACTTTGAGTAATTTTCGTTATTTTTGGTAATCGCGTGATTTTAATTGATAATTTTTGATTAGAATACCGCGTACTGACGGACAGACGTAGACGGTTCCATTTAGATTAATACAGTTTACTTTTTAAACTTGTATATTCAATAACTACCCTCTACGTGTCTACATTCATAATTAACTACACGAATGCAATAAATGAATTTGACTTGGTGTCCCCTGTAAATCACTGTTCTACTGAAAATCTTTTTTTGTTGTAGTCGATATTTAGCCTTAGCTCAGACTTTACTCTGACTTAAGGCAGCGTTCGTATTTATAAAGAGATCTTTGACTTGGCTGAGTACGAGCTGAGCGAAGTCTAATAAGTTCATGAAATAGACGACTTACCATAAACTTTGGCTATTATCCGATCAAAAATAATGGTCCCAAGTGAACCTTGATATTAGTCGGTTTCTAAGACATTTAATTTTTTCGTATTAACAAACAGATAGATGGCAGCTATCAATTATTACAGCTTATGCTGAGCACAATCTCAGCGTGACGTGTCTATAAATACCAAATCGCAGTGTTTGCAAAGTCAAGTTTTTCGTATGTAAAGTCTGAGCTAAGGCCAAGTATCCTCTATAGATCTCAGCCTTAGACTGTTACACTTGGGCTTAACATTTGAACACCTGCAAACGCGCGTAACGACACGCCCCTCCGTTTCCAGGTGGAGATCACCCCCTGGCACTCCAGCATGCACAACATGGGCATGGTCTTCAACAGGACAGTCTGGAATGACATAGTGGCGCTGCAAGAGCAGTTCTGCGCGTACGACGACTACAACTGGGACTATTCTCTGCTGCACCTCTCCCAGAATAGACCTGGGAGGGAGAAGTTCAAGGTCATACTGTGCAAGGGGCCGAGGGTCTTTCACATTGGGGAATGGTGAGTCAAAAGAATGTCATGTCTTGTGTCATGTGCATTCACTCACTCACAACAATCCATTAATTCATTGATAAGGGATTGAGATCCCTCGTACGTTCATTCACACTCCCCGTCATTCACTAAGCCACGTGCCAAGCAGTAATTCATACGTTCATTAATTCGGTCACTCATTCATTCATTCAATCACTCATCCGTTCACCCATTCACTCACTCACTCATTCATTCACTCATTCATCCACTCATTCATTCGCTCACGCATCCATTCACTGACCTGTCACGTGCCAAGCAGTAATTCATACATTCATTAATTCGGTCACCCATTCATTCACTCATTCACTCATTCTTCTCTTATTCATTCGCTCATTCATCACTCATACATTCGCTCCCGCATCCATTCACCGACTCATTCGTCCGTTCTCTCATTCGCTCGATCCACCATTCAATCTTCCGACCGCTAACCCGTCCGTGTTTCCCGACCGCCAGCGGCATCCACCACAAGAAGTCGAACTGCAACGCGTCGACGGTGATCAGCAAGGTGCAGCGGCTGCTGCAGAACGCGAAGCGGCACCTGTACCCGGCGCGGGTCGCGGCCACGGTCACCGCCGGGGGGGCGAAGCACAACAAGAGGTTGACGAAGGGCAACGGCGGGTGGGGGGACGTCAGGTGAGGCGGGGGGGGGGGGGGGGGGGGGGTTGGGGGGAGGTTTGTGTGTGACGGTGGGTGGAGAGAGAGATAGAGACTGAGTTTGACTTAGACAGGGAGGTAGTGTGTGTGTGTGTTTGTGTTTAATAAAAAGCGTGTGTGCATGTGTGTGTTGGGTTTATTAAGTGGCGTGGTGTGGGAGGTAAGTTCAGTTTTAGTGCTTGAGGGTGAGAAAAGGAGAGAGAAAAACAAACAGTTTCACGTAGACAGAAAGAGAGAGAGAGAGTGAGTGTATCGCACGTGTGTGTGTGTGTGTGTGTGTGTGTGTGTGTGTGTGTGTGTGTGTGTGTGTGTGTGTGTGTGTGTGTGTGTGTGTAAGAGAGAAAAAGAGAAAGTGTGCGAGTGAAGTGGGATCAGTGTATTGAGTGATTGGTTACAGCTAAACTGGTTATTGTCGTGTAGTGTAGGTTGTTTTGCGAATTGGTTTGAGTGTATGAGAGAGAGTGTGTATGTATGTACTTTGTGTGTGAGAGAGAAAGAGAGATTATGTACGAGAAAGAGATAGTGTGTGTTATTTGTGTATTCTTTATGTCATTGTGTTTATTATAAGTAAACATTGTTAACCCCTGCTTCACAGTTTCTCATCCCGTTTCAGAGACCAGGAGCTGTGCGCCAACATGACGAGGGTGGGCCGCGAGTCCAGGGTGTTCAGCTACTTCGCATGACACCCGCCGAACATGTCTTTGGGGCTGCTCACGTTCGTGTGGTAGGCGTGGTCGACCGCAGAGTACGTGTGTCGTGCAGTGCAAGCTTTGCGTGCGGGTGTACCAGCCAAACAATGTCGATGACGGGTCGAAACGTATAAGAGTTCCAGCATCGCGGTTGGGTGTACTGTACGTCGAAACTTGGAAGTTCCAGTAATGTGTTTGGGTGTACTGTACGTCGAAACTTGGAAGTTCCAGTTATGCGTTTGCGTGTACTGTACGTTATAACTGGGAAGTTCCATAAGCAAATGATTAAGCGCAGCGATGTAATAGTGAAGCATTTTTTTGGGTGTACCTATAGTAATTGTATTGACGAATTGCGTCTAGGTGTACCGATGTTATGTGAGCAGATGATTGAACGCAGCGACGATGTAATCAAACATGTTGTTTGGGTGTGCCTATTGGTATAAAGGCGTATCTAAATTCTCTGCTCACACCTACTCTGTGGTATTTAATAGAAAGTTTCAAAGACAAAATAAAAACCAAATACGAGGAACTGGATTATAGGTAGTTATAATAAAATTAATTATTGCTGTACTGTATATAATTATTATGTACACTGGTATCCGCCCACGTTTCGTTACCATGGCAACGGACGTATAAATCGCGGCACATAAGTTGAACTAAAATGGCTGCCCTTTGCGCAGGTGCTATTGTCGACAAACGGGTGGAGAGGGACGGAAAGCGACTGTGCGCATGCGTGTGAGCGAACTGAGCGAGTGACGTACCGCCCCCGCGCCCCGCGCTTCGATTGAGACCCGAAAATGTGTTCTGCGCACTCAAGGACATAGTTCAACTTATACGCCGCTTATTATAACGGACGTAGCTATTGGTTTCGACCATAGATGTAGTATACATAGATTGGCAATGTGAACTATCGAATGAGACCAAACACCAATTGTTTATGTGTGCGTGATGTGTCAATGTGTGCATCGAAAATGGTTTTAATCGCTTAATTAAATTGGTTTAACTTCACATTTATACCTAAAACTCCAAGTAACCATCGTAATAACGTTACAACACTGATAAACGCTTTAATTTACGTTAATATTCGCCAAATAATGTAGGTGTTCACAACACAAATTGACTGTAGCGCCACATCAAATAAATTAAGGTCTCGTTTGAAGCGTTATTCTCTCTCTTTCTAACACATCGAAGTACCGTAAGATTCGGCAGCTCTCTGTTACTCTTATACCCAATCTATGTACCCAATTATACATCTATGGGTTTCGACCGTAGACAGAGAAGGCTGTAGACATCTGGTGAGCGTGGACATGAGATAGCACTAGGAAATCAAATTGCAACGTAAAACTATTAAAATAACGGGTGTCACACACATGTGACAATGTGTGACCGTAGCGGGGAAGCTTTGAAAATTATCTAATTTGTGTGACGTAATTTATGCATGGCTTTTGGAACAAGGGATTTCAATTTGTGTTATCTAGGGATATGTAAGCGAAACCAGGGCGGAGTACTAGTTAGTATTGATGTCCATTTTCAATATTCTGTCTTACGATAAAACCCGGTAAGTTGCAACTTAAAAAATTAAATGTGGCACTCGGAGACTGCCGCGGTAAAGCTATTGCATAGCATTTTTCATCAACTTATGCAATTATAATTATTAGAAGTTATATAGTTATATCAGAACAGCGCCATCTAGTTTGTAGAAAACATACGTACCATACCTTAGTATTAAGGTACTAGATGGCGCTGATTGGGGGTGTTAGGTTTTTTTCGTTACGGAATTTCTGGATTCGGTCCCCACGCTCAAGGCCCGCGATAAAAGCTATGCAATAGCTTAATAGTCGCGTATAATGTAGTGTAATAACACCTAAGTTATTAAGGGATTGTTAGTGGATAGGATGTTGGAAATGACCTCTCACCGACTCCCATACACGTAAAGAGATGTATGTTGCAGGTAAATGAGGAAATTCCGGTAAATGTCGAATATTCTTATCTATTATAATAATATCTTACTCCTAGTGATATGATAAATTACTAGATTACGTTCAGTGAATGTCACTAGATTCTAGTCTGAAAATGATGAAATTGAAGATTGATTGATGAATAATTTACTCGATTGCCTGCAACATATTATTATATACATGTTATATATTAAAAGTGATTGTATAAATATATATAATTATATATATCTTAATATATATAATTCGAGTGTGAGTGTGTATGAGAGTGAACTCCTCCTAAACGGCTTGACCGATTTGGTTGAAATTTTTTGTGTGTGTTCAAGGGGATCTGGGAATGGTTTAGATTCATAATTGGACCCGGTAGGTGGCGTTGCTGTCGATATATCACCAAAACATTTTTTAACGATTGGACCGATTTGGATGAAATTTTTTGTGTGTGTTCAAGGGGATCTGGGAATGGTTTAGATTCACAATTGGACCCGATAGGTGGCGTTGCTGTCGATATATCACCAAAACATTTTTTAATTATAAAGCGGTACGAAGTACGCCGGGACAACTTGTGTTTGTATATTATTATTGCTTTTGCAGGAATGTGAACCAAAAGAAAATGTTTTTGTATAGTAAACTAGCGCCATCTTTGATGCGACTACGTAAACAAATTGTCAGTTTAAACCGCAGATTTATCTACGTTTTACCCATTCTTTAGAATGCGATGCCGTGGCCTTAAGACCAAATACTTTCATGAATGGTTCCGTGTCCCCGAGGGCACGATGTTGGTAATGTCTGAGCAGTCGTGTTAGTAAGGGATAGATTACAGAAACCGCCCGTTTGTTGTTACAGAAGTTTGTAAAAACGTCCTGTCTGTAACCAGCCTATAGCCTAAAGGCCTGTTCAGATACACGCGGTATTCGCTGCCGGTCTGTAAGCGGTATGCTTTATGTTTAAACCTAAGCTAATATTGATACCGCTATGGGTAGCGAAATTTAAGCCATCGTGGGTAATGATATCCGAGTTTGTAAGCGGTATTTCTTGTTCATACCTAAGCGAATACCGCTATGGGTAGCGAAACTTTATTGTCATCCAAGTCTAGTCAAAAGAAGGCATCCAATGCGTCCAGCGACGCGGAACTGTGGACGCTTATCCGTATTCCGCGCCGACGGGCGAAAAAATACCGCCTCCCTACGGTATGGAAGGTGTCACAATATCGGTGCCCGGGCAGGTATATCGCGCGATATTTGTCGCTACCCACAGCGGTATTGGAGTGGGTACGCAACATTTCTAAATAATAATAATAATCATCATTTATTGCAAGAATGTAGTACCAAATAGATGGGATGAGATACAAAACACAAACTTACATTGTACCATTAAAATGGTGTGCAACATTTTCATAAAAAATAAAAGTTTCTTAAATAAAATTCATTAAAGTTTCTTAAATGTTATGGGATGTTTCGCAACAGCCTAAACTCGTCCTCACTTGTGACAGTGACCGACCGAGCGCGTGGCATTTTCATGGTTCGCCATTTCTATTTGGTGTTCGAGACGGTTTCTTCAAACAAACGCCGCCCATTTTACAAGTATTGTTCGAATGTACGTGTAATGTGGCGGTCTGAGTTAACATATTGGTTATAAAACGTTGGTTACAATTACCGCTTTACCTACTCGGATACCGGTACCAACAGCGGCAGTGGATACCACGCATGTGAACAGGGCCTTACAATATTTTTTATTAATACAAAAATATTATGTTGTTGCTGTTACTAATATAGTTTATCGAGCAACTTGCTTCTATAATCTAAAATATGTATATATGTATGTACATAATGTTATAAACAAAAATATTATAACTATAGATGCGTTACGATCATATATTAAGTTTAAAATCGAATGGTACTTATCGCACTATGATAGATGATTTGTCAGAGACATTTTATACCAAAAAATAGAATTTGTTACTAAATATAGAACCCTACGTTCCAATGGGCAGTGTCTGTTAAATACGATCTTTAGACGCAAAGGTTATGATTATTTGTTTGAGTTGAATTTTTCGTTCTGGGACTGGGTTTCGTCTTTGTATATTGTCTAAGGGAATCCCAGTGTGGGGTTGTGACTTGTGAGTGTATAGTTTCAACCCATTAATGGCCCAGTACTGAGCACGGGTCTCTCCTCATACCTGAGGAGGCCTAGAGAAAGAAAGAAAGAAACGTTTATTCCGTAAGTTCGACACTTCGACAGAGTTTACATAATATGGTATCAGACTATTTTATTTGCCTTGAATTCGAAGTTGCAGCTAGAGTGAGTAGTAGAGGGGTTAGTGGCCAACCCAAGTGCCGGAAGCATTGACATATGATATTACTATGGACGTCGGGTCCGCGCTAAAAATGTCCGAGCCAAATGAACAACAAAGCGCAAGGAGAACAACAATTCCGCGTTCACGACTGCAATCAAAATTAAACCGTGATGTAATGATTTTAGTGTTTAAATTACCTTGTTAACATTTCTATTCTTGCAATGGCTGTCGGTCAAGACTGCATTCGAAATTAAACCGTGATGTAATGATCTTAGTGTTTAAATTACCTTGTTAGCTGCATGACATGACATGACATAACTGACTGGGACATTATTTTCGCGATTTTAGTATGAGACTAGATGTCCATAGTATTTATGTCAATGGCCGGAAGTGATAAAACCGGAGCCCTCGGAAGTCAAAAGTGTTTGAAGTGCACCAATCCGCACTTGGCCAGCGTGGTGGACCATGGCCTGTACCTCGCACTGTGAGAGGCTACCCGCGCCCAGCAGTGGGACAGTTATGGGTTACGAAAAAATAAGATTATTTATTACAGACAGTGTCCATTACTTACGCCAAAACTGGTTTTATAACGATGTTAATAAACACTTAAGGCCTGTTCAAATATGGGTGGTATCCTCTGCCGCTGTGGAAAGCGGTATTCGAGTGGTTAAGCGGTATTCACGTAGCGGTTATCGTTACCGCTATGTGTAGCGAAACTTATTGGTTGTCGTCCACTATAGATAATAGAAGGCGTTCAATGTGTGTTGTGTACGACGCGTAACAGTGTACGCTTAACTTTATCCCCTATAGGCGGTATGGGTAGCAACAGCCGCGATATCCGGGCAAGTTTAAAAATAAAAAAATAAAAAAAGGATTGTGTGGTTTTATGAAACCACGGTAAAAGTGAAACATTTTTTCACATTATAGACATTTGTAACGGAGGAATTTTGTACCTCTACTAGAACAACTGCGAGGAGCAGGATCAGCAGGATATGGTCATATGAGGTGTCGGGACGTGAGGTGAGGTGTGGTGAGCTGGTGAGGCGAGGTGTGGAGTGGTGAGGAACAGGCTTGAGGAGTGGAGACGAGATTGAGGAGCGGAGAGGAGAGATATTCAGTTGGTAGTCTTTCATAGGTTTCAGGTATTCTAGCAAAATGTTACTGGCCGGCGAACAGGCCATCTTCAAGAATAAACGGATGATTAAGAAGAACAAAGGAATTATGTCAATATTGTCATTGAATAGAAATGTATTGAAAGATGGAGCTCGAGTATTTATATTAATTTGCCGTTTTACACATTTAACTAAAATTTTTTGGAATCGCTTTATCAATCTTAATTTTATACTTGGAACATTAACTGACAAACAACATTTACAGACACACAGACGAAAAAGTTTGAGACGATGTCATAAAAGTTTCACTTTTACCGTGGTTTCATTAAACCACACAATCCTTTTTTTATCTATACAATGTTGCGTAGAATAATAAATTAATTTCAATTTCAATTTATCCGGGCAGGTATAACGCGCGATATTACGCTACCGACAGCGGTAACCGATAATGCTCGTATCTGAACAGACCTATATCAAAGCCTTTGTGAAATAATTATTTAAATATTTATAAGTATTTTCATTGTAAAATTTAATTTTCTATGTTATTGTTTTGTGATTTTTTTTTTAATTTAGATTTGAAGGATGTCCGTAACATCTTTGTGTACTTACTGAAAATTGTTTTATTACAAAGAGAGATATTTCTTTGTTTCTTTCAAAAATTGTTTTATTAATATAATTAATTTGTAAATATGTTGTGTATTCATAGATAGACAGTTATATTAAATTGAATTTTTCGTATATGAATTTTATTTGACTAGTAAACCTGCCCTCGCTTCGGGAAATTTAAGGTAGTAGAGGTATATTATACGTACTAGATGTATGACCGAGCTTTCCTCGGTATTTTTTTTTATAAATTGTGTTTTTTGGAAATTATGTTTAAGTACGAATAATAATATTAAGAAGACACAAATAATATAAATAAACAATTGATTTTCTTACTCTAACCTCAAAGCAAACACTCATTGACTTCGTGTTACTTAACAACGCCATCTGCTGTTGTGTCGTTAAAGCAATTAGTATTAGTATAGTAGTATTATTATTCGCCAATAGAAGAGTCATATTTTTCAGTTTAAATTGGGACTACAAAAACACGAATAAAATGACATTTTCTAAAAATGATTCCTAGCTAGATCGATTTATCGCCCCCGAAACCCCCCACATATACTAAATTTCATGAAAATCGTTGGAGCCGATTCCGAGATTCCAATTATATACAAGAATTGCTCGTTTAAAGGTATTAGGTAAATTAGATATCGTGTTTTGCTCGAAATGAGCAAACTTTGAGCATGCTAGCCTAGCGCCTGCGTCGCGTATGGAACGGGACAGAAATACATATTTATTTATTTAAACTTTTTTACATCAAAATCAATATCTACTTAATTAAGCAATGTGGTAAACTGGTACCACAATGGCAATGTGTTACAATATATTGTACCACCTTGATTTTGGTACAATAAAGTAGATATTATCTACTTTTTTACATATAACATCATTGAGTCTAGGTGTGTGTTCTTGTCTTGAGTATCCATGACAAAATCCCGGCAGGCGCTATGAGTGTGTGACGTTATTTATTATAATTATTTTACTTAAGAAAGTTTTTAGAATAAACTGAATAAAGAAATCAGAAGCCGGTAAATAATTGTTTATTAAATTATGAAAGCAAAAAGCAGCATTGGGATACATTATTATACATTAGGAAGAATATTTAAACATTTAAAAACATTATCTATATATCTTAATACAATATAAGAACCATTGCACCCAAAGCTTAATGAAAATAGAAGGAAGCGTCAAAAACTAAAAGTTGATCGAAATTATAACATTTTAGCTTATAATAATTACACTATAGAAACGAAGTCCGCGCGGCCGTTTTGAAGCACCTTAATTAGAGTCAGAAATGACTCCAAACACCGGGCAGCTCGTGTCAACGCGCGCCAAACGTGTCTCGCGAAAAAAAAAGAATTATGACGATTTGTCCAGTTAAATTGTGTCACAAAATATCTGAAAAGCTATTTATGTATTATTGCTAAAAACATATGATTATCCGCAGCCGAATCATTCCCCGCTTTCGGGAAAGTTTCGGTTTAGTGCTTCGCTTTAGATAGAGCGCTTGTATGAAGACTGTCTTTCTATAGTATTATTATTCTATGCATTTTAGGTTATTCGAATTATTGAAAATTTTGCCGCCATTTTTTTTGAAATATCAATATATCGTATAAACCATAGATAATAACAAATGATTAATCATTACAACTTTTATATTGCTAGAGTTAATTTATAAGTATTTATTTTTTTATCAATATGGCGTTGGCTAACTAGAAAATAAGTAAGTAAGTTCAGCCAAAGATAAAACCATAAATTAAAATATTTAATTATGAAATCTTTTAACACAACCAACAAACATTTATAAGTTTTTAAACGTAGATAGAGAAGGATATATACTGGTGAGCGTGGCCAACATGAGACGGCACAAAAAAGTACTTGTATGTGGCAAAAGAAAAGTTCGACATCAGCTGTCTGTATGTAAACAACTGCTTTCCATGAAAAAACCGACACGCCAAGTGAAACAGCATAGTAGGTATCATTCTGTCTCGTTTCCGTGTCATTAGCGTAAGTTCCTTTTCTTGTGTGAATGCGATAGACGGCATCTATAGGTCTATAACTTTCTGCGTCTACGTTTTTAAATTATTCCAAATCCAATTAGTTGGTTGGAACTTGTCGGAGTCCAATGGGCACCAAGCGAGCTGGAATCAGTCTCGGTGGCGCCTGGCTCTCGCATGTGCAGTAGCAGTTTTTGGTTCCTTTGGGGCCCTTTGGCAGGATCAGGATCTTGAGGTTCAAGTCAGTTTCTAGGGCCTGGTCAACCTTATCTGAAAAACATAGTTCATAAAATAAGCATTTTATTAATCTGCAGTGTAAACAAGGGATGTTATGAAGCTCCGTAACTGAAATTATCGGATATCGGACGTAAAAATCTATCAAAACAACAACAATTACTTATATTTAGTAACAGGCATTCTGTGAAAATTCCAGATGTCTACCTATTGCCGTTCATGGGATAGAGCCTTGTTACTGAGAGACATCACGCGGAGACATTAATAGGGTTCGGTACCCAAAGTGCGAAAGCGGAAAACTACCTACAACACTACTAAGTACTACTACTACTAATCTGTGTTTGAGGAATGTAGGAATTCTAGACTACCAGTATTTGGTCGCGGCGCCCGCGTGGGAACTCTATCTCCATACCAAATTTCATCTAGATCAGATTAGTACATGAAACGTGGCAGACAGACGAAGTTACTATCACATTTAATATAAGTTAGGTTCCTGATATTATGTATCTAATCTTGCGACCCACAACTGGCCCACTGCTGGTCAGGGATTCTCTAGAATACGACGGGTACAGGCCATAGTTTCCCACGTTGGCTAAGTGCGGATTACCAGATTTCACACACCTTTTAGAATATTGAAAGAAAGAAAAAAAGGATGTATTCAAGATAAATTAAGTATCACATTTATAAAACTTAAAATGAACGCAACACATTTAAAAAGGATTGTGTGGTTTTATGAAACCACGGTAAAAGTGAAACTTTTATTTCATCTTCTCAAACTTTTTCGTCTGTGTGTTGCATGTCGCGTGACGGTCGTGCGCGGAGTAGGGATAAAGTGAAAGGCGCTCGTCAGAGCAGCCAAGGCCAGTATGGCGGCATCTATAGTAAAAGGGGGCCTATACTCCATTAATGGTATAAAAATCGCTTTATCAATCTGATTTTATACTTGGACAATTGGAACGATAATGGGAAATAATAAAAGTAGACTATTACATTAAACACTGAAAAAAAAAAACAAAATAGCGTGGAGCACTGGCACAAATGAGTAATAGTCTATACACAACACGGTCGGCTCCTGCGAACTATAGGCGCCGCCATATTAGCCTTGGTTGCTCTGACGAGCGCCTTTCACTTTATCCCTACTCCGCGGCCGACCGTCACGCGACATGGAACACACAGACGAAAAAGTTTGAGACGATGCCGCGATGTAGTAAAAGTTTCACTTTAAAACTTAAATATCAATACAGCTCAAAGTAGGCCGCAATTATCAAGAAGAGGCTCTGCATTATACTATCTGTCTGAGAGCAGCGCTGATCTTCCGCTGGGCCCTTGGTGATATCACTGTAGGCCAAACAGTAAGTACACAAAGTAACGGAGACTTTTGGTTAACTATCAGGTGTGCAAAATTCCTTCATTTCGTATTATAATTATAACAATGATCAATAATTATAGATTGAGAGCTACTGCCAATTTTTGGGTAGGTATTTGAGGCTAGCTGAAAACTTGTCTCATAGCTCTCCTACTAGACCCCAACTCGGAGCTGCAGACCTGGCTGCTGAGTAGCGGGGCATTATGGACCCCTACAATTTTAAAAATGTTAATTTTTTATTCCAAAAAAAATGTTTGAGGCAATATGCAATTTTTATAACGTTGTAGTATAATGTTTAAAGAATAGAAAAAAAAATAAGCCAGACGATTTAGTCAGGGCTTTGACATTGCCAGGCGCGTGCAAATATTAAAAAAATAAGGTTTAAAAAAAGTGTTTGAGGCAACTTGAAATTTTAATAGGGTGTAATTTATAGCTAAAAAATAAGATTCTCAAAAAGACAGATCATTTCGGTGGGGCTTTCTACCCGCCAGGTGATCTAACAAATCAGGGTAAAAAACGGTTTATCTCGATTTCTGGCAAAACTACAAGTCCGATGGAAAAAAGTTTAATGACAAAGTTGTAGGTAATAAAAAGATCTATAATCTTTGTCTTAACACTTTTTTCAGATAACCTCAAAATTTATTTGAAAAATTAAAAATACCAAATTTTTGGTTTTTTATTTTTATCTCTTACAAAAAAATTTTTTTTTTCACTAAATTTGGTGAAAACCTACCTATTTCTGTCTCAAACACACTGTAATTTTTTTGATTTAAAATATTTATTTTTGCAACTTATATTGACTTAGTATCGAAAAGCACCCTAATTTTCAATCTAAAAGTCTTCAATTCAATCAAAATTTCATTTTTTTTAAGTCGGTGGGCTTTTTGTTCGTCGAAATCAACTTTCCGATGGTGTTAAAAAATATAATATCAGGTAGGCAGGGTGTTTGTATGCGTTTTCAATCGATTCTACTCTGTGTAACATGTATTTTCATGCAAGTAAAGTAGTTATTCTTCATCAAACATCCATTGTGGGATTGTTTCATGTCAGGACTTCAGATTAAGATTTTGAATAAAAGACAAGAGTCCGGACCAACACATAAGCAACTCATTTATTCACTGATCACTGTCTGGCTCCGTTTTAACGCTCTTTTACTTTGTTTATTTAGTTATTTACGCGGATCTCCGATTCCGACTTGTTTAATTTACTCAGCGATACGCAATATTGATTTATCGAGCAAACCATTCGCTAAATTCGCAAGTTATGTGATAGCACGTTTTATTAAAACTTTATTCACTTTCAGACATTACTCGCCTTAAGGTAGCATTCGGTTCTTAGCGACCGCGACGCGCGACTGCGTCCATCTCCATTCAACTACGCGACCATGGTCGCCTGTCGCGGGGCGACCCCTAGCTTTCGTTGTTGTCGTGTTCGTTGTCGTTCTATTGCAGTACGATATGTCGGACAGTTTAGTCGCAGCAAAGTAAAAGTTATCCCTCAGCTATTGGTGGATGAAGATGATGATGTTATTATCTATGCCTCTGGAAAAAGGAAGAAGATTGACTCAATTTTCATATCACGAGAAGTTGAGGGTTGCTTTTAAATACTCATAAAACCACATTTTAATTATAAATACAGAAGAAAAGTTCAGAAAATATTGTAGGTAAATCATAAACAGTTTGATTTTGTGAACAGATTAATAAATAAAGACATCAGACCAAGAAGAAATGGCACATCAGTAACACGGCACTGCCTATTCAGTGGATGAGACGCGTGGAGCCGCGCGGTCGCGGGTCGTGGTCGCTGAGACCGAATGCTACGTTTAAGATTACCTTTATAACTTCTCCCGAGAATTCCTATTACGCGGGACGACATCATAATGAACTCCAGTTTGACAGATCACGCGATCTCCCGATCCATTGATAAACAATACCATCGATTAACGAGTATCACAGATTAATTCGTACCATCGATTTACCATCTCCGATATATATATTATTATTATTAGAAAATGCGCCTTTACTGCGACTAAATCAGGCACATTTTGCATATTTCTGAGAAAATTTACCATAGTAATGTATATTTTTTTACACCATCAGAAAGTCAGAATGTCAACTATAAAAAGCCCACCGACTTTAAAAAAAGAAATTTTGACGCGAGAATTTTAGATTGAAAATTAGGGTGCTTTTTCGATATTAAGTCAATATAAGGTGCAAAAATATATATTTTGAATCAAAAAAATTACAGTGTGTTTGAGACAGAAATAGGTAGGTTTTCACCAAATTTAGTGAAAAAAAAAATTTTTTTTGGAAGAGATAAAAATAAAAAACCAAAAATTTGGTTTTTTAAATTTTTCAAATAAATTTTGAGGTTATCTGAAAAAAGTGTTAAGACAAAGATTATAGATCTTTTTATTACCTACAACTTTGTCATTAAACTTTTTTCCATCGGACTTGTAGTTTTGCCAGAAATCGAGATAAACCGTTTTTTACCCTGATTTGTTAGATCACCTGGCGGGTAGAAAGCCCCACCGAAATGATCTGTCTTTTTGAGAATCTTATTTTTTAGCTATAAATTACACCCTATTAAAATTTCAAGTTGCCTCAAACACTTTTTTTAAACCTTATTTTTTTAATATTTGCACGCGCCTGGCAATGTCAAAGCCCCGACTAAATCGTCTGGCTTATTTTTTTTTCTATTCTTTAAACATTAAACTACAACATAATAAGAATTGCATGTTGCCTCAAACATTTTTTTTGGAATAAAAAAATAACATTTTTAAAATTGTAGGGGTCCATAATGCCCCGCTACTCAGCAGCCAGGTCTGCAGCTCCGAGTTGGGGTTTAGTAGGAGAGCTATGAGACAAGTTTTCAGCTTGCCTCAAATACCTACCCAAAAATTGGCAGTAGCTCTTGGACCATTATACTCACTTTGACCTCTGACACATGGTGGTTGGACAGAAGATGCTGTTCCTAAAGTTTGGGTGTTACTTGACTGGGAGGTGGTAGAGGCCGACTGTTCTTCAGCATTATTAGAGCCATAGCTGTTAGAGGCCGACTGTTTTTCTGTATTTTTAGAGCCATAGCTGTTAGAGGCCGACGTTTCTTCTGTAGTTTTAGAGCCATAGCTGTTAGAGGACGACGTTTCTTCTGCAGTTTTAGAGCCATAGCTATTAGAGGCCGACGTTTCTTCTGCAGTTTTAGAGCCATTGCTGTTAGAGGCCGACGTTTCTTCTGCAGTTTTAGAGCCATAGCTGTTAGAGGCCGACGTTTCTTCTGCAGTTTTAGAGCCATAGCTGTTAGAGGCCGACGTTTGTTCTGCAGTTTTAGAGCCATTGCTGTTAGAGGCCGACGTTTCTTCAGCAGTTTTAGAGCCATAGCTGTTAGAGGCCGACGTTTGTTCTGCAGTTTTAGAGCCATAGCTGTTAGAGGCCGACGTTTCTTCTGTAGTTTTAGAGCCATAGCTGTTAGAGGACGACGTTTCTTCTGCAGTTTTAGAGCCATAGCTATTAGAGGCCGACGTTTCTTCTGCAGTTTTAGAGCCATTGCTGTTCGAGACCGACGTTTCTTCTGCAGTTTTAGAGCCATAGCTGTTAGAGGCCGACGTTTCTTCTGCAGTTTTAGAGCCATAGCTGTTAGAGGCCGACGTTTCTTCTGCAGATTTAGAGCCATTGCTGTTAGAGGCCGACGTTTCTTCTGCAGTTTTAGAGCCATAGCTGTTAGAGGCCGACGTTTCTTCTGCAGTTTTAGAGCCATAGCTGTTAGAGGCCGACGTTTCTTCTGCAGTTTTAGAGCCATAGCTGTTAGAGACCGACGTTTCTTCTGCAGTTTTAGAGCCATAGCTGTTAGAGGCCGACGTTTCTTCTGCAGTTTTAGAGCCATTGCTGTTAGAGGCCGACGTTTCTTCTGCAGTTTTAGAGCCATAGCTGTAAGAGGCCGACGTTTCTTCTGCAGTTTTAGAGCCATTGCTGTTCGAGACCGACGTTTCTTCTGCAGTTTTAGAGCCATAGCTGTCAGAGGCCGACGTTTCTTCTGCAGTTTTAGAGCCATAGCTGTTAGAGGCCGACGTTTCTTCTGCAGTTTTAGAGCCATTGCTGTTCGAGACCGACGTTTCTTCTGCAGTTTTAGAGCCATAGCTGTTAGAGGCCGACGTTTCTTCTGCAGTTTTAGAGCCATTGCTGTTAGAGGCCGACGTTTCTTCTGCAGTTTTAGAGCCATAGCTGTTAGAGGCCGACGTTACTTCTGCAGTTTTAGAGCCATTGCTGTTCGAGACCGACGTTTCTTCTGCAGGTTTAGAGCCATAGCTGTTAGAGGCCGACGTTTCTTCTGCAGTTTTAGAGCCATAGCTGTTAGAGGCCGACGTTTCTTCTGCAGTTTTAGAGCCATAGCTGTCAGAGGCCGACGTTTCTTCTGCAGTTTTAGAGCCATAGCTGTTAGAGGCCGACGTTTCTTCTGCAGTTTTAGAGCCATTGCTGTTCGAGACCGACGTTTCTTCTGCAGTTTTAGAGCCATAGCTGTTAGAGGCCGACGTTTCTTCTGCAGTTTTAGAGCCATTGCTGTTAGAGGCCGACGTTTCTTCTGCAGTTTTAGAGCCATAGCTGTTAGAGGCCGACGTTTCTTCTGCAGTTTTAGAGCCATTGCTGTTCGAGACCGACGTTTCTTCTGCAGGTTTAGAGCCATAGCTGTTAGAGGCCGACGTTTCTTCTGCAGTTTTAGAGCCATAGCTGTTAGAGGCCGACGTTTCTTCTGCAGTTTTAGAGCCATAGCTGTTAGAGGCCGACGTTTCTTCTGCAGTTTTAGAGCCATAGCTGTTAGAGGCCGACTGTTTTTCTGTATATTTAGAGCCATAGCTGTTAGAGGCCGATGTTTCTTCTGCAGTTTTAGAGCCATTGCTGTTAGAGGCCGACGTTACTTCTGCAGTTTTAGAGCCATAGCTGTTAGAGGCCGACGTTTCTTCTGCAGTTTTAGAGCCATAGCTGTTAGAGGCCGATGTTTCTTCTGCAGTTTTAGAGCCATTGCTGTTAGAGGCCGACGTTACTTCTGCAGTTTTAGAGCCATAGCTGTTAAAGGCCGACGTTTCTTCTGCAGTTTTAGAGCCATAGCTGTTAGAGGCCGACGTTTGTTCTGCAGTTTTAGAGCCATTGCTGTTAGAAGCCGACGTTTCTTCAGCAGTTTTAGAGCCATAGCTGTTAGAGGCCGACGTTTCTTCCGCAGTTTTAGAGCCATAGCTGTTAGAGGCCGACGTTTCTTCTGCAGATTTAGAGCCATAGCTGTTAGAGGACGACGTTTCTTCTGCAGTTTTAGAGCCATAGCTATTAGAGGCCGACGTTTCTTCTGCAGTTTTAGAGCCATTGCTGTTCGAGACCGACGTTTCTTCTGCAGTTTTAGAGCCATAGCTGTTAGAGGCCGACGTTTCTTCTGCAGTTTTAGAGCCATAGCTGTTAGAGGCCGACTGTTTTTCTGTATATTTAGAGCCATAGCTGTTAGAGGCCGATGTTTCTTCTGCAGTTTTAGAGCCATTGCTGTTAGAGGCCGACGTTACTTCTGCAGTTTTAGAGCCATAGCTGTTAGAGGCCGACGTTTCTTCTGCAGTTTTAGAGCCATAGCTGTTAGAGGCCGACGTTTCTTCTGCAGATTTAGAGCCATTGCTGTTAGAGGCCGACGTTACTTCTGCAGTTGTAGAGCCATAGCTGTTAGAGGCCGACGTTTCTTCTGCAGTTTTAGAGCCATAGCTGTTAGAGGCCGACGTTTGTTCTGCAGTTTTAGAGCCATTGCTGTTAGAAGCCGACGTTTCTTCAGCAGTTTTAGAGCCATAGCTGTTAGAGGCCGACGTTTCTTCCGCAGTTTTAGAGCCATAGCTGTTAGAGGCCGACGTTTCTTCTGCAGATTTAGAGCCATAGCTGTTAGAGGACGACGTTTCTTCTGCAGTTTTAGAGCCATAGCTATTAGAGGCCGACGTTTCTTCTGCAGTTTTAGAGCCATAGCTGTTAGAGGCCGACGTTTCTTCTGCAGTTTTAGAGCCATAGCTGTTAGAGGCCGACTGTTTTTCTGTATATTTAGAGCCATAGCTGTTAGAGGCCGATGTTTCTTCTGCAGTTTTAGAGCCATTGCTGTTAGAGGCCGACGTTACTTCTGCAGTTTTAGAGCCATAGCTGTTAGAGGCCGACGTTTCTTCTGCAGTTTTAGAGCCATAGCTGTTAGAGGCCGACGTTTCTTCTGCAGATTTAGAGCCATTGCTGTTAGAGGCCGACGTTACTTCTGCAGTTGTAGAGCCATAGCTGTTAGAGGCCGACGTTTCTTCTGCAGTTTTAGAGCCATAGCTGTTAGAGGCCGACGTTTGTTCTGCAGTTTTAGAGCCATTGCTGTTAGAAGCCGACGTTTCTTCAGCAGTTTTAGAGCCATAGCTGTTAGAGGCCGACGTTTCTTCCGCAGTTTTAGAGCCATAGCTGTTAGAGGCCGACGTTTCTTCTGCAGATTTAGAGCCATAGCTGTTAGAGGACGACGTTTCTTCTGCAGTTTTAGAGCCATAGCTATTAGAGGCCGACGTTTCTTCTGCAGTTTTAGAGCCATTGCTGTTCGAGACCGACGTTTCTTCTGCAGTTTTAGAGCCATAGCTGTTAGAGGCCGACGTTTCTTCTGCAGTTTTAGAGCCATAGCTGTTAGAGGCCGACGTTTCTTCTGCAGTTTTAGAGCCATTGCTGTTAGAGACCGACGTTTCTTCTGCAGTTTTAGAGCCATTGCTGTTAGAGGCCGAAGTTTCTTCTGCAGTTTTAGAGCCATTGCTGTTAGAGGCCGACGTTTCTTCAGCAGTTTTAGAGCCATAGCTGTTAGAGGCCGACGTTTCTTCCGCAGTTTTAGAGCCATAGCTGTTAGAGGCCGACGTTTCTTCTGCAGATTTAGAGCCATAGCTGTTAGAGGACGACGTTTCTTCTGCAGTTTTAGAGCCATAGCTATTAGAGGCCGACGTTTCTTCTGCAGTTTTAGAGCCATTGCTGTTCGAGACCGACGTTTCTTCTGCAGTTTTAGAGCCATAGCTGTTAGAGGCCGACGTTTCTTCTGCAGTTTTAGAGCCATAGCTGTTAGAGGCCGACGTTTCTTCTGCAGTTTTAGAGCCATAGCTGTTAGAGGCCGACTGTTTTTCTGTATATTTAGAGCCATAGCTGTTAGAGGCCGATGTTTCTTCTGCAGTTTTAGAGCCATTGCTGTTAGAGGCCGACGTTACTTCTGCAGTTTTAGAGCCATAGCTGTTAGAGGCCGACGTTTCTTCTGCAGTTTTAGAGCCATAGCTGTTAGAGGCCGATGTTTCTTCTGCAGTTTTAGAGCCATTGCTGTTAGAGGCCGACGTTACTTCTGCAGTTGTAGAGCCATAGCTGTTAGAGGCCGACGTTTCTTCTGCAGTTTTAGAGCCATAGCTGTTAGAGGCCGACGTTTGTTCTGCAGTTTTAGAGCCATTGCTGTTAGAAGCCGACGTTTCTTCAGCAGTTTTAGAGCCATAGCTGTTAGAGGCCGACGTTTCTTCCGCAGTTTTAGAGCCATTGCTGTTAGAGGCCGACGTTACTTCTGCAGTTTTAGAGCCATTGCTGTTAGAGACCGACGTTTCTTCTGCAGTTTTAGAGCCATAGCTGTTAGAGGCCGACGTTTCTTCTGCAGTTTTAGAGCCATTGCTGTTAGAGGCCGATGTTTCTTCTGCAGTTTTAGAGCCATTGCTGTTAGAGGCCGACGTTACTTCTGCAGTTGTAGAGCCATAGCTGTTAGAGGCCGACGTTTCTTCTGCAGTTTTAGAGCCATAGCTGTTAGAGGCCGACGTTTGTTCTGCAGTTTTAGAGCCATTGCTGTTAGAAGCCGACGTTTCTTCAGCAGTTTTAGAGCCATAGCTGTTAGAGGCCGACGTTTCTTCCGCAGTTTTAGAGCCATTGCTGTTAGAGGCCGACGTTACTTCTGCAGTTTTAGAGCCATTGCTGTTAGAGACCGACGTTTCTTCTGCAGTTTTAGAGCCATAGCTGTTAGAGGCCGACGTTTCTTCTGCAGTTTTAGAGCCATTGCTGTTAGAGGCCGACGTTTCTTCTGCAGTTTTAGAGCCATAGCTGTTAGAGGCCGACGTTTCTTCTGCTGTTTTAGAGCCATAGCTGTTAGAGGCCGACGTTTCTTCTGCAGTTTTAGAGCCATTGCTGTTAGAGGCCGACGTTTCTTCTGCAGTTTTAGAGCCATAGCTGTTAGAGGCCGACGTTTCTTCTGCAGTTTTAGAGCCATTGCTGTTCGAGACCGACGTTTCTTCTGCAGTTTTAGAGCCATTGCTGTTAGAGACCGACGTTTCTTCTGCAGTTTTAGAGCCATTGCTGTTAGAGGCCGACGTTTCTTCTGCAGTTTTAGAGCCATTGCTGTTAGAGGCCGACGTTTCTTCTGCAGTTTTAGAGCCATAGCTATTAGACGCCGACGTTTCTTCTGCAGTTTTAGTGCCAGAGGTGTTAGTGGTCGAGTTTGTGTTTTTTGATTCAGAGCTGCTTGTATTAGACGTTTTACTTGTAGTAGACGTGTTTTTTCTATAATTTCTTGTAATTTTCTTGTAAATAGTCACAAAGTTTGTCCATGTTACATCGCCAGTAAATCGTTTCATCAGTATGCGTATACCTTCTAAGCCTGTAAGTTTAAGGTGAACGTTTATATCTGCGTGTATGGTATTAAAAATATGATTGATTTTTTATTACTCAGAAAACTAGGTTCGGCAAAGGGAGATCTTCCGCCGGGTGAGACGACATGCCCGGGGAGCGGCCAAGCTCCAAGTGATGTCGTTCGGAACTTGTCTATACTTACATTATTAAGACATTTGTTTGTTTGTTTGTTTGCATTAAATAGGCTCCGAAAATACTGGACCGATTTTGAAAATTCTTTTGCCAGTGGGTACAATGGCATCTTAGAAGTAACATAGGCTATAAATTATTCCGGAAAATAAAAAGGATGTTTCCTAGTAACCGAGTTTGCAAAACAAGGTCGAAATTTACATTTTTTACGTACGCTAGTTACTTCAACAGTAAGAGATACAAGAATGTTTTCTAGGAAAGTTGTAAGGCTTAAAAATCTTATCTTATATGAGGAGCATTTGTTCAAAAGGTTATATTTACGTTACTACATAAAAATCTGTCACAGCACAATACGTCAAACTGCTGTTTAACATGCTGTTTAACAGCAATAACGACTTTTATGTCTTAAAAAGTAATTGGTTACTAAGTTATTGTTTCCCGGTGCGAAAAGAGGGTGGATCAATTAAACTTAAGTTTGTATTGAGTTAACAAAATTTATATATGTGACGACATACTGTCACACGCTGACATCCTATCACGTCCGACCATGAACAGTCGCAGCTCAAGCTCGCCAGGCAAGACGCCTCACCTAGCGGGAGATATCCCTTGCCTGAAAGTGAATGGTCCTTCGAGCTGGATTAGAACTAGTGGCCTATGGATACCTTAAGTCTAATTAAAACTGGTAAGTATACGTACCGCTGCCCCCACCGACTTGCCGACAATAGCCTCCCATGGTCTTCACATCTGAAAAAATATTTATAATGAAAAAACAATGTCCGTTAAAGTATGGAACATGGGCGAAAATAGCTTCAGAACCACATCTTTCAAACATATTTTGTAATAACATCAATTACCGACTCATGTTAGTATTTTTGAAAGGTAGACCTGAATTCAAACAATATTTATGTAAGGTACGTATCTTCTCGTAATAGATGACAACTTCATAATAATATTAATTACAATCATCTAAATTAGGTGCTAGAGCAATAATATTACCTACTATAGCGATCCCAACAATTGCAATTCATAATTCCATAGCTATTGATGAGTGGCGAGAGGTCAATGCCCTAACTCGTGTGTCGCCTTGAATTTTTACTCTCAGCGCGACTACAGAAGTTTCACTTCAAAATATTTTAATTATGTGGTAATTGTATAGAAAATACAAAAGACTAAAAAATACAACAGCAGCTCTTATCGAGTTCTGTAAACGATGCATCTTACCTCTACCGGTAATCGTGTGCAACACTTCTATTAATCCTTCGATATCTCCACGGCCTGTGCACTTTCCAATTGCCACGAAAGCGTCCAATACATCTGGGAAAAAATTTTTAGTTTATTATTTAACGTAGACGAGAAGGACATAGACATCTAGTGGCCAACATGAGATGGCACGAGAAAGTACAATTCGCTGTTTTGCATTAATACCCGTACAAACCAAAATGATGAAAAAACTAAATTTTAACACAGCCAAATCCAAAATAGTCCTTATTTCATGGTCAGAAAAACTCACATTCATAACGGCAAAACAGGCGTAGTGGCGCGCAAAAATGTCGTTATGTAATTCATTGATTCTTCATTAAAAGTTATGACAATAAAATATTTTGTTTCATTTTCAAACGGCTACCCTGTAAAATTTGTGTTCTTTGGATTGTGCGGTTATTCGTGCAAAGCAGCAAATTGTTTGTGGCACAAGGAAATTCAACGGTCAACTTGTAACTTATTTTTGATAAAACCGGCACGCAATGCGAAACAAAACATAGTATCATTTATGTCATTAGCGTAAGCTGTTCCTTTTCTTGCGTTAGTGCGATAGATGGTATACAGTAGTCTATAATCTACTCCGTCTACTGAAGTTAATGTCAAATTTACTCAATGTCAAATGAATAGTACAATATTTTATTCGCTTTCAAAAAAGGGTTGAAAAATTGGCAGTAGCTCTTGGACCATACTAACCATGGAGGTGTTGGTGTTGGAGGTGTTGGTGTTGGTGTTGGAGGTGTTGGTGTTTGAGGTGTTGGTGTTGGAGGTGTTGGTGTTTGAGGTGTTGGTGTTTGAGGTGTTGGTGTTGGTGTTGGAGGTGGTGGTGCTGTTGGTGGTGTTGTGTTGGTGACATTTATTTAATTTATTAAATTAATGATTTGGTGTCGTGGGACACCAGGTTGGAACGAAGTTCCGTCGGCTACTGTCGCGCCTGCGCACGTCTCATTTAACGCTTTTATTCCACGCATTTTTTCTTACAGTTTTACTATCACATATTTTTCAGTTCGGTCGCCGCAGCAAAACCTATCCCCTCCAAGCCTGCCGTAAGGAACTTCGTTCCAACTAGGGCCTAGTGACAAGTCTCTTGAACCATTCTCAGCGAGAGCCTGATGTCTGCGGATGCAGAGAGATGCATACCCAGTGCGGGGGTATGAGTGTGTTAGCGTTTACTTATTAACTATTAGTGGCTGGTAAAAGATACTCACTCGTTTTTCGTGTTACTATCCGCAGAATATGGACCATAACGGAAATATCTGTAATAAATTCAAAATTAATATTTAGGCACTGAATAATACTTCTTATGTTATTTTAATAGCGGACCAACGAGCACTAATTTGTCATCAACAATTTCATTTGTATCCAAATATTATCATTCTTTTTTCATTTTCGCTCATTTTATAGGAAATATAAACTTAAAAGTTTCACTTGCGCACTTTCTAAGCACAATTGGAGGCTTAACATTTTTGAATGTAAACGGGTACTCACTATTTTGCACGACTGATTTATACATTTCGTTCTTGTCAGAAAGTTTTTTTGTTTTATTTGACAGTCACACACGACAGACACACACATTCGCAATAACCACCTGCCAAAATATATTTTTTATTAATGTTTAGATTACTTACTTGTTGTATTTTCAAAGTTATTTATAAAATCGTAGTAGTAAAACCATTTTTTTTCTCCTTTGCACAAATACAGGAACCTCTGAATGTCTCCACGGGCTAAGGAATGGATAAAATACAAGTGTGACTAAGTATAAATACATCGTACACAACATTTAATACAACATTTTCATTTTTAACTGTTATAAGTTAAAAAATTAGAAAATTAACGGTTAAGTATGTCAACATAATATCATACCTAGTTATAATAATTACTTTCATCGAACATTTAATTATTACAACTCTTTTGCAATTGTTGTAGAAAAAAACAACGCTAAAGTTTAGTGTACCTATTTATAACATTTAACCGATATTTTTTCATCATAAAATCATATCAAAAATAGTTTAAAAAATACTCACTTTCAAGTTTGGTTACTGATTTAATGTAGGCAATAGCGTCGTGGATATCTGAAAAGAAATAACGATGAACATTTCACACTCGAATGAGGTTTATTTAAAAGCAAGAAAAACTTCTTTGCGTTTGCCACTCGCCCCTCCGAGCGGGGTCGCTAGTTCGCTACCGACGAAGGCTTACTATAAGGCAGCAAGGCTAAAGCCAGCAGGGTGGTGTTTAGTGGGTAGGCACAGATTGACTTTTTAAATTTTTCTACTTACTTACTTTTAGACATATTATTTTTTTATATCAATTGATTTGTATTTTAACTACATTGCACCCAGGCGCTCTAGAAATCTAAGAATTTAATTTATTCAAGAGATTGATTAACGTCAGCTCATTACAGATTTTCTTAGTTGGAAGGTTAATAACGTAACAGCTCCTATTACCGCCAGTTTTAGCTGTCTTAGGATTCACTTTAAAAAAATAGATATAAGCTGTATTGTTAGGAAAGATGTTATAATTTATAATTAATCTCAACGAAGTATTCTTTGCAATACAGTACTTAAATTCAATATTTAATAACACATTAGTTACTAAATAATTATTTAATCCAAAAGAGTAGTTAATTCTATTACCGACCCATACAACGGTAAAATTCTATTAACGATTTTTCTACTTCTATTACCGACCGCTACGAAGTTGGCAAACCAAATAAACCTACTTACATTTATTATTTTATTTAGATAAAGATAACTTCAAGTGCTTGTGTAACGTTAATCGATTAGGTTACGTTTACGGTTCAGAAGTAGAAGAAGTATCTTTGTAAAATCGATTTATTCGATAAACTCATGTGCTACAAAATAATAATAAATAAATGTATTTATTATTAACATTATGTTTTATCTTTAAGTTATGTTTGTATGCAAACTGCACACAAGTGACACAAGGCATATTATTTATTTATCTTTTTTACATTATCCTATTTCACAATTGAAATGTAAGTTAAATTTTATTATTTAGAAATTAATGATATTATTTAAGACGAATTCTTCATTGAATAATCGACCAGTTTTTAATATTTTATTTCTAGATACAGTACGCGCTAAGTAGATAGGCGGAATCGTTTTTATTCTAATTTATTTATTTATTTATTTACTCATAATGCCGACCATTACAATTATTAATAATTAATTGACTGTTTAGCTATGTTGGATAATAAATACATACGTACTTTTCATGTTAACACACATCGATTAATTTACGATTAATCGATTGCATTCTCAACAGTGTAAATCAAATTATCAATAACAACAAATGCTCGAAAACTGGGAAGCGCCTGAATGGCAAGAGCGAACATGGCGGCCTCTTTTGATGCGCGGCGGCAAAGCTGATGCCTGATAGGTACCTATAACGTTGCAAACTATTAGTGTGCGTTTCTGCGTTGTGTCTGTGTGGGTTTATGACTTTGAAGATTTTATTTTTGAATTTATACCGCGACCAAACGATTTTAATATTGTAAGCAGTGTAAGATTACCTAGTTTGTATTTTCATGAGTACAGCTACGTAGGTGTTATTTTTAAAGTGAAACTTTTATTTATTTCTAATGCTTTAGATAAATATTGACAAATTCCTTATTATTGACGTTTTTTAATTATGTATTTTCTCTTTTCAATGTAGGTATGTTAACTTAGATAATTCGGTATTGGTAGGTAAATTATTCTTTAATAGTGTTGTTATTGCCAAGCCACATTCTGACAGTGTAGAATTCAGATTAATTTGTTGTCAGAGTACATTTGAGCTGGGCAGTGTGTTTCGTTAGGTATCAAATTCTACCATAACTTACGTCTAATCATTTTAAGGTTGTAGGTATAACATTAATCGTAATGTTCACTACGAAGATTAAGATTAAGATTAAATAATTCTAACATTTTCATCGCAGAATAAGATTGATTTAAAATCAAGTACCAAGACAATTCGAACCGTGACAAATTAGAGCGCTACCTTGAGGTGTGCTTGAGGTCTACGTGTAGGACTGAATGGGAATAGTAATTTTCATTCGCTGTAGTTCGGATGGGCCGCAAGAATAGTGTCATATTTCGATATTTAAGAAAAAAAAATTATTATGTATGTAATTCCATTACATTATGTGGAGTATGGAATGTTACATTCCAAACTCTGTGGTGCCCGTTGGTGGGAAAACCCAAGCCTGGTTCGACAGAAACTGCTGTAAGGCTAGTAGCCTGAAGCAATCTGCTTATCAGGATTGGGTAAAGGCGCGCAAGCTCGGTTCTACAGACGCATCTCAGCTGAAGAAGAAATTCATTGCTGCCTCCTGGTCCTCAAAAAAGCAAATCACCAAGGCAAAGTTCAAGCACATTCACAGAACAGGCAAGAGACTTCTGGGCTATCCTTGTGGTAGTCGGGCCTTTTGGTCTCTAGCCAAAGCCATACAGGGCAATTTCTGTGAATCGTCCCTTCCACCGTTGCGCAGAGCAGACAATACCCGATATATTAGGCACACTCTTTGCGTCGAACTCTACTGTGGATGACGAGGGGAAGGCACCACCCACCATCTTGCGGTGTGACGAGCTGATGCCTGACGTGCGTTTTAACCAAACTGCTGTGCGTCAAGCTCTCTTCTCCCTCGACATCAACAAGTCGAGTGGGCCGGACGGTATACCTGCTGTTGTGCTAAAAACGTGCGCTCCGGAGTTGACCCCGGTTTTAACGCGCCTATTCCAACTCTCTTACTCTGCCGGCATCGTGCCGTCTTCCTGGAAGGTGGCTCTGGTCCACCCTATTCCCAAAAAAGGAGATAGGTGTAATCCATCCAACTACAGACCAATTGCTATAACCTCCCTGCTCTCCAAACTAATGGAGCGAATAATAAATACCCAACTGCTCCAGTATCTAGAAGATCGCCAGTTGATTAGTGACCGTCAATACGGTTTCCGCCACGACAGATCGGTTGGCGATCTTTTAGTATACCTAACTCATTGCTGGGCAGAAGCAATTGAGAGCAAGGGAGAAGCATTGGCTGTAAGTTTGGATGTCGCGAAGGCCTTCGACAGGGTGTGGCACAAGGCTTTGCTGTCTAAGCTGCCTTCCTACGGAGTACCCGAGAAGTTATGCAATTGGGTTGCCAGCTTTTTATCGGAGCGGAGCATCAGGGTCGTTGTCGACGGAACATGCTCGGACACTAAGCCCATAAATGCTGGCGTCCCACAAGGCTCTGTGCTGTCGCCCGCACTGTTGATCATGTATATCAATGATATGCTTGATATCAAGAATATTCATTGCTATGCTGATGACAGTACGGGCGATGCCCAGTATACAGGCCATGCCAATATGTCCCGGATGCAGATTGAGGAGAGGAGGAAAAAACTTGTGTCTGAAGTCGAGACATCTCTGGAGCGGGTCTCAGAATGGGGCCGACTAAATTTAGTCCAATTCAACCCCGAGAAGACACAAGTTTGCGCGTTAACCGCTAAAAAACCCCCCTTTGTCATAGCACCACAGTTTCAGAACATTCCCCTTAACATCTCTAAGAGCATTGGGATCCTAGGTGTCGACATTTCGAATGAAGTTCAGTTTCGGGACCACTTGGTGGGTAAGGCTAAACTGGCTTCAAAGAAGTTGGGAGTGCTCTACAGAGCTAAGCGGTACTTCATGCCTGAGCATAGGATGTTGCTTTATAAAGCACAAGTCCGACCTCACATGGAGTACTGCTCCCATCTTTGGGCCGGGGCCCCAGCTTGCCAAGTGGATCCTTTCAACCGAATCCAACGGTGAGCTATTCGTCTTGTCAACGATCCCATGCTCACAGACGGTTTAGAATCACTCGAGCTGCGGAGAGATGTGGGCTCTCTGTGTGTTTTCTACCGTCTGTATAATGGGGAATGTTCTGATGAACTATTTAACCTAATACCTGCGGTTAACTTTCGTTACCGCACATCACGAAATAAAGTCAGGTTCCACCAACACCACCTGGATACCTGGCGTTCGTCCACAGTTCGGTTCACACGTCACTTCCTGCCACGTACGTGTAAACTGTGGAACGAACTTCCTACAACGGTGTTCCCACAGTGCTATGACATGGGGTCCTTCAAGAAGCGGGTCTTTCGCTTCCTTCGTGGCCGGCAACGCGATGGTGACGCCCCTGGTGTTGTCATTGTCCATGGGCGACGGTGATCACTTACCATCAGGTGACCCGTCTGCTCGCTTGCCTGCTTAGGACATAAAAAAAAATTATATGTAATAAAAAAGGGAACTGAATTTTTTTTTCTCGATGTAGTATTACTTAGAATCACGGTCCGAAAGCGTGGTTACGAGGTTTCTGGTGGAGCCCCTAACACCCTGTAGAATTTAATTCTTCCAAAGAAGCTTTAAAAAGTTACATTGGCCCCATTCCGTCCCGCCATTTTTATTTGAAAACATATGAAATATAGCCAATGCCATGAAGCCATGAAGCCATGAATTAAACTGGATAGCAAATATTATTTTACATTAATAATAATTATGGCCTGTGACAAATTCTATCAAAACGTCACGTATGCAAGAAATCAGCCAATTTGTTCAAAACTATACATTTTGTATTTGTGTACTGTAATATTACCAAAAAATAATATCGTTACAGCTGTGAGTCGGTAATAGAATCAAGTATGAAGGTTACAATATTCTATTAGCGACCAATAAAATTAATAATAAACAGATAAAATATCCACTTTATGGGATACTGTTAAATTCGATCTCATTGCTATATTATTTCTTTTAATGAAAGTTAGTCTTTAATTCAGATAATAAAGGTTATTTACAGTATAATATCCTTATAATAATAGGGATATTGTCTAACGTTGAATCGAGTTTTACACAAAAACTTTAAGAAATAACTTTGTCGTTAATAGATCTAACGAAGTAAAATAATTTTAAGAATTGAACAAGAAAAAAATTAAATCAAATGAGGTAGTATATAATAGATATTATTTTAATATACTAAATGTTCTCAAAATTTTAACAACGCCATGGGTCGTTATTAGAATCAAGGTTTGAAATATGGATTCTATTACCGCCTTAAATTAAAACATGATTTTATAACACAAAACCCAATAAAAAGTATTATATTAAGAGTTAGTTTAGAAAACTAATATATACGTTACATTTGTAATGTGATAGCAAGAAGACAAATCCATTTTTAGTGTGTTATTTTCCTTAAGTAATATTTAGGTCTACTTACGTGGCCAGAGTCGCAACACTATGAAACATGCGTCCGCTTCGGGCGCGTCCCACTCACTTTCAAATTATTTCTTTCACTGGCTGTTTAAACACACCAACTTTACTCTATTTGTTGTCCAACAAAAATACGTAACTAATTTTTAAGGTATGACTTTTCTGGAACCCTATATTATGTCTAATATGAGTGATTTAAAAATTAGATCGGTAATAGAGTCACATTTTTGGGGGTCGTTAATAGGAGCTGTTACGTTAATGTAAGTATTTTACAAAACATTGCATTAATTATTTCATAATTACATTAAATTGTATTGATTTCTAATATGTACCTAGTTATTTCAATAAACTATTTTCAAATAATATTCAGTAATTATTGTTCAAAGTTATAACGTCACATTTATTTAAAATTTTGTAAATATTTCTTTTGTTTCTTTGTATTTTCACGGCCGACCGCGCGCGTCATGCATATGTATAGCGGCCAATTATTAATTTTATTTATAGTGTTGAAACAACATGGCAATTGGCTTTATTTGATACTAATGTTTGTTCAAGTGTTTGATTGTCAATTATTCAATAATTTCACGCCGTCCGTTCACCTTGAGTTACTGCGTAATTACTTAAGTGTATGAAAAATATTTTGCTCATCGTTAAGGATTCGTACTCGTGTAAGTATTGTGACTTCCTTCCTGCGCCGTCACACTCTGCGGGGACTTTGACGAGGGATCTGCGGGTCCCAAGGGTCTTCTTTTTACCCGGACATGAACTCAGGAGAGGAAGTGTCTCCCGGAAGAGGGACAGGACCCCGCTGTTCGTGTCTTTGTTTTAGCGAAAGCTAACAAACAATTAAAATGTAACTTTCTAAGTTGTAAGTATGTAGTAGGACAACTGATTTACTTCTGTTTATAAAAATAAATAAATGTTCAAGTTTTCACTTCTGCCGGCACTCCCGGAGTGCAACCCGTTGTTTTTTGAAGTATCGTTGTGATTTTGAATTCGATGAAACGGAAATGACGCGCAAATGAAATGAAACGTCAACGTCAGACACATTTTAATGTGGGAGAATATTCTCATTTGAGATAGGAAGCATTGCCAAAATGGCTGCTTACGTAAGCAAAGCAAAACATCAATATTTGGACTGACAGTATTCGTTTTTTAAGGATTCACTTCTATCATAAGTGAATTGCACACGTTTTGTTTTTTTATCTTTATCTGTTTAACCCCATTTTTTCCTTACACAAAATGTACATCATCATCAATAGAAGATATGCATCAGTGAATGCCTAAGCATGTTTTGCCCTTTCAGAGGCTGGCTCTAACTGAATGCTCTGAATAACACCAGCATCCAAGTATTGCTTATTCAAGTTTATTATTCAAGTTTGAATCCTATTGAAAGTGAATAAATTCTGATACTTACCGTCGTATCCCGTCAGTTTGTAAAATGCTTCCTTCATTTCTGATTCCACTGGAAATAAAAAAAACATTTTAATTTTATCAAATAAAATAATTTATAATTTACTTTTAAGATATTTATTTTTCTGTTTTTAACACGCTTAAACTATCTTCATCTGAATATTATGTATGTAACGGAATCTTTCAGCAAAACTTTCAACAATTTCAAGAAGTCTGATTAATGTGGAAATGTGCACAGAGAATAAAGGTCCCTTAACAAATCAATTATTTATATCTATTGCATTCGAATGGATTTGTGGATATTTGTTTAACTTTAATAAATATTTTTTTTACAGTAAAATTATTTGGATCCGTATACACATTGCACTAATCCCTTAGCCCTGACGTGAATCTTGTTCTGTGTCGGTTACAGTTGTCATGGGCGGCAGCGGAAGGTGGTGCTGCATGGTCATTGTTATCTTGAGTCAATAAAAAACAATTCAAATAAAGTATATTGATACTTACTTTTAAATCCGCATTTATGGGAGAAATCTTGAACAGAGACGTCTCCATCAGCTAAATTTAAAAACATATTATTAATTTTAGTTTTAATTGAAAAACACCCAAACATATACAACGAACCCATATTTTTCAATGTAAATAGCCATAGCCATCAAACGAGCAGACGAGCCTTCATTATAACCCCTAATTGTCCCACTGCTGGGCACGGACCGAACGCGTGACATTTTCATATTCATTATATTATTATTCTGTTGGCGTTACTTAAGAGGAAATGCCACGGGTCATTTTTCCATACAAACGTTCTCGACTAATCCCTTGCTGGTTTTTGACTCTAGATCAATAATTTTTTCACACAAGAATAATATCATCATTATCTATGTCGGTACGTTTTGATTTTTTTGATATTTTTGTTTTCAAAAGTTTTAGGCTACTTCAAACAGCGCTTAAAACGGCCAAATAAATATGCCGCAAACAAACGCCTAGTACACAAATTGTATAATAATTAGCACAAAAAGCTAAACGGTCCGACACAGAATATCTCCTTCCCATTCAATTTCCAAAATTTCGTTAAGATTGCTTTAGTTTTGGCGGGGGGATTAGTCGAGAACTGAACCTCGATTTTGATGATTTTTGCCTCGGGTTTTTACACGGAGCTGCAGTTGTCCCTATCGCACTGACATACACGCCGCTCGCAAGCGCGACAGAGATATTGAGTGAAAAAATCCCAAATTTGAAAAAGGGTTCGCGTGGTATTTCCTCTTAAGTATCCAAAGTTAAAGAACGAGTCTTCAGCGGTGTTCTAGTTTCCATTCTTACATCTCAATTTAATTATAAAATTTAAAATATAGATACGTACTGAAGTGTAGTTTTTTCTTCAAGACGTTGAAAAAATTAAATACAGATTTGGCTGCCTCGGCTACTTTCTTTTGTACTTGATTTTTAATTTTCTTAAAAGCTGTCACTTGTTTGTTTGCGGAGTATTGATGGTCACTTTGAGAAGATTGTTCGTCTCTTGTGGAGTACTGTTGGTTATTTTGAGAAGCTTGTTGATCTGCTGTGGAGTACTGTTGGTCACTTTGAGAATCTTGTTGTTCTGCTGTGGAGTACTGGTCACTTTGAGAAGCTTGTTGTTCTGCTGTGGAGTATTGTTGGTCACTTTGAGAATCTTGTTGTTCTGCTGTGGAGTACTGTTGGTTATTTTGAGAAGCTTGTTGATCTGCTGTGGAGTACTGTTGGTCACTTTGAGAATCTTGTTGTTCTGCTGTGGAGTACTGTTGGTTATTTTGAGAAGCTTGTTGATCTGCTGTGGAGTACTGGTCACTTTCAGAAGCTTCTTGTTCTGCTGTGGAGTACTGTTGGTTACTTTGAGAAGCTTGTTGATCTGCTGTGGAGTACTGGTCACTTTCAGAAGCTTCTTGTTCTGCTGTGGAGTACTGTTGGTCACTTTGAGAAGCTTGTTGTTCTGCTGTGGAGTACTGTTGGTTACTTTGAGAAGCTTGTTGATCTGCTGTGGAGTACTGTTGGTCACTTTGAGAATCTTGTTGTTCTGCTGTGGAGTACTGTTGGTTATTTTGAGAAGCTTGTTGATCTGCTGTGGAGTACTGGTCACTTTCAGAAGCTTCTTGTTCTGCTGTGGAGTACTGTTGGTCACGTTGAGAGGATTGCTGTCGGAATTCCGAGGACTGTTGTTGGTTTTCGGAAAACTGTTCGTTGTTCATGAATGATCGTTCTTCAGCCCGCGACTCCTGGTGCCTCTGAGAGCCGCTCTTGCTGCTATGTGCAGAATAATTATGCTTGTTGAAGTTTTCACTATGCGCTGTGGTCGAATGAAACAGAAAATAATATTAAAAGCAGTAAATGCAATGTGCACTTATTGGACAAGTATCTTATGTATAAAATTCATATTCTTTCAATGTGGCAATTTTCCACAAGCTTATATTTAACTTGCAATGTCTGTAGGTATGTATGTTCGGGTCAAATCTTGCAAGCTGAATTTAAACTATAACCTGTTACCATCGAGATATAAGTACTAACGTACTAGAGAAGACACCGTAAATTCCTACTTTGTCTCGTTCAACTGCGGCGCGTCGCCGCACCTCACTCAGTCGCTCTCGCGTAAGTGCCGTGATTTACATGGCGCTTAAGACCTTTTTGCCGAGAATAAATACACTTCCGCAGCAAATCTAGCGCTGTGGTAAATTAGTTTTCAGTTTAGACGAATTGTTATTATTTTAGCGCTGCAGCGGAAAAATTACAAATTACGAAGAATAGGACAATTCAGTTATTTGACGTAGCTTCTCTAGTACGTTAGTACTTATATCTCGATGCCTGTTACTCAACTTGAAATTTGGCATAATTCTTTATTTTCGATGACAACGTAATTCTATGACAAGCGTCCGGATTCTCTCAGGATCCGGACATTTGTCTTCAGACAAGGGAACTCCTGAACGGTGAACAGGACAGTGATTAAAGGTTGATTCAATCAGCCGACGGGGCGGATTCCATACGCCACATCGAATTCCATTACATCGATGTGATAAGGCTTCTATGTTATAAATTCGATTCAATGAGCTTTCGATTTTAAGCTTTCGATGTCATGACCAATCGATGTAATAAACATTCGATGTGATGATAGTTCGATATAATAAACTATCGATGTAACGTGTTCGATGTCATGAACTTCGATGTAATGGAATTCGATGTGGCGTATGGAATCCGCCCCGTCGGCTGTTTGAATCAACCTTTAATCACTGTCCTGTTCACCGTTCAGGAGTTCCCTTGTCTATTCGACCCACCGAGCGCGACGCGTCACGTCGAGCGCAGTACAAAGGCGACGCGACCCGTCCCGCTCCGTCGGCTGTTTGAATCAACCTTAAATTTATTGCTTTGCATTTTTAATTCACTTGGCATAAAAGCGTGTGTCAAGTGTTTCAAACTAAAAATGTAGTAAGTTCGATTTGGCTGTCTGAGTCTGCGAATGAAACTTTTTTGTGACAGGAGATTTATATAAGTACTGAGTTACTGACCTCCATGGCTGCTGCGTTGCGTTACTTTGACTTTTCTCAGATTACCTACAAAAAAAAGTGGTTTATTTAAGTGTATCCGGATCCACTTAATTATGAATTATAATTTAAGTAGGTATCCGGGGGAATGGAAATGCCCCCGCCAAATTACTTTTTCTCGAAAGGCGCTCGCAAGGGTATTCCGTGCTTCCAGGTGTAATTGTATTTAGAAATCACGATTACTCTTTGCCAAACTTGTTTAAACCCCGCACGCACTTTTCAAAAATTATGTGCGTATTAGAATTTAATTATCACTTGCTTAGGTGAAGGAAAATATCATGAGGAAACCTGCACACCTGAGAGTTCTCCATAATGTTCTCAGAGGTGTGGGAAGTCCGCCAATCCTCGCTTGGCCAGCGTGGACTATGGCCCCTCACATTGTGAGAGGAGACCCGTGCCCAGCAGTTGTACAGTTATTGGTTGTGGTGATGATGTATTTAATTATAATTAGTAATAATAATAATTTAATATGTTTATTAATTAAACTTACGTGGGTGATTATGGGTCGCCGCCGCTAAAGAAACCTGAAATTAATAAAACAGAATATATGTACATATACATAATTATAAATCAACTTGAACAAATTTGGTGTTCGAAATTAGAAATTGAATTTCTGGAATGTACTACTCTTGTTTAAATTGATTGTTCAAATTTGGATTGTTGGTGTTCGAAATTAGGGGGTATGTAAGGCGATTTAAAGCATAAATGGGCAGTCGAGTCCGGAAAATGAAGAAAAATAAAGGAAGAGCAGTAAAGTGAACTGCAGTGAGCAGTGTCGACTCGCCGTATCAGTGTGGCGAGTGTGAAACCGGCCTAATTCCTTTACAATCCCTTACCCACTCCTGTGACAGTATTGTGTTGTACGTTGACCTGTACACGCAAACGTGATACATAGTAGCGAGTATGGCGTGCTCAAAAACCCCGTTCTAAAATTTATATTTCTTGACGTTTATAACAACAAGCCTTATTCATATTGTATTGTATTTTACAAATTAAGCCCTTTCATTTGATACCCATATTGGGTAGGTTGTAAAAATATATGTTATCCGCCATTTTGATGCGGCGGCCATTTTGGATTAATTATAATAGTTTATCTTATTCTTATCTCTATCTATACCTATATCTATATCTATATCTATATCTATATCTATATCTATATCTATATCTATATCTATATCTATATCTATATCTATATCTATATCTATATCTATATCTATATCTATATCTATATCTATATCTATATCTATATCTATATCTATATCTATATCTATATCTATATCTATATCTATATCTATATCTATATCTATATCTATATCTATATCTATATCTATATCTATATCTATATCTATATCTATATCTATATCTATATCTATATCTATATCTATATCTATATCTATATCTATATCTATATCTATATCTATATCTATATCTATATCTATATCTATATCTATATCTATATCTATATCTATATCTATACTCTATACTAATATTATAAAGAGGAAAGATTTGATTGTTTGTTTGTTTGTTTGTTTGTTTGCATCGAATAGGCTTCAAAACTACTGAACCGATTTGAAAAATTCTTTTACTGTTGGAAAGCTACACTATCCCCGGATGACATAGGCTATATCATATTTTCAAAAAAATTCGGGATCATTAATAAAACTCCGATAATATAACCCAAGGTGTAAAAAAAATACCTAAAATATTCTTTACATCGCGTGCGCTTCGAAAACTATGGATAATAGAGCAAAGTGATGTACTACAGTTTTATAAAGGACATCAATATCTACAATAAAGTCCGCGATGGCATATGTCTAACTATTATAGTTATGCCACAATAAGTGTTTTTTTTTATTTAAAAAACTTAATTGAGATACTGCCACTGGAAAAAGCTCTTTATTTGTATCTTAGTATTAATCCTTATCAAAATAAATTAATTCATATTCAAGACTGCTTAATTACCTTTATATAACTTTTTAAATTATTCAATTCGGACATTCCATTCGAAAGATATCACGAGTTTAATAATTTAAGTATTGGAAAAAAGTTCCTCTGCACTAGGAGAAGCTGACTGACTGATTGACATGTCAATGCAGGGCCTAAACTATAAGGGTTAGAAACTTGAAATTTTGCACAGGGGCTCCTTTTATAACGTGGGGGAGCACTATGAAAAGATTTTTGAAAATTCACTCCCTAAGGGGGTAAAACGGGGGTGCAAAGTTAGTATGAAACTTTGCCGTTTTTGAAGGTATTCGAATGAAATTCAGTATGAAGGTTTTTCATTGAGAGTTATGAAACATGTATAAAATATTTTTTCGAAAAACATCCCTTAAGGGGGTAAATGGGGGGCGCAAAGTTTTATCAACTTTTATATATTTAGGGGTTTATTGTGGGCGAAGCCGCGGGGGAAAGCTATCATTTATAAAGATATCCTGTGAATTATCCAAAATATATAACTAAATCTTTGCAAACCGAAGGAATAAGTTTCCCGGAGCGAAGCGAGGGCGGGTCGCTAGTATGTATATATAAAACTCTCGTGTCACAATGTTAGTTACCATACTCCTCCGAAACGGCTCGACCGATTCTGATGAAATTTTGTGTGCTTATCGAGTAGGTATGAGAATCGAGCAACATCTATTTTTCATAGCCCTAAATGTTAAGGGTGGCTCGCCCTGAATTTCTTTTTTCATTTTTTTGACAAATTTTTTATTCGTTATTTTTTATGGTGTGACATAAAAAAATAAACATGATCCCAAATTTTCACTTCCCTACCCCCGCCCCTCAAATATAAATCGCGCTTTAATCCTTCACAATCTATATGGCGGAACAAAGTTCGCGGGGTGAGCTAGTAGGTATGTATATAAAATTCTCGTGTCACAATGTTAGTTACCATACTCCTCCGAAACGGCTCGACCGATTCTCATGAAATTTTGTATCGGTACATATCGAGTAGGTCTGAGAATCGGCCAACATCTATTTTTCATAACAACGTTCGTGGGGTCAGCTAGTAGTAGTATAATAGATTATTATAGTAGTTATAATAGATTAGTAAAAAAAATTTGTTAATAAACAATAGCAATGTCACGTAACCTAAAGGCGTATTCAAAACAGCTCAATTGGACACTGAGAAGTGGTCTTTAGCTTGCAAGTTTGACCCAAACTAATCAACTAACAGCTTAAATAAAAGCTTGTAATTTATACAGTACTTACGGCCAGTAAACAGAAGAATGCGCACTTTTGAAGGTACATGGTCCCGTCGGTGTCAGCCCAGTACAATCACTGCGGAAGCTGAGTGTTTCTGGATTTTATACTATGCAAGTGACAACGAAACAGTTG
Organism: Ochlodes sylvanus; assembly: GCA_905404295.2. Classification (NCBI taxonomy): domain Eukaryota; kingdom Metazoa; phylum Arthropoda; class Insecta; order Lepidoptera; family Hesperiidae; genus Ochlodes; species Ochlodes sylvanus. Next base: position 1,800,762 of record FR990150.1, read on the forward strand.
TGCAAATTGGAAATATCAATAAGATAAATTAAATTGTTCAAGTGTAACTACTAAAAAAATAAAAATTTTATATTAACAAGTTCAAAACAAGAGGCAGTTATGTGTAGCTGCAGTTTCCTTGCGTTGCCTGATTAACTCCGTACGTGTGCCCTATACACGCCCATGTTTTTTCAAAATGTTTAAAACTAGTAAACCCGCCCTCGCTTCGCTTGGGAAACCTGTCCCTTAGTACCTCAGTACATCTCAAGGGGATTAGACAGCGTTTTCGTTGAAATCTCCCGGACGGTCTGATTTTTTCCGACTTTCTCAACAGTTATCGTCATATTTCAACCAATTTACTCAAAACTTTAATATATTATACATGTAAACTTTCCTCTTGAATCATTATTATATCTATTAAAAAACCGCATCAAAATCCGTTGCGTAGTTTTAAAGATCTAAGCATACATAGGGATATAGGGACAGAGAAAGCGACTTTGTTTTATACTATGTAGTGAAGGGGTAGTGTGTGTCAAAATTCAGATTCAAAAATTATTATTTATTCATGTGGTTAATTTTACGTCCAGGATCTGTACTACAACTTATGAGGGTAGGACCGGGATAACGTCCCACGCTATGTGTAGGACAATGTGACTATTAAAATATATGAATATTAACTAAGTAACAAAAAAACAGCTGGTTAGCAATCATTTTTTTTACCTCGTTATCTATACATGTTGGAAGTGGGGGACTCTTCGATGAAACCACACATTTTGTAGGACAAATATTTTTTCAAGTAATTTAGACCATAATGTTGAGTAAAAAAAAACAACCCGTTAGTAATAAATTTTTTTGAATCGTGAAGTCGACATTATATCCCTGCTATTCCTGTTAGCTCCCACAATCGAGATTTATTCGTTCAGAAATTCTTGGGCGTCTCATCAAAATTAAGCTACTCACGAAAAATTGGCTACAACCCATTAATGGCCCACTACTGAGCACGGGTCTCTCCTCGTACCTGAGGAGGCCTAGAGCATACTCCACCACGCTGCTCCAGTGCGGATTGGTGGAGGGGTTAGTGGCCAACCCAAGTGTCGGAAATTTTAAGCCGCCCGAAGGTCCGACATGGCTTAACGACTGCTACCAAATGATAACAACCGGGACCGACGGCTTTACGTGCCCTCCGAAGCACGGAAGCGCTCAAGAAATTTTTGCCACTAGCGGTCACCCATCCAACTACCGACCGCGCCCGCTGTTGCTTAACTTTGTCGATGACGCAAGCCGCCGGGCTATGAGCGCTTCACGAAAAATCAGCTTGTTAGTAATCAGATAAAAAAAAAATGTACAAGGGATCCCGGACCATTACGTAGACAGACAGACAAAAATTTTGAAGTTCTGCTTAAATTATGAATTAAAGGCGTAATGAATTTAACGTTCAACGTGTTTAATAGTATGTAATTAACTATAGCCATAAAATAAGTATTTAAATTAATTTAAATTACATTTTAATATTTGCGCAACTGTACTTAATAGCGTTATGGCGAAATTAAGTATATTCCACGGAATTTGGACCGTGAAGATGTTATTGGCTAATAATGGTTATTATTAATTATTTAGTTGACGAGGGTTGGCAACTATGTTTTTAAAAGTTATAACATTTAACTTGCAATGTTTATCTGTTCGAGTCAAAGTTGCAAGCTTGAAGGAGTTAGAATACTTAGAACTACATCCTCTTAATCATCATCATCATCGCAACCCATAACTGTCCCACTGCTGGGCACGGGTCTCTTCTCACAATGTGAAGGGTTCAGGCCATAGTCGGATTGACGGACTTCACACACCTTTGAGAACATATGGAGAACTCTCAGGTGTGCAGGTTTCCTCACGATGTTTTCCTTCACAGAAGCAAGTGATAATTAAATTCTAATACGCACATAACTTTTGAAACATAGAGGGACCCTCCGGTTCAGGAGTCCAACGTTCAACCACACGGCAAAATCAAAGCAGTGGCTTTGAGTTTTGACACTTTGAGTGGCGGTTATCTACACTAATATTATAAAGAGGAAAGATTTGTATTTTTGTATGTTACGAATAAACTCAAAAAGTACTGGACCGATTTTAAAAATTCTTTCACTATTCGAAAGCTACATTATCTACGAGTAACATAGGCTAAATTTTATTTTGGAAAAAAAATAGGGATCCTTATAATGTAACCCAAGGTGTAAAAAAAATACCTAAAATATTCTTTACATCGCGTGCGCTGCGAAAACTATGGATAATAGAGCAAAGTGATGTACTACAGTTTTATAAAGGACATCAATATCTACAATAAAGTCCGCGATGGCATATGTCTAACTATTATAGTTATGCCACAATAAGTGTTTTTTTTATTTAAAAAACTTAATTGAGATACTGCCGCTGGAAAAGGCTCTTTATTTGTATCTTAGTATTAATCCTTATCAAAATAAATTAATTCATATTCAAGACTGCTTAAGTACCATTATATAACTTTTTAAATTATTCAATTCGGACATTCCATTCGAAAGATATCACGAGTTTAATAATTTAAGTAGTTATTAGAAAAAAGTTGCTCTGCACTAGGAGAAGCTGACTGACTGATTGACATGTCAATGCAGGGCCTAAACTATAAGGGTTAGAAACTTGAAATTTTGCACAGGGGCTCCTTTTATAACGTGGGGGAGCACTATGAAAAGATTTTTGAAAATTCACTCCCTAAGGGGGTAAAACGGGGGTGCAAAGTTAGTATGAAACTTTGCCGTTTTTGAAGGTATTCGAATGAAATTCAGTATGAAGGTTTTTCATTGAGAGTTATGAAACATGTATAAAATATTTTTTCGAAAAATATCCCTTAAGGGGGTAAGTGGGGGGCGCAAATTTTTATCAACTTTTATATATTTAGGGGTTTATGGCGGGCGAAGCCGCGGGGGAAAGCTATCATTTATAAAGATATCCTGTGAATTATCCAAAATATATAACTAAATCTTTGAAAACCGAAGGAATAAGTTTCCCGAAGCGAAGCGAGGGCGGATCGCTAGTAGTAATATAATTTTAAACCTGTCTAATTGGAAAACTTGATTAATGGTCAACCTCAAACTTCTTTAAACGGTACAAGCTCAGGGTTGATTGGGAGAGAATTCCCTTAGGCATTAAGTCCGCCCTTTGGAAACCTAGTTTAGGTATTACAATAAGAAATAAATAAATAAAAAATGTGTGCAATTCACACATGCTAGAAGTGAATCCTTAAAAAAAAACTAATACTGTCAGTCCAAATGTTGATGTTTTGCCGATGCTTCCTATTTCATTTACTCCCATCGCGTCATTTCCGTTTCATCGAATTCCAAATCACAATGATACTATAGAAGTAGGTACTCACTTCAAAAATCCTTGGTCCCTTGAGTTCCCAATCAACCGCTTCACTGTATTTTTATTCGTGTTCTGCCAGTGACGTTTGGAAGACTCCATTGTCACCTCATCTCCCCTCACCTCACGCTACCACATCTCACCACTTCGCGTCAATCCCGCTAATATCTGCTGTTTTACTACAAAATGACTTACTCCGTTCCAGATCGTTTTGTTTTAAAAATATATCGGTAGCCATTTTGATATGGCGAAATTGTCTTAATTACTTTTAAAACGACACAAAAAAATGACGTCAATGAATTAAAGCAACATTTATTTAATTTATTATTTCGAAATGCGTAAAAGATGTTGTTTGACCACCTGTGTTGACAGAGTTAACACGTAAATTACCTTAACACAATAAAATAATTCTTACCTACTAATATTATGAATGCGAAAGTTACTCTGTTCACGCCAGAACTACTGAATCGATTTAAATGAAATTTACACAGATATACAGGTACACAGATGGTCTAGGCCTAGAGACTCTAGGCCTGAGAAAGGACGTAGGCTGCTTTACTGGCTACTTTTTACTAACATCGGCAGCGCGCACGAAAGTGTCCCGTTCCGCCTGAGCCTGTGCGTGCAAGCGAGAGCGCGCAACAAGCAATAGAGAGGCACGATCTTCCACTCCATCAAAGTATGCAATTTGTCACCAATGTTTTCTTATGATGTTATTACGTAAAATTATTGTCCGTAAACCGATTTTGCAGACAACCATGTTTTAATGCGAAAAATGGGTTGTAAGGGATGGAAGTATCGTCATTTTTCAGAGCTAGAAGCTTGAAGGGGATGAAAGTTGGACCCGGTAGGTGGCGTTGCTGTTGATATGTCACCTAAGCAGTACGAAGTTCGATTTTTGAAGTGAAAGCTTCTATAGTATCGTTGTGGTTTGGAATTAGATGAAACGGAAATGACTTAATCAAAGCAAAACATCAATATTTGGACTGACGGTATTCGATTTTGACGTGACAACGTCTTATAATTCGGTGGCACGCATGAAAAAACATGACTCATGCGTTACCGTCGTTACCGTTGGTGAATTATTATACCAGCGCCATCTATGTATTGTGCAGTGAACAATTATTCATTAAGTTCGATGGGGTCCATTTATCGATGGAGGAAGGCTGGCTGAGCTGGTAGTTCACTCGCAGTACACTAGATGGCGTTGAGTAGTGGGGCGCTATAATTCTGAATCACGATGTAGGATGTATAAGTATCCACATTTTTAATAAATGACTTAACTTGTATTGAAAAAGTGTTCTTTTATTGTGCTTGGCTACTCATTCAAAGGAAATTATTTTCTTAAGACGTTGTCACGTTCAACTATCGTCAGTAAACCGACTTTACAGACAACCAATTTTTTTTTAAGATTTAACTTCTAGCACGTGTGAATTGCATTTTGATTTTTTGTGTCTTCCGGTGGATCCGAGAATAGTTTAGATTCACAATTGGGTCCGATGCAGCTGCTGTCGATGTGTCACTAAATTTGTTTATTACTTAATTATAGAGCAGTACGAACTTCGTTGGGACAGCTGCTTACCTATTTCCTTAACTTATGCACATATTATGTATTGTTGTAAAACAATGGTTTCTCCAATCGTAAGTTATACTTAACCGTATGCAGAAGTTATTAGAGTTCTGTTTTCTGTGTCCGCTGAGATTGTGATGGCAGAGTTATTGTGGAGACCAGGCGGGCTCTTAAAAAAGCCAAAAGGCAAAAACCAAGATATTGACCGTCGATAGGGCTAGCCAATACACGCAGAACGGACCTCTGTCTACTCTGAAGACAGTGAAGGACTCTATTTGCCTTGGGTAGTCAGTCATCAGGGTGGAAAGTGGCAAGGAGAATCGACGACAAACTCAAATAGCCAAAGCTGCTTACGAATCTGGCAAAATAGGAATTTCATCTATAACTTTACAATTCAAGTAATATCACAACCAAAATTATCACCTATCTGGTCAGCATTTTAGGGTCCCAATGTGGCCAAAAGTATTCACATGTATTAAAAAATATATTTACACCCATACGATTTTATTAACATCATACGTTATGTTAGTATGTAACGGATACTTTGAACATGATTTTGACCCCCTTAAAAACGTTTGATTAAATCGAAATTTTGCATACTTTTAAAGGACCGATGGCAAATTAACAATTAGACAGAAAAAAGAAAGAAATAACCGAATTCTTTGATCTCAATTTTGACTCATTTTCAGCGATCAGATTTCGTTCATATTTTGTAGACTTATCAAGGATAGATGTCAAGAAAAAAAGAAAGAAAAATAAAAAAGCAAAAATAAATTATAGTTTATAAAACTAAAAAATACGCTTTTAAAGTAAATTGAAATAAAAAAACAACGGGTTGCACCCCGGGAGTGCCGGCAGAAGTGAAAACTTGAACATTTATTTATTTTTTAAACAGAAGTAAATCAGTTGTCCTACTGCCTACCGAGCTATCTACCGTAGCAACCCTACATTTATACAAAATACCTAGTGTACATATTCAACCCTAGCTTTACGTTGCCATGGCACATTATAAATAACAGTCACCACTGACAGTTTAAAAGGAACCTTATTACAAAGTATCTGAGTAGCGTCTTGATTCTAAAATAAATCATACGATCAGGACACGAGTAGGTACGCGAGTATAACATATTACCCATCCCAAAAAGTTCGCGCCGCTAAAGAACTATTTCTTCAAAAAATAAAAAATAAATCTTAATAAAAGCGTGGGGCGCTTTGTGACGTATCTTTTGTACTATATGTATTTAAAAAATATTATATTTACTATAAAAGCGTCTTTATTAAGCTATTGCATAGCTTTTATCTCGGGCCTTGAGCGTGGGGACCGAATCCAGAAATTCCGTAACGAAAAAAACCTAACACCCCCAATCAGCGCCATCTAGTACCTTAATACTAAGGTATGGTACGTATGTTTTCTACAAGCTAGATGGCGCTGTTCTGATATAACTATATAACTTCTAATAATTATAATTGCATAAGTTGATAAAAAATGCTATGCAATAGCTTTACCGCGGCAGTCTCCGAGTGCCTTTTAGTGTTTTTAAACTATATTTTATTACAATCGTTTCTGGCATCTCTCTTAAGAAAAAGCAAGACCATTCAGAACAAATTATATTGATTTTTGTCTTAATATTTATATTTCTTCTGTGCGTGTATATCACTGATATCCTCCTAAACGGCTGTACCGATTAGGTTGAAAATTTTTGTGTCTTCAGGTGGATCTGAGAATGGTTTAGATTCACAATTGGACCTGGTAGGTGGCGCTGCTGTCGATATGTCACAAAATTTGTTTATTAATTACAGAGCGGAACGAAGTTCGGTGGGACAGCTAGTTTAAAAAATATATTTTTAATAACCTCACATGCGTCATCCGCGGTTGTTTAAACAAACTATTCCAGTGGTTCTCAAACTATTGCAATATGATAATAAATAATAGTAGATCTTCTATAGGTAAACTTATTTTTAAGTATTGCACCCTTCCACTGCCGTCCATGATAACTGTGAACGACGCAGAAAAACACTCACATCGGGACTAGCATTGTTAGTCAGTTAGAAGATTTAGTTAGTTCGTTAGTAGGTATGAGGACTGAGGCAGGGGACTGTTAGTTATTGTTAGTAATAGTCCAGTTAGTAATTGTTATTAAGAGTCTTGTTCTTAACTCGGAACAGCGCTCTTATTTTTCGATACCAGGAATCATATCGATCTAACATTTGAGAAACGCTGTTCTTTAACTAAACTTCAATACAATGACTAAACTCTTAAACTATTCACCCAAATTTGTACAAGTGGCTGCCTTAGTTCTCAAAAGGTATAAATTCTGAGGAAATGGTAACACAAATACAGTGAATTGGCCAGCCTGAGTGTAGCCATGGATCTTCGATTTTCTTTCCTCGTTTGCCTCTTGGCAGTAAGTATAATTTTAATTTTATTAATGTATGTATATTTGTTTGGGGGTTTTGATATGCAATGACTCCTTAGACAAAATGTACATACCATATAAATAACATCAATTAATTATACATGTATACCGCTATTTAAACTCCATGAAACAAACGCATTCTATCTAAATTTTTAGGGGTTTTGATGTGTAATAATTTATTAGACAAAATGTTTATAACATACAAATAACATTAATCTTAATTTTAACATTATAGTAGTTATAGAACAAAGTCGCTGTGTCTGTCTTAAGTTATGTGTGCTTAGATCTTTAAAACTACCTAACGGATTTTGATGAGTTTTTTTTAAATAGATAGAGTGATTCAAGAGGAAGGTTTATAAAAAAACAAAATAAATAAAAATGGGGGAGAAAGGGGTGAAATGGGGCGTGAAAGTTTGTATGGAGAAGCCTTTGTTTTTTAATTTATAGATATGAAATTTGGTATAGGGATAGCTGGAACCCCGTAAATGGATATGGAAGACTTTATGTTGCGAAAAAAAGGGATGAAGGGGTGAGATGGGGTATGAAAATTTGTATTTAGAAGTCTTATGAAATTTGTTTGGAGAAGTATTTATTTTTCAAGTTAGAGATATGAAATTTGGTATAGGGATAGCTGGAACCCCGTGAATGGATATGGAAGACTTTATGTTGCGAAAAAAAGGGATGAAGGGGTGAGATGGGGTATGAAAATTTGTATTTAGAAGTCTTATGAAATTTGTTTGGAGAAGTATTTATTTTTCAAGTTAGAGATATGAAATTTGGTATAGGTATAGCTTGAACCCCGTGAATGGATATGGAAGACTTTATGTTGCGAAAAAAAGGGATGAAGGGGTGAGATGGGGTATGAAAATTTGTATTTAGAAGTCTTATGAAATTTGTTTGGAGAAGTATTTATTTTTCAAGTTAGAGATATGAAATTTGGTATAGGGATAGCTGGAACCCCGTGAATGGATATGGAAGACTTTATGTTGCGAAAAAAAGGGATGAAGGGGTGAGATGGGGTATGAAAATTTGTATTTAGAAGTCTTATGAAATTTGTTTGGAGAAGTATTTATTTTTCAAGTTAGAGATATGAAATTTGGTATAGGGATAGCTGGAACCCCGTGAATGGATATGGAAGACTTTATGTTGCGAAAAAAAGGGATGAAGGGGTGAGATGGGGTATGAAAATTTGTATTTAGAAGTCTTATGAAATTTGTTTGGAGAAGTATTTATTTTTCAAGTTGGTATAGGGATAGCTTGAACCCCGTGAATGGATATGGACTTCTTTTTGTTGCGGATAAAGGGGGTGAAGGGCGGGACCATTTCCGTCCTCAAGGATAGCAACGCATCTGTGACCGAATTAGAACGAGACTCTTAGTAACAATTTATTAACTGGACTTTTACTAACAATAACTAATACTAACAGGACTGACTATTAATAACAGACCCTGTCCTAGTCCTCATACTACTAAACTATCAAACCAACCAACTAATGTTCTAACACCGTCTGCTAACTGACTAACCATCCTAGTCCCGATGTGAGTCTTGTTCTGTGTCGGTCACAGTTGTCATGGGCGGCAGCGGAAGGGTGCTGCATGCTCATTTGCTATCTTAAATACATAAAAAATAAAAATGTGTGCAATTCACACGTGCTAGAAGTGAAACTTCAAAACATAGTTGGTTAGATGTCATAACTATTGTTTTAGCGCTGCGAACTTTAGTTCTAACTCTTTCTTATGTTCCTATTTAATTTTCTCGCACGTTAAAATGTGTCTGTCTTTTTCGTTTCCGTTTCGTTTCATTTGTGCGTCATTACCGTTTCATCGAATTCCAAATCACAATGATATTATAGAAGTTTTAACTTCAAAAATCTGTTATATAAAGTATATTTAATTCTTAGTCATATATTTAATTTCAGGTTTATTTAGTGGCGGCTGAACCTAATCTGAGTAAGTTTAAATATCGCATGTCTATTATTCATAATCGTAATATATAAATCTGTCTGTGTCTGTCCTTCAAAACGATGTGACCGATTTTGTAGAAATGTGTGTATGAGTGAGAATCTGGATGGCTTAGATTCACGATTGGAACCGGTAGGTGGCGCTGTTGTCGAGATTGACATCAGACAAACTATTGAAGACATCGAAGTGCTGTCATAGAAAAAGTTATTGCATTTGATGAGCATTTCCTGAAGGTCAGAACATAAAACATGTTGCAGAACAACATGTGCCACGTTAGCTCATATCACGAATCATTTACTTAATAAAATCAGTTATCATTTTCATTTATTTAATTTACATACAAGGGGTTCCAGTAAAATACTTCATTACCTACATCTATTGAATCCTTATTTGATTTTACAATCATTTCGAATTAATAATGCCCATTGAAGTTATAATGGCAACGGTCTATAGTCGATCAAAACTAAATTTCGACAATTATTCTTCCTTTCCAAACTAACTATAATAATAAAATAAATGTTATTTTTTCTATTGCAATAGATTAAAAATAGTAATAAATGAATTAACATTCAAGTAAATGCTGGCAGCATTTCCTCCCTTTACATCAATCATTACATATTTAAATTTTGCTTTCAGAAGCCCCACATAAGGTGCACAAGAAAAATGGAGGTTGGTACCTGAATAAATAAATAATAAATAAACTAACGCTACACACTCACAGCCCCACACTAGGATTCCCTGTGTCGTGGGTGCCATGGACAACACACAAGACAAGAACACACACACCCAGACCGAGAACGGAAATTTAAATTCATCATTCAAATTTTCGCCTCGCTGGGAATCGAACCCAGGACCCTCGGAACGGCGATCCAGCGTTTTAACCATTGCGTCATCCGGGTCGGCAGAATATTTTATTACTAAGTATTAGTCCAAATAAGCGCAGTAATTACAGAGAGCAGTCTTTTGTGGCGTCATCATAAACACGTCAAGGCCAGCCTAAATCACGCTATCGAAGTTTTCTATATTGCTTGCTCTGGTACATAATGGTAATGGATTCCTAAACTACTTACCGATTTTAAATTAAATTGGCACACCGTGAGCAGTCTGGTCCAACTTGAGAGATAGGATAGTTTTTATATATTTTAAATTGCAAATTAAATTATTTTATGTTTAGTTCATTTTATGTTTAGTTTTATGAATTCCTCATAGATGGCGCTGTTGGTTGATTCGTCAATAAAAGCATTCGTTTGACAACTAGGTTGCGAAGACACCCGGTAGATGGCGTTGTTACTCTATTATAATCACTGAGCCACAGCAACGCGTGGTTGGAACAGCTAGTATTTTAATATAAATTAAACATTAATTTGCATTTGAAACAGACAACCAATCTTCTTTAATAACTTTTTACTTTAAAAACTTTTACTAACGGATTTATTTCTTCTTTGAAACAGGAATACACAAAAAAATAAACAAGCCAGAATATCCTCAAAATCAACAACAGAATTTCGCGCAAACTTCAAGCAGTTACTCTCAAAATAGCCAACAGGCGTCGTCAGCCGAAAATTCTGCCCAATATTCAAGCAGTTATTCCCAAAACAGCCAACAAGCGTCGGAAACTGGAAATGCTGCCCAAACTTCAAGCAGTTACTCTCAAAATAACCAACAGGCGTCGTCAGCCGAAAATTCTGCCCAATCTTCAAGCAGTTACTCCCAAAATAGCCAACAGGCGTCGACAAATGGAAATGCTGCCCAAACTTCAAGCAGTTACTCTCAAAATAGCCAACAGGCGTCGTCAGCCGAAAATTCTGCCCAATCTTCAACCAGTTACTCCCAAAATAGCCAACAGGCGTCGACAAATGGAAATGCTGCCCAAACTTCAAGCAGTTCCTCTCAAAATAGCCAACAGGCGTCGTCAACTGGAAATGCTGCCCAAACTTCAAGCAGTTCCTCTCAAAATAGCCAACAGGCGTCGTCAACTGGAAATGCTGCCCAAACTTCAAGTCAACAGTCTACCGCAAGGAAACAACATTTCAAACATCACAGATCCCATCACCACAAATCCCCAAGACATGGCAGACATGGCAGACATGGCAGACATGGCCATCGCCACCACCGTCGCCGTGGTCAACGAGTGAACAATGCAGTCAAAGACGCACTCCAATTGGTCAACATCTTGAAGAATAAGCTGAAATTCGGTAAGTGCTGATAATAAAATGAACTTCAATTCAGAACATCACATTAGTAAATAAGTACTTAAGTCTTCTCTCAAAAAATTGTAAAACACAAAAAAATCGCTTAGTTGGTACGTATAAACACGCGGTCGCTTCTCACTACTCTAAGGCCTCTTTTACATGATACCAGTTTCTTGCCTGTTGCATACAATAAAATTGGAGCAATAAATGACTTGCATGGTCTAAACAACTCGTGACATTCTTGACCTGTTGCACAACTTTCGTTTCAAGTTTCGCTTTTGGTGTAAACAGCATAATTCTTATTTAATTATTGTATTAAATGATCCCTGAATTTGCAAACATTAGTGCAGTGAGTGAGGGTGTTGATCGTTACTGCTCTTCCGTGGCACGAAATATTGTAAAGAAAACAATGTAAAAATTAAAAGTATTAAAATAAATTTATATTTTCAGCATCCCATGAACATTCATTCATCTGCGTGTAAACAGCCGCTTACAATTCTCGAATGGCAATTATTGCGCGTATTTAATTGCATTCAATTAATGCTCTTGCATGGACAAGGAATTGGTATCGTGTAAATGAGAAGAAGATGCCATTCTAGCCCATGATCCCATACTTCAATGAGCATTGTCCTTTAATTCGATCCTGGATTAAGTTAAAATTTTTTTGTTATACAGCCGATGTAGAATCCACGGTCCATCAATTCTTGAACATCTGCGGATTTAAAAGTAAGTATCAATTTATTTATTCAATTTAATAAACCTAAATACACGCTGCGTCAGTAATAATGAAGCGTTCATAGCCCGGCCTGTATCCTAAGTGATCGACGGAGTTAGTCAACAGCGGGCGGTCGATAGGTGACCGCTCTAATGGCCCACATGTTCCAAAGCTGGACAAAGGTATAGTAAGGTATAGTATAGGAAAAATAATAATTGGTTGTCTGTAAAGTCGGTTTACTGACGATAGTTGAACGTGACAACGTCTTAAGAAAATAATTTCCTTTGAATGAGTAGGCAAGCACAATAAAAGAACACTTTTTCAATACAAGTTAAGTCATTTATTAAAAATGAATGCTGGATACTTATACATCCTACATAAACCCTTACTAGCGTGATTCAGAATTATAGCGCCCCACTACTCAACGCCATCTAGTGTACTGCGAGTGAACTACCAGCTCAGCCAGCCTTCCTCCATCGATAAATGGACCCAATCGAACTTAATGAATAATTGTTCACTGCACAATACATAGATGGCGCTGGTATAATAATTCACTAACGGTAACGACGGTAACGCATGAGTCATGTTTTTTCATGCGTGCCACCGAATTATAAGACGTTGTCACGTCAATAATAAATAAAAACTTGAGAGGTGTCAAGGGACACCCGGATGGAACGCAGTTCCTTTCGATTAATTAGTGAAGAAATTGTAATAAAATTTTATTCCAACAAAATTAAAAACAATATGAATATTTCCCACTGGTAGCGTCATCTATCGTCAGTGACGCTAAACCTACAAATCTGAAAATGTCAAGTGTGGCACACTGCTGCCATCTATCGGCAAACAAAAACTAATGACAAAACTACGCATTTGCTTATTACAAAAACGCTCCACGAGATGGCGCTGTACACAATATATGCAAAAAGTGTCGTTACAACTTTTCGTGATAATTGCGTCTAGCCCCCTTTCGCAACGCGCGATAAGGAACTTCGTTCCAATAAATAAATAAAAGTAAAGGCCACTCCGTACGGTCTTGGATCCAACGGTTCCCTGCTGGCGTTAGGCCATCAGTCTACTTGTTCGAGGGTCCTATGGTAATACCAAGGCATAGTAAGCATTCGAGGCGTAAACGGAGAAGAGATATAGTTATGGATGGCATCTATCTCACTCACATAAGAATAGGAACAACTTACGCCGATGGCACCAAAAAAATCGGTTGCCCGTAAAGTCGGTTTACGGACGATAGTTTTACGTGATAACGACATAAAGAAACGTTGATGAAAACACGTTATCGGGTATTCAACATTTGTTATAAAAATGGCTTACGGTTAAAGGTGGTCGGGGGTTATTTTAAAAGTTCTCGAAGACGCTCGCGTGGCGGCGTTCCAGTAGCAGAACTATTCTAACTGCTAGCTCTGACGTCACGCTCTTACGTCACGCACTGACGTCAGCGCAACGGGAAACTTTTCGTGCGTGCAGCCCTCTATTCATAAGACGTTATCACGTCAAAAACGAGAGACTTTATTATGTTGAATTTTTCTTGTGCCACATATGATTGTACTTTCTTGTGCTTTCTTATGTTGGGCATGCTCACCAGATGTCTATATGTCTATATGTCTATATGTCTATATGTCTATATGTCTATATGTCTATATGTCTATATGTCTATATGTCTATATGTCTATATGTCTATATGTCTATATGTCTATATGTCTATATGTCTATATGTCTATATGTCTATATGTCTATATGTCTATTCTTCTCAGTCCACTTCTTAAACACATTTAATTTTATTTGTTTTCAGATGAAGTCGAATCGCAAGAAGTATTCCACAAACTGACAGGATACCGTGGTAAGTGTTTAGCACTAATTTAAATATATGTTTACAGAACACTCAGTATTGAGCTAGGTGTGCCGTAATATCGTTTACAATTGCCGTTTAAAATTCAAATATATGTGCAAACGATTGGAATAAATTGCCGCGAAGTAATCCCCTTCCATTACATCTTCAAGTCAAGCAAGACTTCTAAGTTCGCGCGCTTCACCACCAAGACTACATCACTGCGTACCGTCAGGTGGTATTGTAGTCAAGTATTATTGAGGTAACAAACGAGCATGCACCATGCTTCAGCTACCGCCCATGACAATTGAGACCGTCTTAAAACAAGACTCAAATGGGGCTTAAGATGGTCAAGTAAGCAGATGTTAGACCGTTAGTTGGTTAGTTTGTTAGTAACAGTTAGTTGTAAGTAATGAGTAAGTTTGTTCGTCGTTAAATGGAATGAATCCAATAATAATTTTATTAATTACATTCGTAATCACTTGTAATATCACGTGGCCTTGAATTTATGTACACTTTTTCAAATATTGGCTACAATTATGAACAAAATTTTAACACTTGAAACACTTGAACAAACCTTGTTCGTAATAAAGCTAATCTTATCTTGCAAATATTGTCATTACTTACGTAAATAACTACGTAGTTAGCGTTCAAGAATTTTTGTCATTGCCGCGGCTCGTTTGCATGAGAATCGGCCTGATTGAGGCCTAGAATTGGCTCCCAATCCCATGCCGGCACCAAGGTGTAAGCGACAGACGGCATGCTAGGCAGTAGGGCTGAAGCTCTGGCTAGCTACCGCTTGCTCGGGTAAGCCAAACGACTTATCGTGACTCCACAGATTGGCTTCAACCCATTAATGGCCCACTACTGAGCACAGGACTCTCCTCATACCTGAGGAGGCCTAGAGCATACTCCACCACGCTGCGAGCGTGCGGATAGGTGGAGGGGTTAGTGGCCAACCCAAGTGTCGGAAATTTTTATGCCGCCCGAAGGCATCCGACAAGTCTTAACTAATTCGGTCATAGATATGATGCTACCCTTGAGGTCTAAGAAATTATGCTGTAAAAAATGTAATCAACACTTTTCTGTAATACAAGACGTATTATGGTAGGTACTAAGTACCGTGGCGGGCGTTGGTACTACCCCAGGAGAACACTAGGCTCTACCACCTATTGATATGTTTAAAGTTTTAATTAATTATTCTTCTCCCACAGATATCCATAAGGCAGTGAGCTACATCAAGCAAGTCACTGGACTAAGTAGTAAGTGATATTTTTACATTTTATTATTTCTCTAGTACCCGACATTCTGTTATACTTGAACATTATACTTGAACAAACGTCTCCCCCTGTCATACCACTTTAGAGGATACCTACTTCAAATGAATCTTTACCTGACTCGAAATGAGTTTTTACCTGACATGAAATAAATTTTAACTGACCACTTAAAAGCTATCTTACCTGTGTAGAACTAAATATAGACTATAAATTATAATTTATTTTTCAGGCCGCAAGGATATCACGACATTCCTGACACTCTGCAGAGCTTCTAGATCTTGGAACTACGTCTTTGAATTCATATACAGTTTTGAACGTACAACAAGTAGGTTACATTTAATAATTACCATTGCTGTTTATAGACTGGGATAATGCTTCTTACATTGCGTTGTATTTGAATAGTTTGAAATAAATTTTGTTTACCAAATGTGTCGTCAATGTAAAAGTATTTAATTTCGACAATTCATTGCGTACCGCGAAGGGTTGGTAACCTTACCCGTGTTGATGGTCCTGCCTATACAATGGAGTTAAAAAAATGTATAAATTTTATCTAGAGACAATTACTAATTTTTTTTATAAATTTAACATGATTAATTTTAATTATTTAATTGCTCCAATTATCCTTTTGCTAATGAAATAATTATAAGTTTTTGTTTTATGTTCAATAAAATCTTAATTAATATTTTCTTTCAGATCTTTCTGTAATCGTCCGACTTCTCCGACTGGTGACGCGAAAGACGAGTAAGTAATTAGGCCTCTTAGTTAGTAATGAGGCCTCTTCATAGCTTGTCTTGCTAATAAAACAAAAAACTTACAAGAAAAAAAATGTGTGAGTACTTATGTACACGCGTTAGAAGTTATACTTCAAAGAAACAAGATAAAAATCTTTTCAATAATTTATTCATGTATTATAATAATATAATGATAATAATTATTATTATTTTATTATCTATTATTAATTTATTTATAAACTTATTACACATTATATAAGAATGTGAAAATTTATTTTAGTTTATGATGTAAATAAAAATTTGACATTCACATGACTTACGACATTGACAATAACAAAAACTAAAATGTTGACTATAGTTAACTTCAGGGTGTCGAGCTAACTTCAGGGTGTCGGTTTTCATGACGGTGTGCGCGCGCATCGTAAAAATTTACTCTCATCATTTTTCCCTAACGCACCAAAAGAAGTATAACTTCAAAAAACAACACCAATATTATAAAGAAGAATTAAATTTGTATATTTGAATGCTTGTAATGAAAAAACTCAAAAAATTCTGGACCGATTTTAAAAATACTTTCACCACTAGAATGCTGCAATGATCTTCATTGTAGCTGTCAGATGAGTAACGCAGGCTATAATTACTATTGTTGCGTTACGTTGCGTCTTCGCGCACTTGGTTTGGTAGACTATGGTCTGTACCACACGTAGTGAGAAACCCTTGCCCAGCAGTGGGACAGTTATGTGATGGTGATGATAATGATCTGTTGTTTTCCAGATGTGTTGGAAGCTTACAGCGATATCGGAAGATACACAGGCAAAGGAAACATCAATGGATTGATTGAGATCCTAATCAGAATTACCGGTCAAAGAGGTAAGAATTAGGTTTGGTAACAAGATGTTAAAAATTCAATATTTAACAGGTATTGCAATTTAGCGAAACGGCTTTTGTTAAAAATTTTGGCAAAGTTAAAAAAATACTTCAGATATTTTTTATTTTAATAAAAATTAGCAGCATAATACATGGTGCTTGATACAAATATTATCATTTGCAGATGTAAAAAGCATTGGAAAGTACTGTCAACGCTGGGGCCAAGGAAATGGTACGTAATTTTCTGTTATTAGCCGACAAAGCAGTCGAATATCCACCTGATGGTCAGTTACCATCAACAACACCAAACATCACCCATGGAGTGTAGAACTAAGGAGCATCATCTAATATAGATAAAATATGTGTCTGCTTAAGACCGCACGGCAGAAGTGAAAACGTCATTTTCAATCGTAATTTATATAGGTACAATAATCATGCTTTTTATTTACATTATGGTGTACCTTCAAAAAAATTCTTTTCCCAGATGTACCCTGAACATAAAAAGTTTTCGGAACACTGCCTGCCTTAGACGACAAACAATTGGGAATTTGGAAAAAAATGTTATTTTATGTATTTTAAATACTTTATTATTAATAATACCTGTATTTGATGCGACAAACTTAAAAAAAATGTTTTCATTTAATTATAAACAATTAAAAATTTATAAAATTTCAAAAAGAATCACGTTACTATGAACGCGCCACAATTGGTAACCATAGCTGTGACGTCATAATGTTAAAGCTATTAAATAAAAGTGCAGCGTTTACGGCTATTACACGTGACTTGTCATTAATATTGACAAGTCACAATATAAACTACAATGAGTGAAAACTAACGTTATGACGTCACACGCACTCGAGTTTGTTCGGAAACTGTCGGCGTGTATTCGGTACTGGGTTCAAAAAATAATTTGTATTTTGATATAACCTTGGAAAAATTTTTTTTTTTGTAAGAAAACTTATGTATGATCTTTCCATTTATCACAATAAAAATTCATACAAATGGTCAATCGAATTCACTTACACCACAAATACGTAAACGACTACTTAATTGTAAAATAAGTCTAGAATATAAAATAATATTCCAGTCAGATAAAACCAAATCCACTTTTTCCAGGTGTTGAAGGTGTCAACAGAATAATTATTAAATTAATTAGTACAAGAAGCTGGAAGGAATTCGTTATAAAATACTATATATCGAAATCTAGTAACCAATCAAACAACTCAACGAGCACTGGATCAAACAGTAATACGAGCGCAACAAACAACTCCAGCTCTAACAACAGTGAGACAAACAGCAATAATAGCGCAACAAACAACAGTGGAACAACAAGCACCACTGACACATCAAGCAACACTAACGCTTCAAGCAACTCCGGCTCTAACAGCAGTGGAACAACAAGCAACACTGACACATCAAGCAACATTAACGCTTCAAGCAACTCCAGCTCTAACAGCAGTGGAACAGCAAGCAACACTGACACATCAAGCAACACTAACGCTTCAAGCAACTCCGGCTCTAACAGCAGTGGAACAACAAGCAACACTGACACATCAAGCAACACTAACGCTTCAAGCAACTCCGGCTCTAACAGCAGTGGAACAACAAGCAACACTGACACATCAAGCAACATTAACGCTTCAAGCAACTCCGGCTCTAACAGCAGTGGAACAGCAAGCAACACTGACACATCAAGCAACACTAACGCTTCAAGCAACTCCGGCTCTAACAGCAGTGGAACAGCAAGCAACACTGACACATCAAGCAACACTAACGCTTCAAGCAACTCCGGCTCTAACAGCAGTGGAACAACAAGCAACACTGACACATCAAGCAACACTAACGCTTCAAGCAACTCCGGCTCTAACAGCAGTGGAACAACAAGCAACACTGACACATCAAGCAACATTAACGCTTCAAGCAACTCCGGCTCTAACAGCAGTGGAACAACAAGCAACACTGACACATCAAGCAACACTAACGCTTCAAGCAACTCCGGCTCTAACAGCAGTGGAACAACAAGCAACACTGACACATCAAGCAACACTAACGCTTCAAGCAACTCCGGCTCTAACAGCAGTGGAACAACAAGCAACACTGACACATCAAGCAACACTAACGCTTCAAGCAACTCCGGCTCTAACAGCAGTGGAACAACAAGCAACACTGACACATCAAGCAACACTAACGCTTCAAGCAACTCCGGCTCTAACAGCAGTGGAACAACAAGCAACACTGACACATCAAGCAACATTAACGCTTCAAGCAACTCCGGCTCTAACAGCAGTGGAACAACAAGCAACACTGACACATCAAGCAACACTAACGCTTCAAGCAACTCCGGCTCTAACAGCAGTGGAACAACAAGCAACACTGACACATCAAGCAACACTAACGCTTCAAGCAACTCCGGCTCTAACAGCAGTGGAACAACAAGCAACACTGACACATCAAGCAACACTAACGCTTCAAGCAACTCCGGCTCTAACAGCAGTGGAACAACAAGCAACACTGACACATCAAGCAACATTAACGCTTCAAGCAACTCCGGCTCTAACAGCAGTGGAACAGCAAGCAACACTGACACATCAAGCAACACTAACGCTTCAAGCAACTCCGGCTCTAACGGCAGTAGTGGAACAACAAGCACCACTGACACATCAAGCAACATTAACGCTTCAAGCAACTCCGGCTCTAACAGCAGTGGAACAGCAAGCAACACTGACACATCAAGCAACACTAACGCTTCAAGCAACTCCGGCTCTAACAGCAGTGGAACAACAAGCAACACTGACACATCAAGCAACACTAACGCTTCAAGCAACTCCGGCTCTAACGGCAGTAGTGGAACAACAAGCACCACTGACACATCAAGCAACATTAACGCTTCAAGCAACTCCGGCTCTAACAGCAGTGGAACAGCAAGCAACACTGACACATCAAGCAACACTAACGCTTCAAGCAACTCCGGCTCTAACGGCAGTAGTGGAACAACAAGCACCACTGACACATCAAGTAACACTAACGCTTCAAGCAACTCCGGCTCTAACGGCAGTAGTGGAACAACAAGCACCACTGACACATCAAGCAACATTAACGCTTCAAGCAACTCCGGCTCTAACAGCAGTGGAACAGCAAGCAACACTGACACATCAAGCAACACTAACGCTTCAAGCAACTCCGGCTCTAACGGCAGTAGTGGAACAACAAGCACCACTGACACATCAAGCAACATTAACGCTTCAAGCAACTCCGGCTCTAACAGCAGTGGAACAGCAAGCAACACTGACACATCAAGCAACACTAACGCTTCAAGCAACTCCGGCTCTAACGGCAGTAGTGGAACAACAAGCACCACTGACACATCAAGCAACATTAACGCTTCAAGCAACTCCGGCTCTAACAGCAGTGGAACAGCAAGCAACACTGACACATCAAGCAACACTAACGCTTCAAGCAACTCCGGCTCTAACGGCAGTAGTGGAACAACAAGCACCACTGACACATCAAGTAACACTAACGCTTCAAGCAACTCCGGCTCTAACAGCAGTGGAACAACAAGCAACACTGACACATCAAGCAACACCAACGCTTCAAGCAACTCCGGCTCTAACAGCAGTGGAACAACAAGCACCACTGACACATCAAGCAACACCAACGCTTCAAGCAATTCCGGCTCTAACAGCAGTGGAACAACAAGCACCAATGACACATCAAGCAACACCAACGCTTCAAGCAACTCCGGCTCTAACAGCAGTGGAACAACAAGCACCAATGACACATCAAGCAACACCAATGCTTCAAGCAACTCCGGCTCTAACAGCAGTGGAACAACAAGCACCGATGACACATCAAGCAACACCAACGCTTCAAGCAACTCCGGCTCTAACAGCAGTGGAACAACAAGCACCGATGACACATCAAGCAACACCAACGCTTCAAGCAACTCCGGCTCTAACAGCAGTGGAACAACAAGCACCGATGACACATCAAGCAACACCAACGCTTCAAGCAACTCCGGCTCTAACAGCAGTGGAACAACAAGCACCGATGACACATCAAGCAACACCAACGCTTCAAGCAATTCCGGCTCTAACAGCAGTGGAACAACAAGCACCAATGACACATCAAGCAACACCAACGCTTCAAGCAACTCCGGCTCTAACAGCAGTGGAACAACAAGCACCAATGACACATCAAGCAACACCAATGCTTCAAGCAACTCCGGCTCTAACAGCAGTGGAACAACAAGCACCAATGACACATCAAGCAACACCAACGCTTCAAGCAACACCGGCTCTAACAGCAGTGGAACAACAAGCACCAATGACACATCAAGCAACACCAACTCTTCAAGCAACTCCGGCTCTAACAGCAGTGGAACAACAAGAACCACTGACACATCAAGCAACACTAACGCTTCAAGCAACTCCGGCTCTAACAGCAGTGGAACAACAAGCACCAATGACACATCAAGCAACACCAACGCTTCAAGCAACTCCGGCTCTAACAGCAGTGGAACAACAAGCACCACTGACACATCAAGCAACACCAACGCTTCAAGCAACTCCGGCTCTAACAGCAGTGGAACAGCAAGCAACACTGACACATCAAGCAACACTTACGCTTCAAGCAACTCCGGCTCTAACAGCAGTGGAACAACAAGCACCAATGACACATCAAGCAACACTAACGCTTCAAGCAACTCCGGATCTAACAGCAGTGGAACAACAAGCACCAATGACACATCAAGCAACACCAACGCTTCAAGCAACTCCGGGTCTAACAGCAGTGGAACAACAAGCACCAATGACACATCAAGCAACACCAACGCTTCAAGCAATTCCGGCTCTAACAGCAGTGGAACAACAAGCACCAATGACACATCAAGCAACACCAACGCTTCAAGCAACTCCGGCTCTAACAGCAGTGGAACAACAAGCACCAATGACACATCAAGCAACACCAATGCTTCAAGCAACTCCGGCTCTAACAGCAGTGGAACAACAAGCACCAATGACACATCAAGCAACACCAACGCTTCAAGCAACACCGGCTCTAACAGCAGTGGAACAACAAGCACCAATGACACATCAAGCAACACCAACTCTTCAAGCAACTCCGGCTCTAACAGCAGTGGAACAACAAGCACCAATGACACATCAAGCAACACCAACGCTTCAAGCAACTCCGGCTCTAACAGCAGTGGAACAACAAGCACCACTGACACATCAAGCAACGCTAACGCTTCAAGCAACTCCGGCTCTAACAGCAGTGGAACAACAAGCAACACTGACACATCAAGCAACACTAACGCTTCAAGCAACTCCGGCTCTAACAGCAGTGGAACAACAAGCACCACTGACACATCAAGCAACACTAACGCTTCAAGCAACTCCGGCTCTAACAGCAGTGGAACAGCAAGCAACACTGACACATCAAGCAACACTAACGCTTCAAGCAACTCCGGCTCTAACGGCAGTAGTGGAACAACAAGCACCACTGACACATCAAGCAACACTAACGCTTCAAGCAACTCCGGCTCTAACAGCAGTGGAACAACAAGCAACACTGACACATCAAGCAACACCAACGCTTCAAGCAACTCCGGCTCTAGCAGCAGTGGAACAACAAGCACCACTGACACATCAAGCAACACTAACGCTTCAAGCAACTCCGGATCTAACAACAGTGGAACAACAAGCACCAATGACACATCAAGCAACACCAACGCTTCAAGCAACTCCGGCTCTAACAGCAGTGGAACAACAAGCACCAATGACACATCAAGCAACACCAACGCTTCAAGCAACTCCGGCTCTAACAGCAGTGGAACAACAAGCACCACTGACACATCAAGCAACACTAACGCTTCAAGCAACTCCGGCTCTAACAGCAGTGGAACAAAAAGCAACACTGACACATCAAGCAACACCAACGCTTCAAGTAACTCCGGCTCTAACAGCAGTGGAACAACAAGCACCAATGACACATCAAGCAACACCAACGCTTCAAGCAACTCCGGCTCTAACAGCAGTGGAACAACAAGCACCACTGACACATCAAGCAACACTAACGCTTCAAGCAACTCCGGCTCTAACAGCAGTGGAACAAAAAGCAACACTGACACATCAAGCAACACTAACGCTTCAAGCAACTCCGGCTCTAACAGCAGTGGAACAACAAGCACCACTGACACATCAAGCAACACTAACGCTTCAAGCTACTCCGGCTCTAACAGCAGTGGAACAGCAAGCAACACTGACACATCAAGCAACACCAACGCTTCAAGCAACACCGGCTCTAACAGCAGTGGAACAACAAGCACCACTGACACATCAAGCAACACTAACGCTTCAAGCAACTCCGGCTCTAACAGCAGTGGAACAAAAAGCAACACTGACACATCAAGCAACACTAACGCTTCAAGCAACTCCGGCTCTAACAGCAGTGGAACAGCAAGCACCACTGACACATCAAGCAACACTAACGCTTCAAGCAACTCCGGCTCTAACGGCAGTAGTGGAACAACAAGCACCACTGACACATCAAGCAACGCTAACGATTCAAGCAACTCCGGCTCTAACGGCAGTAGTGGAACAACAAGCACTACTGACACATCAAGCTACGCTAACGATTCAAGCAACTCCGGCTCTAACGGCAGTAGTGGAACAACAAGCACCACTGACACATCAAGCAACACTAACGCTTCAAGCAACTCCGGATCTAACAACAGTGGAACAGCAAGCAACACTGAAACATCAAGCAACACTAACGCTTCAAGCAACTCCGGCTCTAACAGCAGTGGAACAACAAGCAACACTGACACATCAAGCAACACCAACGCTTCAAGCAACTCCGGCTCTAACAGCAGTGGAACAACAAGCAACACTGACACATCAAGCAACACTAACGCTTCAAGCAACTCCGGCTCTAACAGCAGTGGAACAACAAGCACCAATGACACATCAAGCAACACCAACGCTTCAAGCAACTCCGGCTCTAACAGCAGTGGAACAACAAGCACCAATGACACATCAAGCAACACCAACGCTTCAAGCAACTCCGGCTCTAACAGCAGTGGAACAACAAGCACCAATGACACATCAAGCAACACCAACGCTTCAAGCAACTCCGGCTCTAACAGCAGTGGAACAACAAGCACCAATGACACATCAAGCAACACCAACGCTTCAAGCAACTCCGGCTCTAACAGCAGTGGAACAACAAGCACCAATGACACATCAAGCAACACCAAAGCTTCAAGCAACTCCGGCTCTAACAGCAGTGGAACAACAAGCACCACTGACACATCAAGCAACACCAACGCTTCAAGCAACTCCGGATCTAACAACAGTGGAACAACAAGCACCAATGACACATCAAGCAACACCAACGCTTCAAGCAACTCCGGCTCTAACAGCAGTGGAACAACAAGCACCAATGACACATCAAGCAACACCAACGCTTCAAGCAACTCCGGCTCTAACAGCAGTGGAACAACAAGCACCAGTGACACATCAAGCAACACCAACGCTTCAAGCAACTCCGGCTCTAACAGCAGTGGAACAACAAGCACCAATGACACATCAAGCAACACAAACGCTTCAAGCAACTCCGGCTCTAACAGCAGTGGAACAACAAGCACCAATGACACATCAAGCAACACCAACGCTTCAAGCAACTCCGGCTCTAACAGCAGTGGAACAAAAAGCAACACTGACACATCAAGCAACGCTAACGCTTCAAGCAACTCCGGCTCTTACGGCAGTAGTGGAACAACAAGCACCACTGACACATCAAGCAACGCTAACGCTTCAAGCAACTCCGGCTCTAACGGCAGTAGTGGAACAACAAGCACCACTGACACATCAAGCAACGCTAACGATTCAAGCAACTCCGGCTCTAACGGCAGTAGTGGAACAACAAGCACCACTGACACATCAAGCACCACCAACGCTTCAAGCAACTCCGGCTCTAACAGCAGTGGAACAACAAGCACCAATGACACATCAAGCAACACCAACGCTTCAAGCAACTCCGGCTCTAACAGCAGTGGAACAACAAGCACCAATGACACATCAAGCAACACCAACGCTTCAAGCAACTCCGGCTCTAACAGCAGTGGAACAACAAGCACCAATGACACATCAAGCAACACTAACGCTTCAAGCAACTCCGGCTCTAACAGCAGTGGAACAGCAAGCAACACTGACACATTAAGCAACACTAACGCTTCAAACAACTTCGGCTCTAACAACAGTGGAACAACAAGCACCACTGACACATCAAGCAACACTAACGCTTCAAGCAACTCCGGCTCTAACAGCAGTGGAACAGCAAGCAACACTAACGCTTCAAGCAACTCCGGCTCTAACAGCAGTGGAACAACAAGCACCACTGACACATCAAGCAACACTAACGCTTCAAGCAACTCCGGCTCTAACAGCAGTGGAACAGCAAGCAACACTAACGCTTCAAGCAACTCCGGCTCTAACAGCAGTGGAACAGCAAGCACCACTGACACATCAAGCAACACTAACGCTTCAAGCAGCTCCGGCTCTAACAGCAGTGGAACAGCAAGCAACACTGACACATCAAGCGACACTAACGCTTCAAGCAACTCCGGCTCTAACAGCAGTGAAACAACAAGCACCACTGACACATCAAGCAACACTAACGCTTCAAACAACTCCAGCTCTATCAACAGTGAATCAAACAGCAATAATACCTCAACAAACAATTCCAGCTCTAGCAACAGTGGATCAAACAGCAATAACTCATCAAACATCTCCAGCTCTAGCAACAGTGGATCTAACAGCAATACCTCATCAACCAACTCTAGCTCTAACAGCAGTGGATCAAACAGCAATACTAGCTCAGCAAACGACTCAAACAGCAGTAGTAACAGCGATCAAGCGAGCAGCACTGGTATCCAAACTAAGCCAGGTAAGGTTTATTAATGAATGGTTATTGTTAGTGATAAAAGATGACGTAGCATTTCAATGTCCTATAAGCTAGCAGTTAGAATAGTTCTGTTCAGTTAAATAGTGGTTCTGATGCCATTCTAGCCCATTGTCCCAATACTTCAATGAACATTGTCCTTTGTCGTATTAGGCTTGCCTAAAATTTTGGCTGTAATCCCATCCATGTAAAGCTGAAACTCGGCTGGCTAGCTAGCCGTTTACTGCGTCAAGTACTAAACGACTTATAGTGTTTCAGCGCGATGTCTGAGACCCAGTCTCTTATTTTTCTTCCTTCTTCGTTGGCCGGCAACATCGGTGATATCTTTGACGCCACCGACGTTAGTGGAAGAGTGACTTACCAGTGAGTCGTATACATTAATCTCCCTGACGGGATACGCCTAATAACATGACTTCCTTTTCAGGTAACGAACAAGCCCTGCAAACTGACTTGAACCTCAAGATCCTGATACTGCCAAAGGGCCCCAAAGGAACCAAAAACTGCTACTGCACATGCGAGAGCCAGGCACCACCGAAAATGATGCCAGCTCGCGTGCTCCCTATCTCGCTCAGACGGAATTAAAACCTACTTTGTTTCAAACAATGATATTATAAGTAACAAATGTGTAGATATGTCAGTTGTGCGCTAGTGAGGCAGTCAAATTCGGATAATTTGTAGTTATTAGCTAATTCCGTAATTATCTTTCGCATCCAATAACAGTAATGTCCTCGGAGCAGACAAAAAATATTGCAACTCGCGTTTTATGGACGTAAGGTATCTATACCTATTTATAATAACATTGTCAAGGACTAAGTATTTACGGACCTCAAAACGACCATCGGCTTCTACTCGATACGATAAAAGGATTTGTACACTATTTTTAGATATGTTTTAAAGTGTAATTTTACATAAAAATATCTTGTAATATCTTCTTTTACATTTGCTACATTAAATAAAAAAGAATGATTATTTTTCGCCCTTTTTTCATACGTCGAAAGTAATCTAGAACCATAGTTGATAATTTTTAATGTAACCGTCAATGTGTCATTTGACCGCTAGTGGCAAAAAATTCTTGGGCGATTCCGTGCTTCGGAGGATTTCGGTCCCGGTTGTTATCACTTGGCAGCAGTCGTTAAGCCATGTCGGAGGCCTTCGGGCGGCATAAAAACTTCCGACACCATGGCCACTAACCCGTCAACCAATCCGCACTCGAGCAG
The DNA here is from genome assembly GCA_905404295.2 of Ochlodes sylvanus. Taxonomy (NCBI): domain Eukaryota; kingdom Metazoa; phylum Arthropoda; class Insecta; order Lepidoptera; family Hesperiidae; genus Ochlodes; species Ochlodes sylvanus. The sequence goes on from FR990150.1 coordinate 1,827,873, forward strand.
CGTGTTAGAGTATGCTCTAGGCCTCCTCAGGTATGAGGAGAGATCTCATCAAACTAGCGCTAACAGTGCGTACTAAGGAACATGTTACCCGAAGCGAAGCGAGGGCGGGGCCACCAGTACATACTCGTACATAATTATAAAAAACTTGAGAGGTGTCAAGGGACACCCGGATGGAACGAAGTTTCTTTCGATTAATTAGTGAAGAAATTGTAAAAAAAATATAATATTTAGATTATGTATAAAAATACACATACATATATATATAACTATTATATATGTTATACTAATAGTATAAAACATGCGCACGCCGCACGGCTTACAATAGCTTACTATAGCAAAATTTGCACAGCAATAAATGACCGCAGTTGTACTGATTATGCTCCGGATACTGCAATTTACTAACTTAGCACAGTAATAAAGGCCCCACGGCGATGCGTACGTTGTGCGTCTCCGATAGTGGCGAGAAGAACGTCGTAAGCGCCGCAGGAATTGAATACACTTACGCGTCTTGGTGGAGCACTTAGGAAGCAAATAAAAGTGTCGTGACAACTTTTCGTAAGAATTTTTTCCGTCTAGCCCCCTTTCACAACGCGCGATAAGGAACTTCGTTCCAAAAGCGAAAGATCACTCACGCTTCACGAAATATTGAAAACCGCTTGACGTGTAATGATGAAATTTGGCGGACGGTAGTTTATAGTTAGTAGACGTATTGATTTTGCCACATTCCACCCCTAAGGGGGTAAAATAGGGATTGAGAGTTTGTAAAAATTACCTTCGATTTTAAAGCAAATACTTACTATTTAAATCGGTCTTTGGGATTACACTTAGAAATAATGAAACACCTGTTTCAACCCCTAAGGGGGTAAACAAGGGATAAAAGTGCCTCCACGTGGGCGAAGCCGCGGGCATCAGCTTGCAAACCCTGTCACCAGGAAGGGGCTATCTTCTTATTGGTCAGTATTTTGGGGCCCAATGTGGCAAAAACTATACACATACAAAAATGTATGTAGACACACGATATTTTGAAGTGAAAACTTCTTTAGTAGGTAGTCTTTCCTATCGTTGTGATTTGGAATTCGATGAAGCGGAAATTATTATTATTATTATAACTTATATTATTATAGTTTACTCGCGACTAAAACGTTATATTTTATTGAAGGTTTCACTTCTATGTCGTGTAAATTGCACATTTATTATAAAAGCGTACACCGAGCCCTATAAAAGACGCTGAACCTTACAGGCGATATGAGGAGGTACTCGTAACTAACTGGTACATATTTCTAGTTTTGCCGATTGGTAACATCGCATTTTTGTTTGGATAACATTAAATTTTCCGAATAAACATCAAATTGTTTTAAATATATTCTGAAGCTACTGTTAGTACATCTATTTCTTTAAATTTGTCACTCAGTGATTCGCGTGATTTTAATTCATAAACTGCCCTAATGGCTCTCTTTTGTAACACAAAAATTATATCGATATCTGCTGATTTACCCCAAAGTAAAATACCATAGGACATAATACTATGAAAGTAGCCTTGCTGTTTCAACATCAGTAAATTGTCTTATTTTCCTTAAAGCATAAACAGCCTCTGAGCTGTAAGTTTTCCAGCAAGCGTCGCTATATGGGTTCCCCACTGGAGCTTATAGTCTAAATTTATTCCTAAAAGTACTGTACTCGTAGATCTTTCCATATTTATTACTTCGTTATTCAATTTAAAAGCCTTATTACCGTTTTTAACAGTTGGCAAAACAAATTCTACTAACTAACTACTATTTTTAAACTAAATTTCAACTAACTGAACTAAATTTCATTAAAAAAACTACGTAGTAGGTATGACATATGGGCTAGAATACGTTTAGGCACATGTATCTCTTTTAATTTTAAATATAAGTGAGGTATCATCTGCAAACAGTACCTACATACATCTGCATCAGCATAATTACTAATAATGTAAATGGACGATTGTTAATTTACTCGTATACTAAGAAAAGAAAACTGATTAAATATTAATTGTAAAATAAAACCTCGCGTGCGTCACCAGTGATTGTTTAAACAAACTATTTCAGTGGTTCTCAGACTATTGCAATATAAAAAAATCAAAATGAGTGCAATTCACACGTGCTAGAAGTGAAACTTAAAAAAAATTAAATCTGGCACTCGGAGCCTGCCGCGGTAAAGCTATTGCATAGCATTTTTTATTAACTTATGCAATTATAATTATTAGAAGTTATATAGTTATATCAGAACAGCGCCATCTAGTTTGTAGAAAACATACGTACCATACCTTATCCATTTATCGATGGAGGAAGGCTGGCTGAGCTGGTAGTTCACTCGCAGTATTCTAGATGGCGCTGAGTAGTAAAACGCTGTTATGCTGAATCACGCTGTTGAGGTTTTTTGTAATATCTATAAGTATTCAGCATAACATTCAATAAATGACTTGAATTGTACTGAAGAAGTGTTTCTTTATTGTGCTTGCCTACTCGTTCAACGAAACTACTCTTGTCTTGGGATCGCCGAGTGGTCGGTAATTTATTCAGGGGGTGTTAGGTTTTTTTCGTTACGGAATTTCTGGATTCGGTCCCCACGCTCAAGGCCCGCGATAAAAGCTATGCAATAGCTTAATATAATGTTTTGGTCGCGAGTAAACTACGAGTATACCCCATAAGCGATCTAGCGCTGTATGTTACAATAGTTTGGTTAGATGTCATAACAATTGTTTTAGCGCTGCAGCGAACTTTAGTTCTAACTCTTGCTAATGTTCCTATCTCATTTTCTCCCACGTTAAAATGTGTCTGTGTCACTTTCGTTTCATCAATTTGCGTGTTATTTCCGTTTCATCGAATTCCAACTCACAACGATACTAAAGAAGTTTTCACTTCAAACTAAATAGTAGTAGACATTCTATGGGTAAACCTACTTATTTTTAAGCATTGCAGCTCCACCCTTTCGCTGCCGCCCATGACAACTGTGACCGACACAGAACAAGACTCGCATCGGGACTAGGATGGTTGGTCAGTTAGCAGACGGTGTTAGAACATTAGTTAGCTTGTTAGTACGTATGAGGCCTGTTAATGGGACTGTTAGTAATAGATAGTCCTGTTAGTTGTTGTTAATAAGTCTTGTTCTTAACTTAAAATTGCGTTTTTATATCTTTTCAACACCAGGAGTCACATCGATCTAACATTTGAGAAACGCTATTAATTAGGTAAACTTCAATTCAATTATTGAACAAATTATTCATCCACATTTGTACAAGTGGCTGCCTTGGTTCTCAAAAGGTATAAATTCTGTGGAAATGGTAATCCAGACAGTGAATTGGCCAGCCTGAGTGTAGTCATGAATCTTCGATTTTCTTTCCTCGTTTGCCTCTTGGCAGTAAGTATATTTTAATTTTATTAATCTATGTATATTTGTTTAGGGGTTTTGATATAACGATTTCTTCGTAATGTACATCTTATCTTATAATAAGTATATATAAAATTCTCGTGTCACATTGTTAGTTACCATCCTCCTCCGAAACGGCTCGACCGATTCTCATGAAATTTTGTGTGCATATCGAGTAGGTTTGAGAATCGGCCAACATCTATTTTTTATACCCCTAAGTGTTTAGGGTTGTCCACCCTAAGATTTTTTTTTCATTTTTAGATAATTTTTTTGGTAATTTTTTATGGTGTGGCATTAAAAATACACACGATCCCAAATTTTTACTTTCCTACCCCCGCCCCTCAAATTTAAATCGCACTTTTTGTATTTTTGTATGAAAAATATATTATGGCGGAACAACGTTCGCGGGGTCAGCTGGTCTTATATTATATAAAATTCTCGTGTCACAATGTTAGTTACCATACTCCTCCGAAACGGCTCGACCGATTCTCATGAAATTTTGTGTGCATATCGAGTAGGTTTGAGAATCGGCCAACATCTATTTTTCATGCCCCTAAATGGTAAGGGTTTTTTATGGTTATTTTTTATGGTGTGGCATAAAAAATTACACATGATCTCAAATTTTCACTTCCCTACCCCCCGCCCCTCAAATTTAAATCGCGCTTTTTGTATCTACATTGGCGGAACAACGTTCGCGGGGTCAGCTAGTAACATACAAATAACATTAATCAATTATTTATACCGCTATTTAAACTCCATGAAATAAATGCATCGAAACAGATGCATCGGTGAATCCGTAGAGCCTAGAGTTCGCCCGGGGTAGTACCACCGCCCCCCACGGTACTTAGTAAAAAACTTAGCTATTTATTAATATTCAGTGGATGACTATAATTGGCTTCTATTAAGTAAGTGTGTATGATATATTATGTGATATTCTATGTTTAAAAGAAATGCTGTTGTTATCCCGAATAAAAAAAAATGAAAAAAAATAAAAAAATATATAAAAAATACCATTTCTACCTTTCTAATAATTGTTTTAACAGCGATTGTTTACCGGTTGGAAAGTTGTGGAACCTTTTTTAGAGGTGACCACCTCAGTCCTCAAGAGTAGCAACACCTCTGTGACCGAAACAAATTCTCTTTAACAATAACTAACAGGACTAAATATGTATTACTAAAAGTCCCTGCCATTCCTTATACCTGCTATCGATCTGACCAACTAACGTTATTAGGCTGGGCGTAATTATGCTGGAACGCAGGCGACGCAGTTCCACGCAGCGCAGAACTGAGCAGATTTTGTAAAGTATGGAACGTCATTGAGCTACGTATGCTGCGACGCAGGCACGTCAGACGTTGACATGTGTCAGTCCTGCTCTGCGTCCCGTTGTAGAGCCGGCACAGATTGCAGCGCGACGCGCAGCGTAGTTTTGTTGCAATGACAGTCATGACAGAACGTTTAATAGAATCATTGTCAAACGTCTATTCTTTGTACTAGCTAAGATGCGAATGAGTTGCGTCGCAGCATACGGAGGGGGCACATGTCTGCCTCAACTGCCCTGAGGTGTACTGATCTGTGATTTGCTGTACTGCGTCGCCTGCATTCCAGCATACGCCTAGCCTGAGTCTTGTTCTGTGTCGGTCACAGTTGTCATGGGCGGCGGCTGGGGCAGCTCGTTTGCTATTTTAAATACATAAAAATTATATTAATTTAATTTTATTTATACAAATTATATTAACTTAAGTATATCTGTTGTTTAAAGTGTCATATATTTTATTTCAGGTTTATTTAGTGGCGGCTGAACCTACTCTGAGTAAGTTTAAATATCGCATGTCTATTATTCATAATGTTAATATAAGTAATTATAAATCTTCTGTCCGTGTGTATGTCGCTAAACTCCTCATAAACGGTGTGACCGATTTCGAAGAAATATTGTAGCCGTGCGGCTAACGGACGTGCGCCGCAATGCTCCCGCACGACCTTGCGTCGAGACATTTTGTATGAAAAATCATAACCGCCCGTGCGCAGTACGACACCCGGACTGCAGCAGTCCGGCACCAACCGTCTAAATTGAAAGTGTTCTAAGACTGTAATTTGATTTTTTTGTAAATATAAAATTCAAGAGACGATAAAGCTCTTAAATAATTGTATTGTATAAAGTTAATTATCTAATAATTCGTTTCATTAATAGTTAGTTATTATTGTTAATTAGTGTCGCAACACTATTTGTTGGGTATCGTTTGATTTTAAAAGACCCACCATACCACCAGGGCTATCGCCAGGGGTATCGTGGGTCCGTAGTGTGTTTGAGCGAGACTGGATGATTGGAACTGGTAGGTGGCGCTGTTGTCGAGATTAACTATTGTTGGCATAGAAAAAGTTATTGCATTTGATGAGTATTTTCTAAATCTTAATATATATAAATCTTCTGTCACGATGTTTGTCCGCGATGGATTCCTAAACTACTTAACCGATTTTAAATTAAATTGGCACACCGTGAGCAGTCTGGTCCAACTTCAGAGATAGGATAGCTTAGATCATTAATTATAGTCGCAATTTTATTTTATTGCAAATTATTTGTCTATTAATTATAGAGCGGTACGAAGTTCGCTGAGACAGCTAGTATAATATAAGAATGTAAGATGTTTCGGTTAGAATATAAAACATGTTGCAATACAAGATCAACGTCTGCCAGGTTAGCTCATATATCACCACGAATTATTTAATAATGATTTGTTATAATTTTTATTAATTATTTGTTTATTGTACTAAGTACATATGTATGTTGCTTTTTTAACCCCAGGGTGGTCGCGCCTGTAAACATAACATAAGAGGTCGCGTGGATGACAATAGTCAACCATTTGCAAACGATAATTGTTAATAATAAAGCCAGTGTTTAGTGTATATTTTTTATTTCACAATAACAAAAATTAAATAACTTTCATAATGGAACAAAAAAATTAACAGTATTTTAATTATTTAAAGATATTTGGTACATAAATATTAATCTTTATGAATTCTTCGTTTCTGAGATCCATCTTTCACATAAAGTAACATTAAAATTACAAAAAGTAAAAATTATGTGTGGTTTTTGTTACAACTAAGGCACGTGTACTTGCAATGATCAGGACAAGTAAATTTTCAAGTACATATGTTTGTTGCTTTTTTAATTTGAACAATAAAAATGTTACAACCTTACACGTGATTTTTAAATTCATTGCAATAATTAAAAATAGTACTAAATGAATTAACATCCAGGTAAATGCTGGCAGCATTTTCTCGCTTTACATCAATCATTACATATTTAAACTTTGCTTTCAGAAGCCCCACATAAGGTGCACAAGAAAAATGGAGGTTGGTAGCTAAAATAATTTACTACTAAATATTAGTCCACTTAAGCTCAGTTAATGTTCAGTTGTGACGTCATCACAAACACGTCACAGTGACGTGAGTATGTACTATGTGTATATCGTTATTTCGTTAAATATTCAGTTATATTAAAAAGATAATTGGAATCTAAAATAGAAAACCAGTCTTTTAAAACCTTTTTTTAACTAACGAATGTATTTCCTCTTTGAAACAGGTATACACAGAAAAATAAACGAGCCAGAATATCCTCAAAACCAACAACAGAATTTTGCGGAAACTTCAAACAGTTACTCCAAAAATAGCCAACAGGCGACGTCAGCCGCTAGTTCTGCCGAAACTTCAAACAGTTACTACCGAAATAGCCAAGGGGCGTCGTCAGGTGCAAATTCTGCCGAAAATTCAAGCAGTTACTCCAAAAAGAGCCAACAGGCGACGTCAGCCGCTAGTTCTGCCGAAACTTCAAACAGTTACTACCGAAATAGCCAAGGGGCGTCGTCAGGTGCAAATTCTGCCGAAAATTCAAGCAGTTACTCCAAAAAGAGCCAACAGGCGACGTCAGCCGCTAGTTCTGCCGAAACTTCAAACAGTTACTACCGAAATAGCCAAGGGGCGTCGTCAGGTGCAAATTCTGCCGAAAATTCAAGCAGTTACTCCAAAAATAACCAACAGGCGACGTCAGCCGCTAGTTCTGCCGAAACTTCAAACAGTTACTACCGAAATGGCCAAGAGGCGTCGTCAGGCGCAAATTCTGCCGAAAATTCAAGCAGTTACTCCAAAAATAACCAACAGGCGACGTCAGCCGCTAGTTCTGCCGAAACTTCAAACAGTTACTACCGAAATAGCCAAGGGGCGTCGTCAGGTGCAAATTCTGCCGAAAATTCAAGCAGTTACTCCAAAAAGAGCCAACAGGCGACGTCAGCCGCTAGTTCTGCCGAAACTTCAAACAGTTACTACCGAAATAACCAAGGGGCGTCGTCAGGTGCAAATTCTGCCGAAAATTCAAGCAGTTACTCCAAAAAGAGCCAACAGGCGACGTCAGCCGCTAGTTCTGCCGAAACTTCAAACAGTTACTACCGAAATGGCCAAGAGGCGTCGTCAGGCGCAAATTCTGCCGAAAATTCAAGCAGTTACTCCAAAAATAACCAACAGGCGACGTCAGCCGCTAGTTCTGCCGAAACTTCAAACAGTTACTACCAAAATAGTAAACAGGCGTCGTCAGGCGCAAATTCTGCCGAAAATTCAAGCAGTTACTCCAAAAATAGCCAACAGGCGTCGAAAAATGGAAATGCTGCCCAAAAATCAGGCAGTGCCTCTCAAACTAATCAACAATCTACCAACAATAATCAGTCTACCATAAGAAAACAAGATTCCAAAAATCACAGATTCCAGCACCACAAATCCCCAAGGATGCATCATCGCGGCAGACATGGCCATCGCCACCACCGTCACCGTGGTCAACGATTCAATAATGCGGCCAAAGACGCACTCCGAATGGTTAGCATCTTCAAGGATAAGCTGATATTCGGTAAGTGCTTATATGAACTTCAATTCAGGGCAACACTTAATTCTTGAGTAAATAACGATTTCTTCTCTCGAAAACTTGTGAAATACAAAAAATAACGTATAAGTAGGTAGGTCCCTTCTCAGTAGTCTTCTAAATAACATTAGCCCGACCGACATATTATCGCGACTTTTTAGACAGACCTAAGCTAAAGTCAAAGCTCGCGTAGCGCAGCAATGTTGTTACGAAAATAGGCCAACATAACAGCAAAATCCCGGGGGAAAAATCAAAACTTCTTTCTTGATGAGCTGTTGTAACATAACCGCAATGTCCAAATTTCTATGGTTTAAACTCTGCGATGATGACTTAGTCAGTCAGCTATTCAGGACACAATTATTAAGATTCTGTGAAGAGATCTGAATTCATAGTTGGGTTGGGATATAAAGGCACTGTTCAGATATGCGCAGTATCCCACAACAGTATCGGTATCGGAGTAGGTGGGTAGGCGGTTCCCATGCTGGGTTCACAGTACACAGCAAAGTAAACAACAATTAACTAGTGTGGACGGTGTTTGTTACACGAACGAGCGTGACGACGTACTTGTAACCGGCCCGAGAAACCTGTCTTGCGCACTCAGGCTGTTGCGATACATCCCATGCCGCCTATGAATATCTACCGCTGACCCACTCTGATACCGCTACCTACAGCGGCAGCGGACACCGCGCATCTTTGAACAGGACCTAAGAATGGACTGAGAATTATTTAACAATTATGTTAAATAATAGTGTGCAGAGCTTGAATAATCTGACACAAAAAGCACAGACGATTATAATTTAATAATGGATATAAACAATAGGTACCTTATACTTACGTATTTTTAAATAATTTACTTCTCATTTGATCATAAGTCGTTAACTACTACGTTATTTATTTATCGTTAACTCCAATATGTATAAAAATTTATTTGAATCGTGGATAAAATTACGTAAAATTGCTCTATGAAACATTTTTGTTATACAGCCGAAGGAGAAAGCACGGTCGGTCAATTCTTGAACATCTGTGGATTTAAAAGTAAGTATAAATTTAAATGTTCAAGACAGAACAACGTCTGTCGGGTCAGGTAGTTAATAATAATAAAAGAGGACATTCATACTGGCTGCAGCAATGACGAAACAATTCCCTAATCATTTTTTTGTTTTCAGATGAAGTCGAATCGCAAGAAGTATTCCACAAACTGACAGGATTCCGTGGTGAGTGTTAAGGACCAATTTAAATATCTTTGTACAGAACACTCAATTCGTTCGTCATATCGTCTTCTGGAAAGTGTTTTAAGGTCTTAAGGTAAATAAATAATAATAATAAATAACGCTACACACATCATATCATAGCCCCACACTAGGATTCCCTGTGTCGTGGGTGCCATGGACAACACACAAGACAAGAACACACACACCCAGACCGAGAACGGAAATTTAAATTCTTCATTCAAATTTCCGCCTCGCTGGGAATCGAACCCAGGACCATCGGAACGGCGATTGGGCCGTCCGGGCATGCAGCACCACAACTAGGCTGCCGCCCATGATAACTATGACCAACACTTATCTAAGACTCAAATCGGGCCTAGAGTGGTTAGTCCAGTTAGCAAGTGTTAGAACGTTAGTAGGTGTGAGGACTGGGACAAGGATTGCTAGCGATAGTTAGTTCTGTTCTAATTCGGTCATAGATTGGATGCTACCCTTGAGGACTAAGACCTTTGCCTCAAAAAAATGTAACCGGTTGTACATTTTTCTAAGTGGAACACATCATCATCATCATCATCATCATCACAACCCAAACTGTCCCACTGCTGGGCACGGGTCTCCTCACACAGTGTGAGGGGTATAGGCCATAGTCCACCACGCTGGCCAAGTGCGGATTGGTGGACTTCGCACACCTTTGAGAACATTATGGAGAACTCTCAGGTGTGCAGGTTTCCTCACGATGTTTTCCTTCACCGAAGCAAGTGATAATTAAATATTAATACGCACATAATTTTTGAAAATTAGTGGTGCGTGCGGGGTTTGAACCCGGACCCTCCGGTTCGGCAGTCCAACGTTCAACTACACGGCTATCACTGCTTATCAAAGTGGAACACAGTTGCTGTTAAAACAATTATTACGAGGTAGAAATGTTACTAGGTACCGTGGCCGGCGGTGTTACTACCTCGGGCGAACACTAGACTCTACCGCACCTATTGATATGTTTAAAGTTTTAATTAATTATTCTTCTCCCACAGATATCCATAAGGCAGTCATCTACATCAAGCAAATCACTGGACTTAGTAGTAAGTGATATTTTTACATTTTATTGTTAACATTTCTCTCTAGTACCGAGTACTTAGTACCCGCAATTCTTTTTTATATTCGAACAAACATCTCCCCCTGTTATATCACTGTAGGGGATAAAATATTTATTTAGCCTGACTTCAAATGAATCTTTACCTGACTTGAAATGAGTTTTTACCTCACCAATAAATGAATTTTTACCTAACCATTAAAATGAGTCTTTACCTGACTAGGTACTAAAAAGCTTTCTTAATTACCTGAGTTATAAATATGCCAGGCTAAATAGAGACTATAATTATAATCTATTTTTCAGGCCGCAGGGATATCAAGACATTCCTGACACTCTGCAGAGCTTCTAGATCTTGGAACTACGTCTTTGAATTCATCTACAGTTTTGAACGTACAACAAGTAAGTTACATTTTGATAATTTCTAATACTGTTTATAAACTGTGAGAAACTTTGGATAATTCACACTATATGTTTCTAATTTATAGCCTATGTGTTAATGTGATGTGTAAGCTATATTAATGTAAAGTTTCAGCAAAATCCATTCGGTAGTTTTTGCGTGAAAGAGTAACAAACATTCATATATCCATACAACTTTTGACATTAATAATATTAATAGGATAGGGAACCAAATGTGTCAATGTCAAAGTATTTAAACTCGACGCAAATGAAGCACTTATAATTTAGTAAACTGATATCCCGAACCAAGCGTTTTGACTTGTCATTCATTGCGTACGGCCACGTTAATAGTATCAGGAGTGTGACTGATTTGATACTATTACCGTGGTACGGCGAAGGATTGGTAACCTTACCTGTGTTGATGCCAGAAACTTCAACACAGGTATAGGTAACCTATACTATGGAGGTAAAGAAAAAATTTTTTTTTCTAGAGACAATTTATTAATTTCTATATAGATTTTAATTGATTGATTTTAATTAAGTACATAATAGCTCCAATTATCTTTTTGCTTATGTACTTAGGTAATAATGATAAGTTTTTGTTTGAGTTTTTGTTTTATGTTCAATGAAATCTTAACTTAACTTTTCTTTCAGGTCTTTCTGTAATCGTCCGACTTATCCGACTGCTGACGCGAAAGACGAGTAAGTAATTAGGCCTAAGCCCTGAGGCCTCTTCATAATAAAACAAAAAAAAACTTATAAGAAAAACATTAATATTCTACAAGTGAACGATTTATATTTTTGAATGATAGTAATAAATAAACTCAATAAATACTGGACCTATTTCAATTATACTTTCACCATAAAATGCTTCAATGATGTGCATTGTACCTCTCAGATGACACCGAGTAACACAGGTTATATTTAGGTACTATTTTATATACATACCTACATTGCATCTTGGCGCACTTGGCTTGGCAGAATATGGCCTGTACTGTACCACACAAAGTGGAAAGGGCCAAAACCGTGCCCAGCAGTGGGATAGTTATGTAATGATAATAATGATCCGTTGTTTTCCAGATGTGTTGGAAGCTTACAGCGATATCGGAAGATACACAGGCAAAGGAAACATCAATGGATTGATTGAGATCCTAATCAGAATTACCGGTCAAAGAGGTAAGAATTAGGTTTGGTAACAAGACGTCAAAAATTCAAAATTTAACAGGTATTGCAATTTAGCGAAACGGTGGTAGGTGTGCCTAGATGTGAGCTTTTATTAATATTTTTGGCAAAGTTAAAAAAAAACTTCGGTTTTTTTTTTAATAAACAATGCATGGTGCTTGATACCATTATTATCATTTTCAGATGTAAAGAGCATTGGAAAGTACTGTCAACGCTGGGGCCAAGGAAATGGTACGTAATTTTATGTTACTAGCCGACAAAGCGTTAAAAGTTTTAAACTGATATAATCGCGGACACTAAACATTTTAATGTATACGGGTACTCACGATTTCGAATTGTTTTTTCGATATTTCGACCCAGTTGCATGGATCATGGTCACGGCGAGACTGCGGTGGCGGGGAGAAACTTTTGACAGGTGACACTTGACATACACTAGTGACAGATAAGTCTGTCAACTTTCCGTCATTATCTCTTTGTTTTTAAGTTACAACACACGACACTAACTATATCTTCACGCACTGACCTGGCTGACTGGTTCGAAATATCGGAAAAACAATTCGAAATCGTGAGTACCCGTTACATTAAAAAGCGTTAAAAGATCCACCTGATCCACCGGACGTCCATGCAAGCAACATCAAAGACCATCGATGGAGCGTAGAACTGCGGAGACCATCTCATATAGATAACAAGTCCATTGGTGTCTAGAGTAAATATTAGTTCAAAAAGTCAGCAAACCAGCTCTAGAGTAGCTAAGTTGAATGTATGAAGTCAGCAGTTGCAGAGAGAGTGAAATGTGTTCTGAGTCAAAAAAAATATATCAATGACCAGGGTAGTTACGAAACTGCAAAACCTCTACTATTCACGTAGTAGAAAATAAATCAGTAAATTAAACCTCAAAAAGTGCTGTTAAATTTTCCCAATTTTCCCTTTTGCTACGGTAGCGCACTTATTTAGTATCTTTCGGCAAACATTTTTAACACCCAGAGAACTTCATTGAAGAATAGACGTAATGGTACTACTTACTACTGTTCTCATGGCATCACCGATACACGACCAATGAAGATTGCAAGTGGCTTATTGTTTTCGCCCTTCAGCTGTTTTTGAGGCGAAAATCGTACCCATTGTAACCCACTTGGCATCCCTCCAACGCAAATGGGGAGACTTCGGGATCTAGTATTAAAACACCCCCCTAAAGAAAGGAAAAGGATTAGTTTATATTATTTACACTTAAATACACATTCGCGAAACTTAAATTACTTAAGACAGTGCGCGCACGGGGGATATTTGTCGCCGTGACTGTTCGTCGCTCTTATCAAGTCCTTGGATATGTATGGAGGTGCGCGCACGGTACGACGCGACAACTGGGTGACTTCTATGTACGCCTACCGGCGTCGGTGACAAAATTGTCACTCTCCGTTCACATTGACGATACGGATGGCGCAATGGTTAACATGCCAGATCGTCGTTCCATTGACGCTTCCATATCAAAAAAGTTTTGTCACTGTCGCCCTCGTGAGCGCACCTCACTTTAGAAACGCGACGCAAAGAAGACAATAACTTTTATGTCACGCAGACACAAGTCCCCCGTGCGCGCACTCTCTAAAGCTTAATTGTACGTAAAACACAACTTTGAGTAGGCAGCAATTACAACGAAAAAGGTCGTGCTCAGCATTGTACTAGCTGTCCCAGAACAGCTAGCGCTGATCTTCTGCTGAACCCGCTTCGTGAAGTCATGGTACGCCAACCAGCAAGTACACAATGTAAAGAAGACGGCAACTTTAGCTGTTAAGCGGGTACCAGAATGAAAAACACAGATCAAGTACATAGTTGTGTCATGTCCCCATTCCTTAAAAACAGACAATATTGAGTTCACTTATACCACAACAACAATAAAGAACTTCGTTCTAAAATATGTCTAGAATTTCAAATAACATTCCAGTTTGGTAAACACAAATCCTCTTTTTTCAGGTGTTGAAGGTGTAAACAGAATAATAATAAAATTAATAAGTACAAGAAGCTGGGAGGAATTCGTTATAAAATACTACAAATCGAATTCTAGTAACCAATCAAACAACTCAAACAGTACTGGAACAACAAGCACCACTAACGCTTCAAGCAACTCCGGCTCTGGCGGCAGTGGAACAACAAGCAACACTAACGCTTCAAGCAACTCCGGCTCTGGCGGCAGTGGAACAACAAGCACCACTAAAGCTTCAAGCAACTCCGGCTCTGGCGGCAGTGGAACAACAAGCACCACTAACGCTTCAAGCAACTCCGGCTCTGGCGGCAGTGGAACAACAAGCACCACTAACGCTTCAAGCAACTCCGGCTCTGGCGGCAGTGGAACAACAAGCACCACTAACGCTTCAAGCAACTCCGGCTCTGGCGGCAGTGGAACAACAAGCACCACTAACGCTTCAAGCAACTCCGGCTCTGGCGGCAGTGGAACAACAAGCACCACTAACGCTTCAAGCAACTCCGGCTCTGGCGACAGTGGAACAACAAGCACCACTAACGCTTCAAGCAACTCCGGCTCTGGCGGCAGTGGAACAACAAGCACCACTAACGCTTCAAGCAACTCCGGCTCTGGCGACAGTGGAACAACAAGCACCACTAACGCTTCAAGCAACTCCGGCTCTGGCGACAGTGGAACAACAAGCACCACTAACGCTTCAAGCGACACTTACGCTTCAAGCAACTCCGGCTCTGGCGACAGTGGAAAAACAAGCAACACTGACGCATCAAGCGTCACTTACGCTTCAAGCAACTCCGGCTCTGGCGACAGTGGAACAACAAGCAACACTGACGCATCAAGCGTCACTTACGCTTCAAGCAACTCCGGCTCTGGCGGCAGTGGAACAACAAGCACCACTAACGCTTCAAGCAACTCCGGCTCTGGCGGCAGTGGAACAACAAGCACCACTGACGCATCAAGCGACACTTACGCTTCAAGCAACTCCGGCTCTGGCGACAGTGGAACAACAAGCACCACTAACGCTTCAAGCAACTCCGGCTCTGGCGGCAGTGGAACAACAAGCACCACTAACGCTTCAAGCAACTCCGGCTCTGGCGACAGTGGAACAACAAGCAACACTGACGCATCAAGCGTCACTTACGCTTCAAGCAACTCCGGCTCTGGCGGCAGTGGAACAACAAGCACCACTAACGCTTCAAGCAACTCCGGCTCTGGCGGCAGTGGAACAACAAGCACCACTGACGCATCAAGCGACACTTACGCTTCAAGCAACTCCGGCTCTGGCGACAGTGGAACAACAAGCACCACTAACGCTTCAAGCAACTCCGGCTCTG
Organism: Ochlodes sylvanus; assembly: GCA_905404295.2. NCBI lineage: Eukaryota > Metazoa > Arthropoda > Insecta > Lepidoptera > Hesperiidae > Ochlodes > Ochlodes sylvanus. The sequence continues at coordinate 1,843,352 of FR990150.1, forward strand.
GCGGCAGTGGAACAACAAGCACCACTAACGCTTCAAGCAACTCCGGCTCTGGCGACAGTGGAACAACAAGCAACACTGACGCATCAAGCGTCACTTACGCTTCAAGCAACTCCGGCTCTGGCGGCAGTGGAACAACAAGCACCACTAACGCTTCAAGCAACTCCGGCTCTGGCGGCAGTGGAACAACAAGCACCACTAACGCTTCAAGCAACTCCGGCTCTGGCGACAGTGGAACAACAAGCACCACTAACGCTTCAAGCGACACTTACGCTTCAAGCAACTCCGGCTCTGGCGACAGTGGAAAAACAAGCAACACTGACGCATCAAGCGTCACTTACGCTTCAAGCAACTCCGGCTCTGGCGGCAGTGGAACAACAAGCACCACTAACGCTTCAAGCAACTCCGGCTCTGGCGGCAGTGGAACAACAAGCACCACTAACGCTTCAAGCAACTCCGGCTCTGGCGGCAGTGGAACAACAAGCACCACTGACGCATCAAGCGACACTTACGCTTCAAGCAACTCCGGCTCTGGCGACAGTGGAACAACAAGCAACACTGACGCATCAAGCGTCACTTACGCTTCAAGCAACTCCGGCTCTGGCGGCAGTGGAACAACAAGCACCACTAACGCTTCAAGCAACTCCGGCTCTGGCGGCAGTGGAACAACAAGCAACACTGACGCATCAAGCGTCACTTACGCTTCAAGCAACTCCGGCTCTGGCGGCAGTGGAACAACAAGCACCACTAACGCTTCAAGCAACTCCGGCTCTGGCGGCAGTGGAACAACAAGCACCACTAACGCTTCAAGCAACTCCGGCTCTGGCGACAGTGGAAAAACAAGCAACACTGACGCATCAAGCGTCACTTACGCTTCAAGCAACTCCGGCTCTGGCGGCAGTGGAACAACAAGCACCACTAACGCTTCAAGCGACACTTACGCTTCAAGCAACTCCGGCTCTGGCGGCAGTGGAACAACAAGCACCACTAACGCTTCAAGCAACTCCGGCTCTGGCGGCAGTGGAACAACAAGCACCACTAACGCTTCAAGCAACTCCGGCTCTGGCGACAGTGGAACAACAAGCACCACTAACGCTTCAAGCGACACTTACGCTTCAAGCAACTCCGGCTCTGGCGACAGTGGAAAAACAAGCAACACTGACGCATCAAGCGTCACTTACGCTTCAAGCAACTCCGGCTCTGGCGGCAGTGGAACAACAAGCACCACTAACGCTTCAAGCAACTCCGGCTCTGGCGGCAGTGGAACAACAAGCACCACTGACGCATCAAGCGACACTTACGCTTCAAGCAACTCCGGCTCTGGCGACAGTGGAACAACAAGCACCACTAACGTTTCAAGCAACTCCGGCTCTGGCGACAGTGGAACAACAAGCACCACTAACGATTCAAGCAACTCCGGCTCTGGCGGCAGTGGAACAACAAGCACCACTAACGCTTCAAGCAACTACGGCTCTGGCGACAGTGGAACAACAAGCACCACTAACGCTTCAAGCAACTCCGGCTCTGGCGGCAGTGGAACAACAAGCACCACTAACGCTTCAAGCAACTCCGGCTCTGGCGACAGTGGAACAACAAGCACCACTAACGCTTCAAGCAACTCCGGCTCTGGCGACAGTGGAACAACAAGCACCACTAACGCTTCAAGCAACTCCGGCTCTGGCGGCAGTGGAACAACAAGCACCACTAACGCTTCAAGCAACTCCGGCTCTGGCGGCAGTGGAACAACAAGCACCACTAACGCTTCAAGCAACTCCGGCTCTGGCGGCAGTGGAACAACAAGCACCACTAACGCTTCAAGCAACTCCGGCTCTGGCGACAGTGGAAAAACAAGCAACACTGACGCATCAAGCGTCACTTACGCTTCAAGCAACTCCGGCTCTGGCGGCAGTGGAACAACAAGCACCACTAACGCTTCAAGCGACACTTACGCTTCAAGCAACTCCGGCTCTGGCGGCAGTGGAACAACAAGCACCACTAACGCTTCAAGCAACTCCGGCTCTGGCGGCAGTGGAACAACAAGCACCACTAACGCTTCAAGCAACTCCGGCTCTGGCGACAGTGGAACAACAAGCACCACTAACGCTTCAAGCGACACTTACGCTTCAAGCAACTCCGGCTCTGGCGACAGTGGAAAAACAAGCAACACTGACGCATCAAGCGTCACTTACGCTTCAAGCAACTCCGGCTCTGGCGGCAGTGGAACAACAAGCACCACTAACGCTTCAAGCAACTCCGGCTCTGGCGGCAGTGGAACAACAAGCACCACTGACGCATCAAGCGACACTTACGCTTCAAGCAACTCCGGCTCTGGCGACAGTGGAACAACAAGCACCACTAACGCTTCAAGCAACTCCGGCTCTGGCGACAGTGGAACAACAAGCACCACTAACGATTCAAGCAACTCCGGCTCTGGCGGCAGTGGAACAACAAGCACCACTAACGCTTCAAGCAACTACGGCTCTGGCGGCAGTGGAACAACAAGCACCACTAACGCTTCAAGCAACTCCGGCTCTGGCGACAGTGGAACAACAAGCACCACTAACGCTTCAAGCAACTCCGGCTCTGGCAGCAGTGGAACAACAAGCAACACTGACGCATCAAGCGTCACTTACGCTTCAAGCAACTCCGGCTCTGGCGGCAGTGGAACAACAAGCACCACTAACGCTTCAAGCAACTCCGGCTCTGGCGGCAGTGGAACAACAAGCACCACTAACGCTTCAAGCAACTCCGGCTCTGGCGACAGTGGAACAACAAGCAACACTGACGCATCAAGCGTCACTTACGCTTCAAGCAACTCCGGCTCTGGCGGCAGTGGAACAACAAGCACCACTAACGCTTCAAGCAACTCCGGCTCTGGCGGCAGTGGAACAACAAGCACCACTAACGCTTCAAGCAACTCCGGCTCTGGCGACAGTGGAACAACAAGCAACACTGACGCATCAAGCGTCACTTACGCTTCAAGCAACTCCGGCTCTGGCGGCAGTGGAACAACAAGCACCACTAACGCTTCAAGCAACTCCGGCTCTGGCGGCAGTGGAACAACAAGCAACACTGACGCATCAAGCGTCACTTACGCTTCAAGCAACTCCGGCTCTGGCGGCAGTGGAACAACAAGCACCACTAACGCTTCAAGCAACTCCGGCTCTGGCGGCAGTGGAACAACAAGCACCACTAACGCTTCAAGCAACTCCGGCTCTGGCGGCAGTGGAACAACAAGCACCACTAACGCTTCAAGCAACTCCGGCTCTGGCGGCAGTGGAACAACAAGCACCACTAACGCTTCAAGCAACTCCGGCTCTGGCGACAGTGGAACAACAAGCACCACTAACGCTTCAAGCAACTCCGGCTCTGGCGACAGTGGAACAACAAGCACCACTAACGCTTCAAGCAACTCCGACTCTGACGGCAGTGGAACAACAAGCACCACTGACACATCAAGCACCGCCAACAGCAGCGGATCAGTCAGCAACACTAACGCTTCAAACAACTCAGACAGCAATAGTAACAGTGATCAAGCGAGTAGCACTTCTAGCCAATCATGCAGCACTGGTGTCCAGACTAAGCCAGGTAAGGTTTATTATTGAATTGTTATTGTTAGTGTTAAAAGATGACGTAGCATTTCAATGTCTTTGTTTGTATTATAATAAAAGTTTTAATTGTAGTGTTAGGCGAGGCAAGATGCCAAACAATGGTTATCGCAAACTTCTTGACCACGAGCCACGCCCATCTAAAGGCTTTTATTCGCTACAAGCGTCATTTCGATGTCAATTCGAATATAAAATTCTATTAAGAATTTGCCCCAAAACTAAATACAAAATTTCACGCAATTATAATGGCCCCCTTTATCCATAAAAATGAGTGTCGATCGCGAGTTTATAGCTGTGCGACAACAATATAGTGTAGTATTTCGTTTTTACCCAATAACTTGATGGTAATGGAAAAATAGTAGAGAAAATGCCCAAACCCGACAAAATTTGGTCGTATTTGGCCGGCCTAAAATTCTGACCCTAATCCCACCCACGTCAAGCTGAAACCCGGCTGTAACTAGCCAGCCGGCCTTCAGCTTATCTTTTTGCTGCGTCAAGTAGGTACTAAGCCGCCGACGTTAATGGAAGAGTCTGCCTTACCAATGAGTCGTCTACAATGTGAGATTAATGTAGACTCTACATAAATCTCTCTACACAAAACGCCTAATAACATAACTTCCTTTCCAGGTTACGAACAAGCCCTGCAAACTGACTTGAACCTCAAGATCCTGATACTGCCGAAGGGCCCCAAAGGAACCAAGAACTGCTACTGCACATGCGAGAGCCAGGCACCACCGAGACTGATGCCAGCTCGCGTGATACCTATCTCGCTCAGACAGAATTAAAACCTACTTTGTTTCAAACAATGATATTTTAAGTAAAAAAAAGATGTAATTAGATATGTCAGCGTGCGAAGTGAGTGAAGTTTCTGTATCCGTAATACGTTCCGTAAGACAGTGCGCGCACGGGGGACTTTTGTCGCCGTGGCTGTTTCGTCGCTCTTATCAAGTCCTTGGATATGTATGGAGGTGCGCGCACGTTACGACGCGGCGACGCGAATACTGGGTAACTTTTATGCCCGCCTACCGGCGTCGGTGACAAAATTGTCAATCTCCGTTCACATTGACGAGCCGGACGGCGCAATGGTTAACATGCCAGATCGTCGTTCCAATGACGCTTCCATATCAAAAAAAGTTTTGTCACTGTCACCTTACCCCACTTTAGAAACGCGACGCGACGAAGACAAAAACTTTTATGTCACGCAGACAAATTTCCTCCGTGCGCGCACTCTCTAATTATCTTTCGAATCCATAGTTACGGTAATGCAATTGGAGCGGACAATTAAATATTGCAACTCGCGTTGTATGGACGTAACGTATCTATAGTTATAATATCATTGTCAAGGACGATTCACGGACCTCAAAACGTTCATACTTAAATGTAGGTACTCTGTAAACGATATTAAAACTTTTATACACTACTAGCTTGCCTCCACCGTGCTCCTTACACTGACTACTGACTACACTCCCCAAAGAACATGCATTATATACATATGTATGCCAAATTTCAGCTTTTTGCGTTCAGTAGTTTCGGATGTTCGTTGTATGTATGTATTTCAGTAACTCAGTAACGCAAGAGTTTTATAGTATATTGTTTTTTAGAGATGTTTTAAAGTGTAATTTTACATAAAAATGTCTTGTAATATCTTGTTTTACATTTGCTACATTAAATAAATTTCTGATGATATGTATTTTGGTATATTATTCATTCCCGTACCTACAAGTTGAGTCACTAAAACTATGTACCTACTAGTACTTAGGTACTTAACATACTCGTACATACTTATACTCATAAATACTAATAAAACTCTTGACTAATCTAACTAAGTAGTCCATGAAAAATTGACAAAACCAATTACTCGAGGTTTTCATTACGAGACACCCGGGCTCACTAGTGGGCCATTAATGGGTTGAAGCCCACCAATACGCAGATCCCAACAATGATTATTTACCACAATAGATCATGCCAGAATTTGAACACAAAAAAATTAGACGTTGAAATAAGTAACTGGTGCGTGCGGTGCCAATCTTTAATGCGGGGCTGGCGGCGAAGGGCGGTTTATCTATATCTATAGGGGAAAGTGGTTACCCTTCGTACACTTTTTAGAATTTATTTTTTTACTTTATGATTAATTGTCAAATTTATTTAGTTTATGTACCTGAGTGTAACAAATATATTGTAGTTTGTTACAAAAAAGTCCGAAACTATTATGTCAGAAGGTTAAAGAGTTACAGCTATTTTCCTACGACAAGATATTTGTACGAACGTACCCCACGCATGGGGTACGTTCGTACAGTCATACAGGGTAATTAAAAAGCCAATTAAAGTCATTAAGTTTTTATTAAATATTATTAAAATATTTATTTTTCAAATAACTAACATGTGACTTGACTCATAGTCGATAAATCTTTAGAAAAATAACAAAAAATAACACCGTTTATCCTTAGTTCCACTTCTCACACTAAAATCCGATCCTTCAGATTCCTCTGAATCTTCAACGCTTCCTATTTTCTTAGTTTTCTTTTTCTTTTGTCTTGTACTATATTGTACTTCATAAAAATTGTATTTTGATATACTGGTTGTTAATAAAATCAAAAGGGAAGCATTCGTACGCGTACGAATGTGCCCCCTGTGTGGCTGTCCGAATGCACCCCATGCCTTTGCAGAAAATTAAAATACAACTTTATACAAAGTCTTATTTAGTATGCGAAATATAACAATTAAAGCTCAAAATAAACTAAGTTATCATTAATCAAACAACACCATCATGTCAAAAACATAATAATTTTTACTTACAATTACGTACTAAACTTAGGTAAAAAATTTACTCACCACGCGCGAAAACACTTTACGTCTTGTCAGCTGATACACCATAATGCGACTGTCACGACACTCCGCTAGCAACATGGTGGCCGGTATGTCTATGCACACAAGCAAAGGCGTGTTTGTTTGTCGTTTAGTTTTTCTGTTAAACTCACTGTATGAATGTGCCCCGCGTACGAAGGGTGACCACTTTCCCCTACTAATATTATAAAGAGGAAAGATTTGATTGTTTGTTTGCATCGAATAGGCTTCAAAACTACTGAACCGATTTGAAAAATTCTTTCACTGTTGGAAAGCTACACTATCCCCGAGTGACATAGGCTATATCATATATTATAAAAATGAATTGCTGTGCGTTAGTCACGCTAAAACTCAAAAACGGCTGTACCGATTCGGTTGAAATTTTTTGTGTGTCTTCAGGTGGATCCAAGAATGGTTTTGATTTACAATTGGACCCGGTAGGTGGCGCTGCTGTCGATATGTCACCATATTATTATTTGTTTATTATTGCGGTACGAAGTTCGCTGGGGCAGCTAGTGATTAATAAATTTAATAACGATTGAACTTGCAACTTGCGGAAAGGAAATATTTCCATGATTCAAGAGTTAAGTATTTGGAAGTTTGAGCAAGCACACTTACCTGGGATAAGTATCCGCAAGACTTTGGTTCTTGCGTCGATATCTTATATTATATTCGGCCATAGACTTCACCGTAACAATTTTAATATCTTAATATATATAATTCGAGTGTGAGTGTGTATGTCACTGAACTCCTCCTAAACGGCTTGACCGATTTGGTTGAAATTTTTTGTGTGTCTTCAGGTGGATCCGAGAATTATTTAGATTCACAATTGGACCCGGTAGGTGGCGTTGCTGTCGATATATCACCAAAACATTTTTTAACGACTGGACCGATTTGGATGAAATTTTTTGTGTGTGTTCAAGGGGATCTGGGAATGGTTTAGATTCACAATTGGACCCGATAGGTGGCGTTGCTGTCGATATATCACCAAAACATTTTTTAATTATAAAGCGGTACGAAGTACGCCGGGACAACTTGTGTTTATCTAAAAATACACTCGCGATCTCTCCAACACAAACGGAACGTGTTCGAATGCTTTCATAGCAGTGCGGCTTTACAGCTGAGCAGATTGTCGCATAGGCGACAGCTGCATTCGACGTCGGCGGAAAGATATTTTCATTATATTGTCTTCTTATTTCAATCCATTCAGGTGCGAATGAATCCGATATATAAAAGTAGGCTTGCCAGAAAGAGAGGGAGGATATGAAATTCAAGGTCTGAAGGAATTGTTTGCCGCGCATTAATATAACGAAGTGCATTCACGAAGAAGATTTTGGCGGGAACTGTAAATGTGTAATTAACGGAGAATGCCACTTTTGGCGCGAATAATAACATGACAATTATTTTTGACGTGACAACGTCTTATAATTCGGTGGCACGCATGAAAAAACATGACTCATGCGTTACCTTAACGGCGTATCAATCGGCCTTTGCGTTCGGCAGCGTTCGGCAGCGTCCGACATCCGTAGTCTCTCTCCTACTTGAGTGAGCGATGCGTCTGCGTGGACAGCTGCTATACTATAGTACATTTATATGTTTTGATCGAGTATTAAATGATTTTATTATGACAATTATCATATAATCAACCCGTAAAGCTGGGTCGTTAGCTCCTATCATTAGGCTGAATCTTCCGGTCATGTTGAAATTGGCATAGCGCCATCTATGTATTGTGCAGTGAACAATTATTCATTAAGTTCGATTGGGTCCATTTATCGATGGAGGAAGGCTGGCTAAGGTGGTAGTTCACTCGCAGTACACTAGATGGCGTTGAGTAGTGGGGCGCTTAATAAATGACTTAACTTGTATTGAAAAAGTGTTCTTTTATTGTGTTTGCCTACTCATTCAAAGGAAATTATTTTCTTAAGACGTTGTCACGTTCAACTATCGTCAGTAAACCGACTTTACAGACAACCAATTTTTTATTCATGAAGTAAATTATGGCTTCAAATTTAAATGCTTCTTTCAACTTATTAATTTTTTCGAACTCAGTTTGGCGGGAGAAATAAACAGACATTTTTTTAAATATTTAATTCCTTCCATCATAAATGAAACAGAGTACAATTACTAGAGATGATTTAAATACACATTGATTTAATTATTTACAATAAACATCTATTAATATTAAATACATATTATTAAATATAATGTCTTATAAAGATACATTGCATGTAGAATATTACACGCAGACTGGCACAGAGTAAACAAAATCTTTTCCATCTACTTATTCCGAAAATAATATCAATGCATTTTCTTAAAAGATCTATGAAAATCTGCCAGTCGCTTACAAACACACTAAAATGTATTCCCATAACATCACATCAATTTTCCTATAATTATGAAATACTTTCAGATGTATATAATTTTATATAATTTAGAGGCTAACAGTTAGTGACTATACTGGGTGATTTTTATTTCACTTGACATACTCGAGGGCATGAAAGAACATGGTCATAGATAATGATTAAAATATAAAGTCAAAATTCTACACGATAATTATTTCAAAAATGGCAAGCAAAATTATCTAAAAATATTCTGAATATATATATGGTCAACAGCTGTGCAGTACGACGCCCGACTGGCCGGGGCGGGGTTAATGACCTTTAGTGGAGTAGTTTATACCGCGTGCGCTCAGTTTGTCCACACTATGGGTTTGTCATGGATAATTACGTCAATTTTAAGCACCCTTTTTAATTAAATAGTTTGGAATGAGAATCGAATACTGAGTACCCCTATTAATATGTCAACTGACTAAAAATCACCTTGTATTTTTTTACGCTTTTTTTGGTAAGTATCTATGTAGATTTTAGTAGTTTTCAATCAAAGATAATAAATATTAATGACTAATCAATTAACAGTTTGAACAAGAAACACGCTTTTATTACGCTAAGTGTATTAACGTAAAGTAATTTTAGTCATTATGATGTTAGCCGTTAAGACGTTTTTTGTCTGGAGCCAATCTTGAGCTTAGCATCCGGTATGCTCGTCATATCATTGCATAGTCTCGGACTCTCGGAACTAAAGAAATGTGCAGAATTTCAAGGAAGTTAAGAAGAAATAGCTCCAATTGCCTCGAACTTAGGAGCAAACATTGCAAGTTAAATAAAAGCTTTTAAAAATCTGATGAAATCAAATGGACCATTGTTTATTTTTAAGATGAATCATAATTATTGGAATTAAAATTTTAAGCAAACGTAATAGTACCCTAAAAACTAAAAAAAAAAATAGTCTCAAATATTTTTTGGCGCAATGTATTCCACATAGCAGATGTGGGGACTTTGTATATCACGTAACATAGAAAACATTGAAATATGACTTTTATATACCTATTAGTTACGGTATACATTATAATGTATACGGGTACTCACGATTTGGAATTGTTTTACCGATATTTCGACCCAGTTGCATGGATCATGGTCACGGCGAGACTGCGGTGGCGGGGAGAAACTGGGTCGAAATATCGGTAAAACAATTCCAAATCGTGAGTACCCGTATACATTATAATGTTTAGTGTCCGCGATAATATCAGTTTAAAATTATAAGTTACGGTATAATTTCCAACATTCACTCAAAAGAACTGAGCACGCGTACGGCCGTCTATGATCCGAGCAAAATGTATCCGTATAAGACACGGTTTACAGCTCATATTTCAATGCTATGATTTGGATTTGAGTCGAGTAAGTAAAATATTCGCAGACATTGTCTTTTCGCTTTTACTTATTTAATTTAAACCCTATTAAAGTAGATTTTGGCTGTATAATATTGATACAACCTCAAAGATTTATATTATTAAAACAAAGAATTCAATATGGCGGCTATTTGGCGCCATTTTCAGGTGTCAAGAAAAAATGTATTTTTCATCAATTATTGCATTAAGGGTTTATCAAAGATAACAACGATCACCTTGACAAATTAATTAAAAAATGACGAAACATTTGGCTCTTTTCACGCTAAGAAGTATATTTAATATTTCTACTAACACAAGTTACATTGTTGTAACATAATTGGCAAAACATAAAACAAAATAATAATAAGTATATTAAGATATTTAGTATATGTCTTTTCTATGCAATTATATTAAGTTTAACGAATAACATAGATTTAATCATTACGCCAAGTGAAACTCACGCAAAGTCCCAATATGATTAAGAAAAACAAAGTTCCAAACTGTGCAACTAGATGGCGTTGTATACATATTATACAATTGTATATTATACAGATGTAATACTGCTGTGTATTATACTAAAATAATGAACTTAAACGCGCAAATTTATATTACACTTGGCCACTTTCGTTATAACTGATTATTGAAATATTAAAAAAGGATGTCCCTTGTAGTTATAGTAATAGTTTAAAGACACCATTTTGGCACGCGCGTGTAACGTGACAAATCTTGAAGAATTTTAATGTCAACCTTAAGCTCTAGAAATTACGAATGACTTTCGACTGGACTGTTTACACACCGTTACAAGTTACAACCCTACAATTATTTTAATAATAATATACATGCATGATGCACAACATCCTAGTGTCTCAATGGGGCCTCTACGTGTTGGACCTGTGTCCCCACGCACGCACGCACGCACGCACGCACGCACGCACGCACGAACGCACGCACGCACGCACGCACGCACGCACGCACGCATTTGAGGAATGGTGCTGCAAATGCATTTTCATTATTCATTAATAAACAATAAAATATAACTTTTAATTAATGATTTAATAGATAACACTACACTATTTATCGTAATACAAAATTATGATCTTGTATAACTCTTCTTCAATCTATAGACAAGCTAATTTTTGCTTGCATCTTGAATCGGGAAACAACAAAATACCGTCAAAATGATCCCAATGGAACGTTTTATCGGAATAAAAACTATCCTATAACCTTTCTCGGGTCTTTAACTATCTCCATAGCAAATTTCATCGAAATCAGTTCAGCAGCTGAAGCTTAAAAAGGTGACAGACAGAAAGAGTTACTTTTACATTCATCATATTAAGTATTAAAAACATCAAAGTCGAGTTATACAAGCCATCAAATCTCTAACACCTAATTATACATTTACAAAAGAAAACATCAAATCTACGACTAATGAGTATTATTCATAATTGTATTTACATTTTTTTTAAACTAGAATAAAAAAATAAAAACTCAAAATTCTCAGGCAGTTATTTTGCGACAGTCTTGTGTGTATAAATAAACTTTGGTGCGTTTACATAAATTAAAGCGAAATTAAACTTAATTAATAAATAATACACCCAATTATACGGTTGTATACTCCGCGATGTATGTGACGTATTGAAATATACAGGGTGTCCCAAAAAATTGTGTCAAGCGGAACTCCAATGATAGAACACCCTTGGGGTACCCGAATCACCCCTATGCATGTCATGGCATGTTTTTTCAATGAAAGCACAATTGCTTATTCGCAAAGACGGCTACTATCGAATTTTTCTTGTGCTCACATACAATCATACTTTCTAGTGCTATCTCATGCCATGTCACAAAACTTGGAACACCTTGTCACACAATGTCACACTTCGTCAACCCCCGCCCTCCCCCTTAACGTGTGACGTAATTGATACACGGGCCCCTTACTGCGCCTATAGAGTGGAACAGCCTCAAGTATATTACGGTAATTGAACTCAAAACCTTACGTTCAACATGCCAACGAACTAAACGCGAATGTACAGTTGTCGGATACAGTACTTTTTTTCTAGATATAAATTAAAAAAGCTTAAATAGTAACATTTCCAGACATTAACTCGTAATATCTTAAAACATGTGCAAATCTATAAACAACTTCAAAAAGTAATTGAAGATCCTAAAACATTTACAGATCATAAAATTTTAAGATTTAAATGCGGTTCAGGCAATTTCAGTTTATATAATACCCTTACCGAAGTTAAAACAATTTAAGATCTTAAACATTTACAGATGAAACAACGTGAGACTTAATTAGACACAGATCTTACAACAATTAAAGATCTTAAACAATTTCAGACCTTGAACATTTAATATCTCAAAATACATTCGATCTTAAAACACTTGCAAAACTTCACATATATCGAAACCTCAAAACACAGATCTTAAAACAATTTCCGATCATAAACAATTTCAGATCTTAAACATGTACAAATCTTAAAACAATCAAAGAAGTTAAACAATAACAGACCGTAAACATTTACAGATCTTAAAACAAATCCAGATCTTAAAACAATTTGAGATCTTAATACACATCGTTAAACAAATCCAGATCTTAAAACAATTTGAGATCTTAATACACATCGTAAAAGAATGCCAGATCTTGAAACATGCCTCAGATCTAATCCACAGTTGAAAAACCGCAAAACCAAACCCCAGCCCGTGATTCCAGATAGCTCCTATCGCCATCTACATATCAATTCGGTAAACTTTACCTCACAAACCAATCTCAATACATTGAGTTGTATATATAACAAACCCAGTCGACTTGTCCGTACGTTTAGTTGGTGGAAGTTTCCTTTCGCCCCGTGAATGATACTATGGATCGAATACCTTTCACTGAAGTCTGAAAGAGAAATATATAAACGTTAACACACTCATACCCCCGCACTAGGATTCCCTGTGTCGCGAGTGGCATAGACAACACGAATTACACATCATTAACAGCAGAGAACATACATTTATCTGTCATAAACATTCCGTCGAAATCGGTCCAGCCGTTCCAGAGATTAGCCCAAACAAACAGACACGACAGACAAAAATTGTAAAATATAATTTTAAACTGATATTATCGCGGACACTAAACATTGTAATGTATACGGGTACCCCCGATTTCGAATTGTTTTACCGATATTTCGACCCAGTTGCATGGATCATGGTCACGGCGAGACTAATATAAGAATATCGGTAAAACAATTCGAAATCGTGAGTACCCGTATACATTACAAAAATTGTAAAAAATGAAATTTTTTGGTATATGCATCGTGTACACATCCATATGCATTCAGTAAAAAGCGGTTATTTCAATATTACAAACAGACACTCCGATTTTATTTATGTGTATAGAGTGTAGAAGATAAAAAAATCAAAATGTGTGCAATTCACACGCGCTAGAAGTGAAACCTTCTACAAATAGTTTGGTTAGATGTCATAACTATTGTTTTAGCGCTGCAGCGAACTTTAGTTCTGACTCTTGCTAATGTTCCTATCTCATTTTCTCCCACGTTAAAATGTGTCTGTCTTGTTCGTTTCCGTTTCGTTTCGTTTGCGCGCAATTTCCGTTTCATCGAATCCCAAATCACAACGATACTATACAAGCTTTCACTTAAGCTTTCACAAAAGCGACGTACCTTTTTCTTGGATCCGTTGAGAATGTCCTTGTACATGTCGGAGCGAAGGTACCGCGAATAGCTGTCGGACTTCATCAGGTGATACACGTGGGCCTGAAACGGTACATAACCAACGAGCTATAGAGTATAGAGGACGCCCTTCTATACAAACAGTCATTCGAAAACGGTACCAAATCACTCATGTCACTTAAACCGCTAAACATTCACAATAGGGTATTTGACAGATTTTAGAAATATAACTCAAATTGTTCAATATAACATAATACAATATGCGGTTTGCTTAATTCTTTGTAAATATCTCTATTTTCTATGTAATACGCCATTTTAAACAGGTCATGACGTCACCTGCTTAAATAACCATACTAAGCTGTAAATGCTGTCATTGCGTATAGTGTTCCTGTTCTGTGGTCATTGATGTCAAACCGTACAATACTTCATTGACAATAAGCAGGTGACGTCATTCAGCCAAACCGCATGTTTCCGATCACGTGATCAAACATGAAAATTTAATTATTTTAGTATCAATTTTTAATAAAAATCCAAATAATTTTAAAATAATGTGTATGCTAAATTGGTTTAAAAAAATATATACTTTTAAGCTAACAACAGTTTGATCTATATTTTCATTGTAGTCATATACCCTATTGGTTCTTATTTTACGCCGCATTACACAGGGCCGGCCGCGATTGGCTAATTTCAGTGTCAGTAAACGAAAAACGTAACGACGAACGGGCCGACGTTGCCCACTAGGCCGCAGCCTGGTATTCATTACGCTATTTTTGATCGGTAGTTACACTTGTAGGTATTAATTTTCGCTGTACATGATACAGATGAGCTTTGACAATCGCGGGTGACACACGTGAGTTTGGGAATTGGAAATCGCGCTATATTCTAGGTGACACCCCTGTGTAGGTCCAAGTTCGGAACTTGGACATATACAGGTCTCATAAGTTGTAATATAACTGAAATTGAAGGTATCTTGAGGATGGACCTATCAGACTTCAAAAAAACGTGTGCGTCTCGGGGTGACCGACAGAAGTAATAACTTAAACTGATTTAAGTTGAACGTTAAACAACGAACAAGTTAAACAATTTCAATATTTTTAGGTAGTAGAGCCTAGGATCTACTACCTATGTAAAATAATTGTTTTGCATAGGTAGTAGAGCCTAGAGTTGGCCCGGGGTAGTACTACCGCCCGTCACGGTACTTAGTACCATTTCTACCGTGTAATAATTGTTTTAACAGCAATTGTGTTCCGGATAGAAAGGTGTGGAGCCGGCTACACTTTTTAGAGGCGACCATCTCAATCCTCAAGGGCAGCGACACATCTGTGACCGAATTATAACGAGACTCTTACTAACATTTACTAACTGGACTATTACCAACAACAACTAACAGGACTAACATTCACTAACAGTCCCTGTCCCAGTCCTCATACTAACAAACTAACCAACTAATGTTCTAACACCGTCACCTAACCGGACTAACTATCCCAGTCCCCATATGAGTCTTGTTCTGTGTCGGTCACAGTTGTCACGGGCGGCAGCGGAAGGTGGTGCTGCATGCTCGTTTGCTGCCTTAAATCAATAATAATAATAATATTAAATATTATTGATATTGTTTAACTTGAGAAAAGCTTGAGAATCATGAGAAGTTTATAATAATTATGTATAATAATTATATTTAATGATCTCCTCTCCTCTCCTCTCCTCATGCCAGAGGAGAGCCATAGCATACTCCGCTACGCTGCTCCAGTGCGAATTGGTTCAAATACATAACATATCAGTCTATATGTACATAACATCAAATAGTGCTGGTTGCCAGTAACCGATGATATATTACACTCTATACAGGGTGTAATCGTTAAGTGTGCACAGGCGATTATTCCGTAACTATTACAGATATCAAAAAACTTTAAATTGATATCGAAAGCACTTTACCTAATGAGTAAAATGACAATAATAATTTATTAAAAATAAACCGAGAAATATCCAAAAAAATTACATTAAACTCTCCCATACATTTAGTATGAGATAGTAGAAAGGTTTTACTTTCTTTATTTAAAGTGGAATATTACTCTTTTTACTTATAATGTCATTGCCAGTAACTCAATCACAGACTATAACATACCTGCGCCTGATCGAAGCAATATCTATCCGCCGTCCCGGATTCAACTTTGATACGCGTCTGTTCCCTGCCGATAAAATAAATATTCAATGTTATTATATCGAAAAGTACGAAACATAATAACATCGCTAAACACACCACCGTCACGTCACGTCACTGTCACACAACGTCACGTGACGTAAAAAAAAACTCAAATCATTTATTTCACCTAGGTATTTTGAATACACTTATGAACGTCATTTTTACGTCGTTTTTACGTCATTTTTACGTCATTTTATGTCGTCACAAATGATGCGATATCGATCATTTAACATGCCCCTTCTCTAAATCTACCAATCTACCACCGTCACTTCACCAACGTGGAACTCCTTCCATATCTCCTTTTGTGTACACGACAACATACCCCGAAACTTCATTTAATAAACCCCTCCAGCTGATAGGGTGTTCAGACGGCTCGGGGTAGCGTGATTGAGGCTTCGCGACGTCACACCACACGTCTAACCACAAACCTCACCGTCACGCAACGTCACATCATGCAGCGTCACATCATGCAGCGTCACATCATGCAACGTCACATCATGCAACGTCACATCATGCAACGTCACATCATGCAACGTCACATCATGCAACGTCACATCATGCAACGTCATATCATGCAGCGTCACATCATGCAGCGTCACATCATGCAACGTCACATCATGCAACGTCACATCATGCAACGTCACATCATGCAGCGTCACATCATGCAACGTCACATCATGCAACGTCACATCTTGCAACGTCACATCATGCAACGTCACATCACGCAACGTCACATCACGCAACGTCACATCACGCAACGTCACATCACGCAACGTCACATCATGCAACGTCACGTCGCAAATGACGCGCTATCGAGAATTTACCTAATACCATTTCTATCGTGTATTAATGTGTAGCGTTTTCACAGGAATTGTGTTCCGGTTGGAACGGTGTGGAGGCGGCTACACTTTTTTAGAGGCGACCATCTCCGTCCTCAAGGGTGGCAACGCATCTGTGACCGAATAAAAACCTAGAAGACCTTACTAACAATTGCTACTAACAACAACTAACACGACCAACTATCACGAACAGTCCCTGTCTCAGTCCTCATACCTACCAACGAACTAACCAACTAGCGTTCTAACACCGTCTGCTAACTGACTAACCATCCCAGTCCCGATGTGAGTCTTGTTCTGTGTCGGTCACAGTTGTCATGGGCGGTAGTGGGAGGTGCTGCATGGTCGATTGCTGCCTTATCTATATATATAAAAGGAGAAGCTGACTGACTGACTGACTGACATATCAACGCAGGGCCTAAACTATAAAGGTTAGAAACTTGAAATTTTGCCCGGGGGTGCCTTTTATAACGTAGGGGAGCACTAAGAAAGGATTCTTGAAAATCCACCCCTTAAGGGGGTAAAACGGGGGTGCAAAGTTAGTATGAAACTTTGCCGTTTTTGAGGGTATTTGAATGAAATTCAGTATGAAGATATTTCATTGCAAGTTATGAAACATGTTCAAAATTTTTTTTCGAAAATCATCCCTTAAGGAGGTAAAGGGGGGCGCAAACTTAATACGAAAGTTCTCTGATTTTATCAACTGTTATATATTTAAGAATTTTTGGCGGGCGAAGCCGCGGGTGTAGGCTTGTTATACCATTAAAAAAAAACGTTAAATCCTTGAAACGTGCAGCCCACCTGCTGACCGCGTCGATGTTGACCGGCGACGGCGCGTCCGCCGCGAGGAACTCCCGCCAGATGTCGCGCGCGCGCGCCGACACGCGCCGCACCGGCAGCGCCTTCAGCTCCTGCACCGCCAGCCAGAACCTGCCCCGACGGGGGTGCACTTTACAATGTCGCACTCACGGTACTCAAGACATGTATTTTGTACGCCGATATTTCGACATAGTTGCGTGGATTTTTGTCACTGCCTTTAAGTGAGTTGAGCCGCTCACTTACTCGCTTATTAATTCACTCACACATTCATCCGCATCCTTCGCTCTCGCTCGCTCGTTCATCCACTCACACGCTTATTCATTCATTCACTAACACACTCACTCATTCGTCCACACGCTCACTCACTAAGTACATCTTTTGCTCTCGCCCGCTCGCTCATCCACACACACGCTCACTCACACGCTTATTCATTCATTCACTAACAAGCTCACTCATTCACTCACACGGTATATCCTTCGTTCTCGCTCCCTTCTCCATCCACTCGAACGCTAACCCACTCATTCACTCTCACGTTCCCTCATTCATTCGCACCCCCACTCAGCACATCCACTTACAAGCTCACCCATTTACTGACACGCTCACTCCCCCACACACTCATTGTTCGTTCACAAAACCTCACTCGCTCACTCCCTCATTAACCCCCCCCCCCCTTCCCAACTCCCACCCCACACCCACTTGAGGTTCTCCCCGCTGAACTCCTTCCCGAGGAACCGCTCGAAGTGCTCGCGGCCGGGCGGGTCGCGCAGCAACTCGCGCAGCCCGAACGCCCAGCGGCGCACGCGGCGCAGCGGCAGCGGCTCCTTGCTGCCGAACAGCAGAAGATAAATATGAGGTTGGCAACAGACACACAGGGTGGTGGTAGCGTGAATTAACAATCATTTGTTCCGCCTGATCGCCGTTGCGAGGGTCCTGGGTTCGATTCCCAGCGAGGCGGTTTGAATGATGAATTTAAATTTCCGTTCTTGGTCTGGGTGTGTGTGTTCTTGTCTTGTGTGTTGTCCATGGCGCCCACGACACAGGGAATCCTAGTGTGGGGCTGTGAGTGTGTAGCGTTATTTATAGTTATATTTGTTGGTGTTACCCCCCCGATCACCCAGCCAATAGACACCTAATGTTTGATTTTCCGTATTGAATGCATTCCGACAACTGGCTGAGGTAACACGGAGCGGGGGGACTGGCTAATACAACGCTGTGATTTGCTAATTCAAGGTCACACGAAACGTTGGAAAGAAATAAATTAATTTAAGCAACGGGAAAGAGTGAGACGGCACGAATTTATATCGGTACTATAAGCGCGATGTGTTGACAGAAGCCATTCGCCTGTTATTAGGAGTCTATTGGCTGTGCGGTCGGTGGTTAGCCTTTCCTTATTAAGCAGCAAACATCCAAACCACTGGCGAAATTTGCTGATCCTCGTCGACTGTGGATGAGATCGTGATGGTACAAATTTTGCTGTATAGCGTGGACCCAGCATGAGAACCGGACCTACTCGGATACCGCGCACATGGAATATTCCCTGGACAGCGGCCGCGCTCCGACTGTACACGGTCGGAACTCGTACCAGCGGCGTACAAAACTTCGATAGCGTGATTCAGTGAGATCATACGCTCACCCCCACCCCCAGACGGTCGTCCCCCACTCACCACTGCTTCTCCTGGTCCCAGAGCTCGGTGGTGTCGCTGATCCACGGGTTGGGCCACTCGGGCGGCGTCAGGAACGCGTCGTACTCCGCGTACTGCTCGCAGTACGCTATGAACCTGGCGGCACATTGTTGAAGTGAAACTTCTCTTTAACAAAACACAGTCATACTAGACAGAGGGGGGGGGCGCTTGTTAACAATACACAGTCATACTAGACGGAGCGGGAGGGGGGCGCTTGTTAACAATACACAGTCATACTAGACGGGGGGGGCGCTTGTTAACAATACACAGTCATACTAGACACTAGACAGAGGGGGGGGCGCTTGTTAACAATACACAGTCATACTAGACGGAGCAGGAGGGGGGCGCTTGTTAACAATACACAGTCATACTAGACGGAGCGGGAGGGGGGCGCTTGTTAACAATACACAGTCATACTAGACGGGGGGGGCGCTTGTTAACAATACACAGTCATACTAGACACTAGACAGAGGGGGGGGCGCTTGTTAACAATACACAGTCATACTAGACGGAGCAGGAGGGGGGCGCTTGTTAACAATACACAGTCATACTAGACGGAGGGGGGGGGGGGCGCTTGTTAACAATACACAGTCATACTAGACGGAGGGGGGGGGGGCTTGTTAACAATACACAGTCATACTAGACGGAGCGGGAGAGGGGCGCTTGTTAACAATACACAGTCATACTAGACGGAGGGGGGGGGGGGCTTGTTAACAATACAAAGTCATACTAGACGGGGGGGGGGCTTGTTAACAATACACAGTCATACTAGACGGAGCAGGAGGGGGGCGCTTGTTAACAATACACAGTCATACTAGACGGAGCGGGAGAGGGGCGCTTGTTAACAATACACAGTCATACTAGACGGAGGGGGGGGGGGGGTTGTTAACAATACAAAGTCATACTAGACGGGGGGGGGGGGTTGTTAACAATACACAGTCATACTAGACGGAGGGGGGGGGGTGCTTGTTAATTTACATACGCGTTAAATAGTTTTTTTCCGGCGTGCCCCACCGGTTGGCAAGTCCCGGCATAGACCATGTATATACACTCACATCTGGCGCAGCTTCCCGCTGCGCGCGTCTCGGCGCTCGGCGCGCGCGCGCAGCGCGGCCAGCTGCCGCCGCGCCGCGTCGATCTGCTGCTCGACCGACGGCTGCGGCGGCGCGGCCGAGTTGGAGCACTCGCCCGGGGACGCCGCGCCGTTCACGCACTCCGCTGCGGGGGCGGTCGGAAATTAAAAAAAATTACAAAAAAAAAGAACGACAAAAACAAATTACGGGGCCGTTCGAATATTAGGCGTCGTCCTAATTGGCAGCGATCGTACGATGGCGCGATGCGTCCTCGTCGTGCGATGGGTATTTCATTACAATTACTTGCGAGGTTAAAATAGGACGCTCTGATGAAATCTGTATGTTTGAACCCATCGCACGACGAGGACGCATCGCGCCATCGTACGATCGCTGCCAATTAGGACGACGCCTTACGTAAGCAGATTATTTACAATTCTTAACCCCCCAGTCCCCCTCGTCAGCAAAAGTAAGCAAATGTCTTACCCCTCCCCCCATGCTTAAGTAAACATTGGTACCTGCATTCAATGGTTTCTTTATTGATTCAAGAGAATTTTGTGGAAAATTTTTGTGGAACATCAGAAAAAGTAAAAAAAAAATATTTATGCTGCTGACGTAATCACCATCCAGACTCCCCCACCTGCCACCTACCGGCGCCGCTAACCAAACTACCCTCACCGTTCTCCTTGAGCGCCACCTCGGCCGTCTTCTGTATCGCGTCCTCGCAGTCTTGCGCGCTGGTTATTGTCACTATCGGATTGTTCTGGAACGATACCAATATCAATATATATAACACTCTTCGGATACCGAATGACTGACAGACAACGCACAGCCGAAACTAATGAACGCAACAAGGATTTATGGAATTTCCCCCTCTAAGGGGATAAAAATGGGGATAAACTGAAACTTTTTATTTGTTCAATGGATTCAATTGAAACTTTGTATACATAATTATATGTCGGCGATTATAACAATTTACGTTAATTAGATGGTCAATTTATTATTTTGTACCGGAATTGAGTGAGCGCCGAGACGTCCCGAAGGGGACCGATCGTGAGCGGAATCGTGTCGAGGTTGTCATGTCAGTTCGGATGTCATGGTGGACGAAAAGAAACGCTCAACACGGGACCGTAGGCTTTACTCAAGACCTATTAGATTACTTTACTTTACTTGTTCGCTTAATTACGAGTGAAAGTGTATTAAATCAAGTGTACCTACGTTAACGGATTTCATTTGCCTGAGACCTACGCCTCAACTACCAACTACGTATCTACGCAATGAACCCTGTATTCGGCAACTCGGATGGTACTTCTGGTGTCGCTCCTCCATCCCTGACGGCGACATATATATAGGTTCTTCGAGTAACGCAAGTGAGAACAAAGAAAGGACTTTTGGAAATTGGCGGGCGAAGCCGCGGGGGAATGCTAGTACAATTGTAATTGTCCTAACTTTCCCTCAATTTAGTATATATTACATTAAGGGGTACTGGTTGCCGATGTCTATTTCCAAGCATCCGTGTCATTAATATACTCATCGACATATATCCCGAACAGCTTTCCCCACCCCCTCCCTCTCTCCCAATCCGATTCCCTCTCTATCCCCCAAACACTCTCCCCCCCTCTCCCCCCACCCCAAACCCCAACCCACCTTCAAGTTGTGCTGCACCACGATCTCCTGGCACTGCGCCATCCTCTTCGCCTTCAACGCGTTGATCCGCGACATCTTCTTCGGGTCCAACTCTGTTGTGTTAACGCAGCCCGGCTGTGAACACAGAGTAATTGGAAACATCAGCAGCTGATTTTTTGAAATGAAAACTTCTATTGCATCGTTGTGATTTGGAATTCGATGAAACGGAAATGACGTGGAACTGAAACGAAACGGAAACGAAAAAGACACACGACACATTTTAACGTGGGAGAAAATGAGACAGGAACATTAGAAAGAGTTCGTTGCAGCGCTTACTACTACTAGGTACTAGGTTTAATCTTAATTAGGTACTTAAGATGTGTAGCAACCCTACATTTATAAAAATACCTAGTGTACATATTCAACCCTAGCTTCACGTTGCCATGGCACATTATAAATAACAGTCACCACTGACAGTTTAAAAGGAACCTTATTACAAAGCATTAGAGTAGCTTTTTAATTCTAAAATACCCCTTACGAATTTTCCATCAGGATACGTGTAAGTACGCGAGTTTAACATCTTTCACCCATCCCAAAGTGCACAACGCCGCTAAAGAAGTTTTCACTTCGAAAAGATCTTGATCAATGATTTATTCTGTAACCACCCTCACCATAGGTCTGTGGACGTCCCAGAACGCCCTCTCCTGACTGTCCAGGACTTTTCTTTCGAGTTTGTCCCGTTTTTTATCCACCTGAAATGAACACAGCCAATACAAATGTCATTTAAATCCACCACATACCCACAATAATCCCTCAATATCTCAGTTATCGAGTCCAAAAGTGTTTCTGAACTTAAACACCGGGTCCTACACAACATTAAATAATTATGTGGCGACCAAACGTTAATAGGATACAACGAAAAACAATTAATTCTAATAATAATTCACCACAAACCGAATTTAATTATTTTAAATAATGACTTTGGTGTATAAACGCGCAGTTTCCCCGTACGGTCCGAAATCGATGATAAATTGAACAATAATAATTAGATAATTAATGTTGAAGTTAATAATTAATGTTGATAATTTTTTTTTGTTGCACCCTATAATTATGGGTACAATAACATATTTATTATTGTTTAGCATTATGTTCCATACGTGTGTATTAACTGTTATCTGCGTTCGATGTCCGATTTTTAAATAAATAAATAAATAATTAGTATACTTGTAGGTTTTAAACGATCTATCACAAAACTATGTTTATTAAAAACATAATTATATTAAAACATTAAAAAAGGATTGTGTGGTTTTATGAAACCACGGTAAAAGTGAAACATTTTTTCTCATTATAGACAATTAACTAAAAATATTTGGAATAATATTCCATTAAGGGTATAAAAATCGCTTTATCAATCTTAATTTTATACTTGGAAAATTGGAATGATAATGGGAAATAATAAAAGACTATTACATTAAACACTGACAAAAACAAACAAAATAGCGTGGAGCACTGGCACAAATGAGTAATAGTCTACACTACACGGTCAGCTGCTGCGAACTATAGGCGCCGCCATATTGGCCTTGGCTGCTCTGACGAGCGGCTTTCACTTTAAACCTACTCCGCGGCCGGCCGTCACGCGACATGCAACACACAGACGAAAAAGTTTGAGACGATGTAATAAAAGTTTCACTTTAAAAATTGTAAATTAAACTTGCTCTAGGCCTCCGTAATGAGGAGAGACCTGTGCCCATAGAACATACATAGTTACATACACAATACACACAATGACCCACCTTGCTCTGGGCCTCGGCCTGCATGAAGATGAACTCCCACTTCCTGGAGAACATCTTCTGCAGGCGCGCCAGCGACTCCGCCTCGTAGTCCGCCAGCTCCAGCCGCGCCTTGTTCTGCATCGTCCGCTTGCACAGGTACACCGCTGTAACCGTGGCACACACGGGGGGGTCAATGTGTATGTGTATGTGTTGGAAGAAAATAGCATTTTTTTTAAATTGATTTAAGGCAGCAAACGAGCATACAGCACCACCTTCCGCTACCGCCCATGACAACTGCGACCGACTTATAACAAGACTCTTATGGGGACTGGGATAGTAACAGTCTCGTTGTAATTCGGTCACAGATGTGTTGCTACCCTTGAGGACTGAGAAGGTTGCCTCTAAAAAGTCTTGCCCTCATTTGCATCAAACTTACCATAGTCAGTATTCTCCGGTTCCCACTGGTTAGACGGCCAAAAATATGGTGTCTGGAATCTGTCAAATAATGCCATGACATTGAAAAATAAATTTTATAAAGGTGTTTTACTCAAATTACTATCATTGAAACACATTTCACATTCACACATAGCGAGCATCAAAAAAAAACAACACCCACTCTCACAGAAACTCAGATACAATACACACGCACGCACGCATACACGCACGCACGAACGTACGCAAGCACGCACACGCACCCAGGCACGCACGCAGGAACGTACGCACGCACGCGCACGCACGCACACACGCACGCACCCACGCACGCACGCACGCACGCACGCACGCACACGCACGCACACGAGACCCACCTGTAATAAGTGTTATCATTCTTGACGGTCAAGCAGTGGTCGTCGATGGGGAAGAGGTAGCCGTGCGCGGCTAGCAGGTGGGCCAGGTGGAGCGCCTCCCAGCTCTCCTCCAGCTGGAGATGGCGCGTTAGCCAGGCGACCAGGTCCGAGCCGGTGAACACCTGGGGACCAGGGCGGGTTGTGTAGTGGTTGACGACAGAGTGTAGGGGACCAGTCTAACTGATGCTTAGCTGTTTATGAGGGGTGATCATCATCATCATCATCACAACCCATAACTGTCCCACTGCTGGGCACGGGTCTCCTCTCACACTGTGAGGGGTATAGGCCATAGTTCACCACGCTTGCCAAGTGCGGATTGGTGGACTTCACACACCTTTGAGAACATTATGGAGAACTCCCAGGTGTGCAGGTTTCCTCACGATGTTTTCCTTCACCGAAGCAAGTGATAATTAAATATTAATACGAACATAATTTTTGAAAATTAGTGGTGCGTGCGGGGTTTGAACCTGGACCCTCCGGTTCGGCAGTCCAACGTTCAACCACGGCTATCACTGCTTGATATGATGATGGGTGATGGTAAGCATCTATCAGATCATCACCTATCGTCTGGTCGATTGTATTTACATGCAAAAAACCAATAATTAACCTCTGAATCGATAAAAGAGTTCAATTTTAATGAAATCATCTATTCATCACCTCCCGGTGTGATGTCACATATTTTTCAAATTTCGACTTTAAATATTTTAGATTTTCTGAGTGACATCACAGATTTTTACCCCCATAACCCTTGTCACAGAATGTCACATTTTATACTATGTAGTGATTACGATACTTACAGATGGTATCTTGCTCATAAAACTCTTCACAGTGCGCACGGGCACCCCCGTGTTCTCATCTTGCATCTTCTCTATAATGGCCTCCATCTGGAACAAGTTTTAGAACTTCGTGTCATTGGGTACGGTGTTTGTAGTGTATTGACTAGAATGTTGGTTGTCCCATGTGCTTGCGTCACGTGTCAGTCGTGTCAGTCCAGGCAGTCAGTTCTGGCAGTTGAGCGAGCGGTTGTGTAGTGCGATTGTATGCGTGTCGTGGTGCTGGTGAGCCATATAACACCAAAACAAATAAGAGAATACAGAGGTCCTTTTCTTGTGAACGATTAATGGCATCTACTCTTCCCTGTCTTCGCTACTTGGTTGTATAGACGTTTCATGGTAAAGTCATGGTCGTGTCCCGACACAGCCTTCCCGATTTTTGGCTGGCTGGCTGGCTTCAACCCATTGATGGCCCACTACTGAGCACGGGTCTCTGCTCATACCTGAGGAGGCTTAGAGCATACTCCACCACGCTGCTCCAGTGCGGATTGGTGGAGGGGTTAGTGGCCAACCCAAGTGTCGGAAATTTTTAAGCCACCCGAAGGTATCCGACATGGCTTAACGACTGCTACCAAATGGTAACAACCGGGACCGACGGCTTTACGTGCCCTCCGAAGCACTGAAGCGCTTAAGAAATTTAGCCACTAGCGGTCACCCATCCAACTACCGACCGCGCCCGCTGTTGCTTAACTTTGTCGATCACTTGAGATCGACGCAAGTCACCGGGCTATGAGCGCTTCAGTCGCCGGGCTATGAGCGCTTCTATTTTTACTCACCTTTTTATATACCAGATAGTTGGGCGACTCTTCTGGCGATGGTATGGTGGACATCAAAGCTTGCACGTTCGGTGGGAGAGTGCTTATAATGTTCTCCTTTTTGTCTTTCTCTTTCTCATTATCTCTATCCTTTTCATCTTTCACGCATTTTGAGCTCTCTCTGAAAACATTTATGGAAAAATAATGTGAAAAAAATTAACTACAATCTGTATGGTGCAACGGTTACCATGCCGGACTGACGGTTGTGGGTTCGATTCCCAGGGAGGCGGAAATTAGAATGATGAGTTTAAATTTATGTGCTCGGTCTGGGTGTGTGTTCTTGTCTTGTGTGTTGTCCACATACACTTCTTTAGGTGTATTGAGCGACTTTTTGTAGGGGGAAAACTTATGGGCTAGCGTCAGCGACATGCCGCGACGAAGTGCACCGGATTGACGACGCGCAACTGCTTACATACCTACATATCATCAACAAATTGTAAAATCACTATGCAGTACAAGAGTGGAGGTATATATTTTTATGTAGACACCTAGATAAAAAAAATGAATAAAAAAAAACGAAGCATTTATTTACAAAAACTCCCAATATTTATATTGCTAAAATTTTATTTTACCCCATATTTTTTTCTTTCTTATCCCAGTTACCATAACCTGATTATATCTCTTTTATTATATACTTTTAAGTACAAATAATCTGAGTACTGTTGAACTTAACTATGATAAGCATACTACAGATCAGAAAAGTTATCTTCCAAAGTTTTAAGTTTTCATATCTGTCTGTAGTCCACATGACAGATGTGTTTTTTTATTTAAAAAAAAAACTCAAAACTCAAATCATTTATTTCACATAGGTATTTTGCATACACTTGTGAACGTCATTTTTTGCATTTATCACCGTTTCACTAAGGTGCCTTTAAATATTAACTATTTGTTTGCAATGTCAGCTGGGAATTGAGTTTGTGTTGCTACCGTTGAAGACTCTAACGTTGAAGAAGATGTTTGGCTCTAAAGTGTAACCGGCTCCACACCACAACCGGAACACATTTGCTGTTACACAATTACCACACCGTAGAAGCGGTACTAAGTACCATAGCAGGCCACACAGTAATCACTTACCATCAGGTCACCCATACACCTGTTTGCTGGCTAATACCATTCTTTTTTATATTGTATAAGTTACCGCTACTTATATAAAATGAAAAGAAATTAATTTTATTCAAAGTTGGTTTTTTACTTACACTTTTCCAAAGTCCACCTATGCCATTGCTTCAATGAAACCTTAAAATGAGTTACCTTGGAAGAAGAAACGGCAAGAAACTTCCAAGGACCTTTTTCCACTCATTTACAGATTGCATTTATTATTAATTACTGACAAAATATCAAACTCATATCCAAGCATTTTTATCTTTAAATAATCATCAAGTTTGTAATAACCTTTCGTCGTTAGAATGCCTTTGACATGAGTTTTAAATTTAGAGTAAGGTAGGTAAATTTAATACATACCTCGAGGGTCCCTGTTGGCTAGCCTTCTGCGCCGGCTTCTCTGCAGAATTCATTGTCACCATCGTTAAAGAATCTGTATTACTACGATAACTTATAAACAACAGTCACTTTGTACACATTTTCACCTAACTTATATTGTTGTGATAATTATATTGAACCAAGTATCGACTATTCGGACGCTGTTGATAAATATTTTAGAAATACTTCGATTACAATTTTTTTGTCCCACGAATGTAGAAATATAGAAGTCGATATCAGCACAGCAAAATCCAAAATGTAAGTTCACAAGCTAGGTATCTAGATTCGCTAGATCAACAAGTAAGACTATTTGGTTTGGAGTGTTAATTCTAAAACCGTAATATTTTACACTTCACTGGCAGTCTTTTATTCTTTGGTAAGATGGAACCTTCTCAGCTATTAAACATTTGAAACCAAACACAACTTAATTCAATATAAACCGAGTTTAATTCATGAATTTTACAAAATTACAAAACTATTACACCCTCCCTCATTTTGAGAAATACGCGAAAACTTAAACGTCAAAAAACGCCATTTAAGTTTTAACCATTCAGAGTGAGAGACTTTTGTGAACGAAAAGAGACGGCATTTTTGCACGTTTTTTGTACCATGGAGTAAAAGAGATAGATAACGGCTAGGCGGAGTGCGCCGTATTAAATGGCCCGGTACAAAAGTCCACGAACTGAAACAGTTGATTGATTTAGGATGTTCTTTAAATTTCGTCGGATTACCCGTTGAATGGAGTGCGCGGTTGCGCATGTGTTTACGACTATCGAACGAGTTGCTTGCTACTATTTTTAGCTCAAGGAAATTGGATTCCATATTTGAATTATTGGAACCGGCATGGCATAACTAACTGTATCCAGTATAAGGATGTACCTAAAAAAATTGCGTTAGGTAGGTTCGTGATTATTTTCAAGTAATTAATGAAATATGTTAATAATCAGTAAGTA
Source organism: Ochlodes sylvanus (assembly GCA_905404295.2). NCBI lineage: Eukaryota > Metazoa > Arthropoda > Insecta > Lepidoptera > Hesperiidae > Ochlodes > Ochlodes sylvanus. Next base: position 1,872,135 of record FR990150.1, read on the forward strand.
ACTACTCGCAAAATTATTGATATTTATTCATTTAATAATGCGATTATGAGGGTAGATCTTGATGCCGTGAACTAGTAAGCCCGCCCTAACTTTGCTTCGGGAAACTAAGTCATATAAATCAACATTTTGACGTGACAACATCTTATAATTCGGTGGCACGCATGAAAAAACATGACTCATGCGTTACCGTCGTTACCGTTGGTGAATTATTATACCAGCGCCATCTATGTATAGTGCAGTGAACAATTATTCATTAAGTTCGATGGTTGGGGTCCATTTATCGATGGAGGAAGGCTGGCTGAGCTGGTAGTTCACTCGCAGTACACTAGATGGCGTTGAGTAGTGGGGCGCTATAATTCTGAATCACGATGTAGGATGTATAAGTATCCAGCATTCATTTTTAATAAATGACTTAACTTGTATTGAAAAAGTGTTCTTTTATTGTGCTTGCCTACTCATTCAAAGGAAATTATTTTCTTAAGACGTTGTCACGTTCAACTATCGTCAGTAAACCGACTTTACAGACAACCAATTTTTTTTTCTCAAATATCTATTATCTACTCACATACTGATCAATTAGATACAATAAACTAGTTGTTCCTATTGATTTTAGGTCCGACACTAATACTTAGTCACTTGTAGTGCGATTGTTAGCCACGTCGTATCTGTATAAGTCTAGATTCTTTACCTCCTAATCCAATCTCTATCTACAATAAATAGTTTTCCCGCGGAACTCTCGCAACGTTTTCACCGCAACCGGTTACCCTACTATAATTATACAATAGAGATTATTGCATTTCAATACAATAGTAATTGTGGTAAATTAAAACATTGCTATTCACATATGACAGGTTCTCACGGTCGTATAGTTAGTTATCTTTGTTCAAAACTGTTTACGCAATAATTTCTAGACTTAAAAAAAAATTTAGAATTTCTAGTTTGTTATCGACTAAACAAGACAAGAAATTAAAAGAAATGTTTAAATTTTGAACATTGGTGTTCGAAATTAGGGGTATATAAGACAATCGGAAACATGGCATGGGCAGTTCAGTTTCGAGGGGGGAATCCGGAATGAGGACAAGAAGAAGAAGAAAAAAGAAGAAGATAAAAAAAAATTGGTTGTCTGTAAAGTCGGTTTACTGACGATAGTTGAACGTGACAACGTCTTAAGAAAATAATTTCCTTTGAATGAGTAGGCAAGCACAATAAAAGAACACTTTTTCAATACAAGTTAAGTCATTTATTAAAAATGAATGCTGGATACTTATACATCCTACATCGTGATTCAGAATTATAGCGCCCCACTACTCAACGCCATCTAGTGTACTGCGAGTGAACTACCAGCTCAGCCAGCCTTCCTCCATCGATAAATGGACCCAATCGAACTTAATGAATAATTGTTCACTGCACAATACATAGATGGCGCTGGTATAATAATTCACCAACGGTAACGACGGTAACGCATGAGTCATGTTTTTTCATGCGTGCCACCGAATTATAAGACGTTGTCACGTCAAAAAGAAAAACTGTAAAGTGAAGTGAAATGAAAGGTATCGTGTTACAGTGTTACCCTGTGTTGTAAATAAAACATCATCTATTGAAACCGGTGTTAACCTTTCCTATCCTTTACCCACTCCTTTGAACATAGTGAACCCACAAGGAAGCTGTCGGGGAGTAGCGACACCGTGAATACGTATGTTTCCGGGGAATCCCCTGTTCCTTATTTTTAGTAGCTGGAGCGGAGACCAAGGTACACGCACTTTGCAGGGCAGAGAAGAATCGCTAGAGCATACGCTCTGAGGTCGAAGTGTCTATGGCGTAATAGCGTGGAAACCCGCTCATGTGTTTTCAATTCCCCCTAGCTAGATAGTGATAAAGTTAAACGATCACTCGGTTCCAGGTAAAGATTAGTATTAGAAATGCAATGAATTCAACGCGTAGCAGTGAAATTGCAATTAAAATGTATCAGGCGCTAATTGTAAATGAATTGTTAATGACATTGACATTATTATTACTAAATATGTCAATGGTTAATGATTATCATCGCAACTCATAACTGTCCCACTGCTGGGCACGGGTCTCCTCTCACAGTGTGAGGGGTACAGGCCATAGTCCACCACGCTGGCCAAGTGCGGATTGGCGGACTTCACACACCTTTGAGAACATTATGGAGAACTCTCTCTTCACGATGTTTGATCACCGAAGCAGGTGATAATTAAACCGTACAATACGCTAATTTTATGTGGATATTAGAGCTGCGTGCAGGATGTGAACCCGGGCCCCCAGTTGCGGAAGTTCGACGTTTAAGAGGAAATACCACGCGAACCCTTTTTCAAATTTGGGATTTTTTCACTCAATATCTCTGTCGCGCTTGCGAGCGGCGTGTATGTCAGTGCGATAGGGACAACTGCAGCTGCGTGTAAAAACCCGAGTCAAAAATCATCAAAATCGAGGTTCCGTTCTCGACTAATCCCCTCGCCAAAACTAAAGCAATCTTAACGAAATTTTGTAAATTGAATGGGAAGGAGATATTCTGTGTCGGACCGTTTAGCTTTTTGTGCTAATTATTATACAATTTGTGTACGAGGCGTTTGTTTGCGGCATATTTATTTGGCCATTTTAAGCGCTGTTTGAAGTAGCCTAAAACTTTTGAAAACAAAAATATCAAAAAAATCAAAACGTACCGACATAGATAATGATGATATTATTCTTGTGTGAAAAAATTATTGATCTAGAGTCAAAAACCAGCGAGGGATTAGTCGAGAACGTTTGTATGGAAAAATGACCCGTAGCATTTCCTCTTAAACCACTCAGCTATAACTGCTTAAGAGCTTAGCTTAATACAGCGCTTAAAACGGCCAAATAAATATGCCGCAAACAAACGCCTAGTACACAAATTGTATAATAATTAGCACAAAAAGCTAAACGGTCCGACACAGAATATCTCCTTCCCATTCAATTTACAAAATTTCGTTAAGATTGCTTTAGTTTTGGCGGGGGGATTAGTCGAGAACGGAACCTCGATTTTGATGATTTTTGCCTCGGGTTTTTACACGGAGCTGCAGTTGTCTCTATCGCACTGACATACACGCCGCTCGCAAGCGCGACAGAGATATTGAGTGAAAAAATCCCAAATTTGAAAAAGGGTTCGCGTGGTATTTCCTCTTAAAACTAAGATTTGAGATGGCGACTTTGGATGACGGATTCGTTTGTGTGCATTGTACTATGTAGGTACGTACATGAAAGTGCAGCGCAGGGCAGAGGGCGGTAGCCTATGTTCGACATCTATATTTTTATGTATGTCCAGCGATATTTCCATCATTTGTGAACCGATTTTGATATACTTTTTTGTATTCGAAAGCTGGTACTTGTTCTGTGGTCCCATTGAAATTTGAGCGAAATCTGACGAGTATTTTTTGAGTTATAATGCTTATTTAATTGACTTCGGCTACGTTGAGGATGCTGTCATTTTATTACTTCTGTATGTTGCAGTCTGCTTTTTGTTTTATTAAAGTTACAACTGCAATGTTCGGCTGTTTTGACATTTACAGACAAGGTAATAAATTTGTTTTTTTTTATATCCCACCCTGCCGCATAGAAAGGCAAGGAAACAATACGTTCGAACAGACATATAAACAAATAGACAAGGCACACGGCTTGCATAGATCTACAACAGTGTTCGCAAACTTTTTGTGTTCAATATACATCGTGGTACATCTAGGAAAACGAAATTTTTTGGAAACTTATAAAGTAAAAAAATATTTTGAAAAGTGTTGTTTTATTTTAATTATTTCTAAAAAAAAAACTATGTGGTACCAAACCAGGGCAGAGGGGATTCCATAAAAACGACCACCGCCACCGTCACAAGAACGAAGAGGGGCGGGGGCTTACTAAAAATCCTCAAAATTTGTGTGACTTAATTTACGAGTACTACGAGCCCTTCATCTACGCATTAAGAGGGGGTATAAAGCTAGGAAAAAATCAAATTTCACCCGCCCGTCTCAATGGAGCAACGGTACTGATAAATGGAACAGAGCATGTCAAAATCCTAGAGCTATAAAGATAAATGTATTTTATTTAAATAATTCGTAAATTAAAGATTTGATTTAGAAATCGATCTACAAATCCCTCCGTGATACTAATTAGCATAAAATATTGACTCAAAAACATGCACCATATTGAAAATAAATTGATTTTAGTTGAAAATTAGACCTAACTTTGTGATTTTTTTCTATCGAGAAAATTTTATTTTTTTATGTTTTTGCTTCTTGAATTCACTCAATAATATGATGAAGTATAACTATGTTTTTCTTCAGGTTGTAGAAACTTGATCTACTACTGTAAAAATTGAATCTACGATTGCCAATTTTGCTTTATACCCCCTCTTAAGCCCTCCATCTACGCATTAAGCACCCTATGGTCGATATAATAATATAATGTCGCCCGTAAGTTTATTCCGTGTTGCAGAGGTCATTTACTTTCAAATCACGAGGCCGCCCGCCGCATACCACCCTTTCCTTGCAATGCACGCCGCAGATTACTAAATAACAGAGAACGCACAATCTCTGTGTTGTGTTAAGGTCTGCGCACATCCCACCAACTCGACGACGACTCAACTCCGACTCCGACCGTTCCGCTCACGGGTGTGCGGCGAGTAGGACCTATCTTTCAAGTGTACGTTCGAAATTCAACCTTGCGTAACAAGATATAAAGCTCATAATTGAGTTTCGTCACATAGCATAACACTGATGGAAACGGGTTCCACTCAACTGTTTTTATATGGATGGATGCCTGCTATGGACGGTTGCGAGTGGTGTAGCTATATGCAGCAAAGAGTAGGTACTTACAGTAGGCATGCTTAAAACGATTACATAGTTTCGTAACTTAGATTTGACATCCTCGCATCTTAGCTGATCACATCCCTGGTGGAAAAGCAGCCAATATTCTCGACCACCCGGGAGAAAGCCGGGGCAGGTCGCCAGTTCAAATATAAAACAACATAAGTAATCTACACCAGTTAAAGAATTCTCTATTATTTTATACTCTGTGTCCCATTAACTTGTGCAGGAATGCATCTTATCTAAACAATAAAATATGTTAATGGCGTATTAGGTTACAAGTAAGAGGACTGCATAGATTGATTATAATTTCTAATAATAAATCAGTATTTTCACTTGACGTCTTTTTATAATGCGCTATGACTGCGCTTTGCATTGACTACATTTTGTAGTTATTGTACCTATATTACTAGCGACCCGCCCTCGCTTCGCTTCGGGAAAAGATTTAGTTATATATTTTGGATAATTCACACTATATCTTTATAAATTATATCCTATGTGTTATTCTGATGTGTAAGCTATATTATTGTAAAGTTTCATCAAAATCCATTCCGTAGTTTTTGCGTGCAAAGGTAACAGACAGGCAGAGTTACTTTCGCATATAATATTAGTAAGGATTTACTGGTGTTTGTCCGCGGCTTCGTCTGTTTTGGAGTCGGGTAAAACAAAATAAGTATCGCTAATTTTATCCTCAGGGAACGTATTACCGAGTTAAGACCTATCCTATGTCCGTCCAAGGCCTCAAATCTAAGGAGATTTGATTTGGATCTAATTTCACCCAATCGGTTCAGCAGATTAAGCGTGGAACGGAACAGACAGACAGACCGATGAACAGACGACACAGTTGTATACATTTATAATATTAGTATGGAACTAGCTTTCCCCCGCGGCTTCGGCTGCTAGTGTGTATTGTCCACGGTACCCGACCCGACACGGAGTAGCTTTTTTTTATTCATCAAAGTTCCACCAAAGTTCCGACTGCTCGCTGTCGGAACTTGTATATATGCAAGCGATGTAGAAAACTTCGATAGCGTGATTCAGGCTTCGTGACGTCATCGTGTGACGTGTGTGCGATGTCGCCACACCTACATAAAATTAAAATCAATCCATGACACAGTAAAAATACAAACAATTCCAAACAGCCTTAGATATCACTTTTTGGCCTTTATGTTTTCAATACTACTTATAACATAAAGTAAAAGAAAAAAAAAAGAAATTTAAAGAAATTTAAATACAACTTAAATAACAATGGATTTCCGCAAAGTAACGCCTGATACAATAAATTATATAAAAAATCGACAAAAATAACATCCTTTTTGATGTCGATGTTTTCAGTTTTCTTTTAAAGTAATAAAATAAATGTCAAATCCTTTTTTAATTTCGATTAATTAGATATTATTATCTGCAATGATTAGTCTGTGGCCTGCGGTGGGACAAGGAGTTTATTCACACTGTATGTGATTGGAATTCTGAACTTTGTAGAAATTCTTTTCAACGGCAAAGAGTTCGAATGCACATTATTAATTTATTATTTTGTTTGAATGTGATGTGATGCCTTTGATGTTATTAACTGTGCGACGGACACGATTTACCATTGTGTTTTGTATGCTCTTTTGCGGGGGATAATTACATAAAAAAACAATAAATATTTTAACAAAAAAAAATTAAGTTTTCTTTTTTTCCTGTTACAAATTTTATTCATCATCATCTCAACATAATATAACAGTCCACTGCTGGGCTTAGATTTTCTCACCTATATGTTTATTCTTACGCATATATTTTTCGAATATTAGAGTATTTGTAACCAGAAGGTACAGATATTGTACAGGAGTCCAGAGTTGAAACCTCTTGGCTATCATAGCACTAACATGATCGTTAGATATTTTAATTGAACTGATGCATTGATTTCACTCTAAACACTATTGTTTTGCAGTTATATATTTTTTACCGAATGTTTTTATTCATTATGGTCCGTACGCATGAGGTCATTAACCAACCGCGATCGTTGAGTCACGCGGGATGTTCGATGGTTGCTTGAGAAATACCGCGAATACCTGAGCTGAGCCTTATCTGAACAGTAAGATGAGTGTGCCTTAATTGTGGTCACAGGCCATTTGCAATAAGTAACGAGGTTTACATCTCTTCGAAACATTGACGTATTATTACTGTGGACGACGGGTGTCATACTAAAATCGCGAAAAAATGTCCCAGTTTTTTCACGGTTTAACAGTGTACCTGTATAACTAATGTCCCGGTCACAGATGTGACAAATCTTAAGTATATTATTATAGTATACAAGTTGTCCCGGCGTACTTCGTATCTCTTTATAATTAAAAAATGTTTTGGTGATATATCGACAGCACCGCCACCTACCGGGTCCAATTGTGAATCTAAACCATTCCCAGATCCCCTTGAACACACACAAAAAATTTCATCCAAATCGGTCCAGTCGTTAAAAAATATTTTGGTGATATATCGACAGCAACGCCACCTACCGGGTCCAATTGTGAATCTAAACCATTCTCGGATCCACCTGAAGACACACAAAAAATTTCAACCAAATCGGTCAAGCCGTTTAGGAGGAGTTCAGTCACATACACACGAACACAAGAAATATTTATATTAAGATTAAGATATAGTAGTGCCTATAGTATATAGATATTTTTCTATAAGACGTGAAACCTAATCAAAGCTCGATAATACTTCTTTGTTCACGACTAGATATTGTTTATCTATAGTTCGAGGTAGATGCAGGCTGTTAATAAAAAAACAATAACACTCAACACAGTTTAAAATTGATTTAGTGACGTCATTCATTATCTGCTGATAGAGGCAAGTGCTTTTGCTTGCGAAATCAATTACTGTTCATGGCAGTTGTCCCACCGCCGGCGAGGATGCGACTAACTATCTGCTGCTCGCTCACGAAACTTATAATAGATATACGTTCCGTGTAAACAAAAGAGATACATATATTAAAAATGATGTGGTGTCGTAGGACACCAGGTAGGAACGAAGTTCCTTAGGCTAATGAAGGCAACGGCGAACGAAAAGAAAGAGGGAGAAAGAGAAAGGTATTATACACTACTCGCTTGTGTATGCGACTGTCGCGCCTGCGCACGTCTCATTTAACGCTTTTATTCCACGCATTTTTTCTTACGGTTTTACTATCACATATTTTTCAGTTCGGTCGCCGCAGCAAAATCTATCCCCTCCAAGCCTGCCGTAAGGAACTTCGTTCCAATAGTCGACCGCTGACTTGTCACACTGCCGGCGAGCTTAGTTTGGCGCTGAGCGAAAAGAGCTATCAAATATAATACTCGCTCAACGATGTTCGCTTGGCGATCGGAACACGCGCCGAGTACACAATATCGCCCCGAGCGAGTAGTGCGAGTAATCTCCCGCACTCTGTCACTCGCTGACAGCCCAGCGACAAAACTATCGGAACTACACACGCCGCTCGCTGCTCGCCAACTCGTTTTCAGTTTCTAGCCCCACTCGCTACTCGCTAGTCGCCGGCGGTGGGACAACTGCCTAATGATATCTCTAATGATTTACTTGGGCGTATTAATGTGTAAACATATATTACCAATCCGACAAAAGATTAGACAAGTCACCTGGTATCAAGTGGTCAGCGTCATCCATAGACATCACTAGTACTATAGGTTTTAGGGTCGGAACCCAAAGAGTAAATAATTATGTAAGATACTTAGATTAAAACCCGCCCGACTCAGAAAATCCGTTAAGCTCGTGATTACCAAACGCCTGAACAGACTCTGTTCAGGCGGTAAGTTGCGTCCTAACTCCTAAACGAATGGACCGAATTAGATGCGGTTTTTTTGTTTGAAAGTTGACGTGATCAACATGGTGTCTAGCTATAATTAAATAGCTATATAGCTATATATCTGTTTATCAGATCTTCATAAATTATAGTTAGAAACCATGTCGATCACGTCAACTTTCAAACAAAAAAAATTAAATGTGGCACTCGGAGACTGCCGCGGTAAAGCTATTGCATAGCATTTTTTATCAACTAATGCAATTATAATTATTAGAAGTTATATAGTTATATCAGAGCAGCGCCATCTAGTATGTAGAAAACATACGTACCATACCTTAGTATTAAGATACTAGATGGCGCTGATTGAGGGTGTTAGGTTTTTTTCGCTACGGAATTTCTGGATTCGGTCCCCACGCTCAAGGCCCGCGATAAAAGTTATGCAATAGCTTAAAACCGCATCTAATTCGGCCCATTCGTTTAGGAGTTAGGATGCCACAAACAGACACACAAACACGTCAAACTTACAATACAACACCCCTCTTTTTGCGTCGGGGGCAGCGAAAAACTTTAGCTCCGTTGGTCGGGGTTTAACATTAGGATGAATTGACAAGTTTTTGAAGTGAAACTTTTATTACAGCGTCTCAAACTTTTTCGTCTGTGTGTTGCATGTCGCGTGACGGTCGGCCGCGGAGTAGGGATAAAGTGAAAGGCGCTCGTCAGAGCAACCAAGGCCAATATGGCGGCGCCTATAGTTCGCAGGAGCTGACCGTGTAGTATAGACTATTACTCATTTGTGCTAGTGCTCCACGCTTTTTTGTTTGTTTTTGTCAGTATTTAATGTAAATGTTGTTTGTCAGTGTTTAATGTAAATGTTGTTGTTGTCTATAATGTGAAAAAACGTTTCACGTTTACCGTGGTTTCATAAAACCACACAATCCTTTTTTGATAAATTACAGACTGGTTTCTACACAATGTGCAATGGATGGCATTAACCCATTCTTCTACTTGAGTGTATTGATAATCTTCTTAGTCGAGTGGACGGACCTGTAGCTAACAGATAACATTGTCACAACTCGGTCAAGCGGCAATACTCATCAAAATACTGACTACTAGTGACCCGCCCTCGCTTCGCTTCGGTAAACTTATTCCTTGCGTTTGCAAAGATTTAATTATTATATTTTGAATAATTAAACACTAAGTATCCTATTATTTCCTATTAATACGAGTATCATAAATGCGAAAGTTTGTATGGATGTATGAATGTTTGTTACTCTTTCACGCAAAAACTACCGAATGGATTTTGATGAAACTTTACAATAATATAGCTTACACATCAGAATAACACATAGGCTATAATTTATAAAGATATAGTGTGAATTATCCAAAATATATAGGTAACTAAATCTTTGCAAACCGAAGGTATAAGTTTACCGAAGCGAAGCGAGGGCGGGTCGTTAGTAATTAATAAAAAAAATATCCCCAATAATAGTTTTTCTCAAATATCTTCCCAGTACAATAACCTTGATACCAATTTTTTCCAAAATATTTGAAAAGGTAATACTAAATAGACTGAATTCTTTTGTCACCAACAAAAAGATAATCTCAGAAGAACAATTTGGTTTTCGAAAAAATAGTACTACATCACTAGCTTGTTTCAATTTAGTTAAAATCATAACTGAAGCAATTAATGAAAATACACCAGTTACAGCCATATTCCTTGACATGACGAAAGCTTTTGATTTTGTTGATCATAAGCTACTTCTTCAAAAATTAAATCATTATGGAATTCGAGGAAAAGCTAACGATTGGCTAAAAAGTTATCTCACGGACCGAAAACAATATGTTGAAATAACAAAAGTAATAGACGGCATTAGAATTAGGAACCAATCAGAGTTACTAATAAATAAATTCGGAGTCCCTCAAGGGAGTGTTTTAGGACCATTTCTCTTCCTCATGTACATAAATGACCTTCCAAACGTTACTGAACATAAAACAATTTTATTCGCTGATGACACAACTGTGGTTATAAAAAATAAAGACAAAAGCACATATGCAAACGAAATTAATAAGACGTTAGACAAAATAATTACATGGCTTAAAAATCATAACTTAAAAATAAACATAGGAAAAACTAAATTAATTCAATTTAAAACTTATACTAAAAAAGACACTAGACTCAATGTAATGTATGACCACACTGAAATAGAAGAAGTCAATCACACAAAATTTTTAGGAATACTATTTGACAAACACTGTAACTGGAAGTCACACGTTGACTACGTATGCGATAAGCTCAATAGGTTTGTCTTTGCGATAAAAAGACTAAGGCTGTCGGTGTCCACTGAAGCAGCACTATGTGCATACCACGGATACGTGTCTTCAGTGCTGTCGTACGGTCTTTTGTTGTGGGGAAACTGCGTTGATGTTGTAAAAGCATTTCGAATCCAAAAAAAGTGCATAAGAGCCATTTCAGGGGCCAATAGCACGGAAAGCTGTAAACCACTTTTTAAAAAATACCGTATTTTGCCACTGGTTTGCATGTATATTAGAGACCTCTGTATGTTTGTCAAAAAACATCCACAATACTTCGAAAAAAAAAGCAAACTCAAGCAGAAATAAATATAAACTGTGTATACCAAAATGTCGATTAGTGCTTTATAAAAGAAATGTCTTTATGAATGCAATTATAGTTTACAATAAACTACCGAATACATTTAAAGATCTCACTATAAATGCTTTTAAAAATAAAATTACGTATTGGCTCGCAGAAAATTGTTTTTATAATATTAATGAATATATGACCTATAACGAGGGGAAGCTGCAATAATATAACATATTATAATTTATTTATCATTAATTTAATCTTTCTGTAATTATATATTATATAGATATATTGTAATTTTTTAAATCATTTTGAAATCTTTAATTATATTATTAATATTTTGACACTTTTAAACTGACATTTTTTTTATTTTTTTATTTTTTAGTTTAATCCCAATTGAATACAAAATGATTTATTAAATAATTTAATAGGAAAATTGTATTGTACAACATTGTAAATTTAAATATATTAAAAGTAATTCAGTATTGTTGTATAATAAGATTATTGACACTATTGCATACCATTATGTGGTTGAATTTATTGGTCTTATATACTTGTGACACCTATGTAAAACTACATTCTGGCAATAAATGATTTGATTTGATTTGATTTGATTTGATTTGATACAGACATCGATCAGTTTATAATCTGTATGGATATAGATACAATAAGCAAATTAATAAGGTCACATGACATTGAGCATGTCGGAATGTGTGGCGTAATACTAATAGCCACGAAATCCGGTAAAGTGGTACTAGACATACTGCCTTGGTTTGTCAGTTTACTAATTTCAGTAAAGAATATTGAGTTAACTTCACTCCTTGGCGCCGAGGTTTGAATCGAATGGAAATACCGACGCAGGCAATTTGGATTAGAGGAGTGCGCACAGTACAACGACTCCACGACCGACAGACGCCAACGCGACTAAAACCTTGACAAAGCTAACATTCAATTATGCGCCTTATATCTTTATCGAACTTATACTTAAAAGCCCTGTACGGCTCGCCCTACACCCATAGCCGTTCCGTTTCGAGACCAACGCGTCGACGTTGCGTTGACGACTCACCGTAGACGAGTAGTCCACGCGTCGACCGACATGACGTAATGTAACTAGCGTCGGAGTTGAAACGGAGTGGAGACGGAGTCGAGTTGACGTCGATGAAGCGTTGATCGTGGAACGGAACGTCGGAGTTGAAACGGAGTGGAGTCGGAGTGGAGTTGACGTCGAGTTGGTGTAATGTGCGCACTCCTTAGTCCTTCCCGGTACGTATGATTAATGACGAAGCAAAGCGTGACGTCCGTACTGGAGGGATGTTAACGGCGAAGGGATGGATACCCGCCGTGCGTCGGGTCGTTCGATGCTGGAAGGGTGATGGGGGAATCATGTACCTAATTCCTGTGCACACTCTCCAAAATGTATCCTGTAGTACGAATCAGTTCTTCTGTTCACCGAACAAATCAGATTTCACTAATGTATTGTGATAAGCTTCATTTTCTATTGTTTGTTTTATTTGAATCGACTCGTAATTTTACAAGACAAGTCGCCTAACAATTTTCGAGTGTGGTTTCCCGATGCGAAGCGAGGTTGGGTTTACTAGTTTGTAGTATATTCTTACTAAAAAAACTACCACCAAGCAAGTGAATACTCCGTTTTTTTTATTGATATAAGGCAGCAAACGAGCATGCAGCACCACCCTCCGCTGCCGCCCATGACAACTGTGACCGAGTTAGAACAAGACTCATATATGGGGACTGGGATAGTTAGTCCGGTTAAGTGACGGTGTTAGTGAATGTTAGTCCTGTTAGTTATTGTTAGTAATAGTCCAGTTAGTAAATGTTAGTAAGAGTCTCGTTATAATTCGGTCACAGATGTGTTACTACCCTTGAGGACTGAGAGGGTCGCCTCTAAAAAGTGTAGCCGGCTCCACACCTTTCTATCCGGAACACAATTGCTGTTAAAACAATTATTACACGGTAGAAATGGTACTAAGTACCGTGGCGGGCGGTAGTACTACCCCGGGCCAACTCTAGCTCTACTACCTATGCACAACAATTAAAATTATTTTACATAGCTACTACCTACAACCTGTCACAGACCTCTTACAACACCCTGTTCTGCCGACATGGGATGAGCCTGATTGAGGTCAGTAATTCAGTATTCTAGATCGCCCCACTACGGTCTAAGTTCTAACATAGGCAATTCTTAGAGAAAGCCTGCCACAGATAACTTTCGTAACTTTTACTTTTTTATAATAAACGTCACTTCAAAATCCTGACAGCACATTTGGCGCCAAACCTGTTATACACGCCAACGACCTTGAACGACCGAATGGCCGACTTTGTATAAACCGATAAAAACGATTACCTAATCTGTTCCACAGATTATGTACCTATCAATGTTTTTTACAATATTTAAATTTGATATTGTACTTATAAATCAGAACAGGACAGACATTCTTTATCACACAGCTTAGATTATAGAGGTATTGATAAGATTTCATTAAACGGTAAATATTTATTTTTATCAATACATTTTGTAAGTACTGGATGGACGCGTTTGCTTAACTTGATTTTACAATATTCCCGTGGGAACTTCGGAATAACCTTTCAAATTTTTTTTAATATTAGGCCCGCAAACGAGCAGTCCAGCTGATGGTAAGTGGTTACCGTCGCCCACTGTCACCAGTAACACCAAAGACATCAATGCATTGTCAGCCAAGAAAGAACGGCGAGAAAACTGTGGCGACATCGCACACACGACACACGGTGACGTCACGAAGCCTGAATCACGCTATCGAAGTTTTCTACACCGCCCGCATATATACAAGTTCCAGCCAAGATCAGTACGAGGACGAGATCTCCGTTTGCCAAAAAAGAAAGAAATTACTGGCTCTCGAGCCGCCATCTAGTACACGATAAGACGTTTGGCAGCTGACTCAAGAACCATAGAATAGCTTCAGGATTAAACCAGATGGTAAAAAGCCCAGCGACATCCGAAAAGAGCTGATAAAAGCTGGTCAGCAGCGCACCACGAGCAGCGGAGGATTTGGACCCAAAGATGGCTTGGATAAAAGGATGGAGCGCCTTATGGTGTCCCTAGACGATCATGCGGCATGACATTCCTTACGTTCTGTCATGCATGCATGAACTGTAACTGTATTGCATATGCGAATGACATGCCAACTACTGGCAGTTGATTGACAACTCCTTTTATTTTTCATCATGGTAGCATGTTTGACATGCACGCATGATCGTATTTAGAGCGGCATGTCATGCAACAGCTCGTTCGCTGCGAAACGACGTCAATGAAGTGCGATAAAATTATTAATAGCCAGCATAACATGCGTACTACGCATAGCATACATTTTAAGGTGGTCCTAGACGATCATGCGGTCCATCTTGCAGCATATAATTCACGTAACATACATGTCATGCCGTATGATCGTCTAGGAACACCATTACACCCATTCTTCTTGATACCTTACACGCAATAACTAAGAAAAAAACAACTGAATTGACTCATAGGAGAAGGCTGTGGATTGTTTGCTGGTAATACTGCCAGGGTGTCATAAGGTGACAGAAGACGACCTCCTTGGCGGTAGGGCTGATGCTTAGCAGAAGTTCCCACCGGGATAGGATATACCTATTAAGCAATGCGGGGGTTTAGCTAATGATTAAAAAAAATGTGTGCAATTCACACGTGGTAGAAGTGAAACTTCAAAAAATAGTTTGGTTAGATGTCATAACTAGCGCTGCGGCGAATTTTAGTGCTAACTCTTGCTAATGTTCCTATCTCATTTTTTCCCACGTTAAAATGTGTCTGTGTCTTTTTCGTTTCCGTTTCGCATCATTTGCGCGTCATTTCCGTTTCATCGAATTCCAAATCACAACGATATTAAAGAAGTAGGTATTCACTCGAAAATTGTCTCTTAAATAAGTGGATAATAATCAGATGTGGCCAGCAATCTCGGCTTGCGTTATGATTTATGTTGTATATACCAACGCTTGATACAGGTAAAAATATATCGGCAACAAAATAACAAAAGATAATAATGCAAAGTGCCGCTCGATCAAATCCGCTCAGTTTGATCATGAGTAGATACAACTGTTGTTTTTAAAATGTTCATAATTCGAATTATAAATTTAAATTCAGTTGTTCTACCGCCTTATGAACTTTAAAGGTGGTTTTAGGGTTGTGAGATGTTTGATTTTATCGGCGAAGGCAAATAACATTTTGTGCATACAATGAACATTTATTTTTTTGTAGCTAATATGAACGATGAAATTTTTTTCGTTTTTGGTGGAATACTTTAACATTGTTTAACTATTAGTAGATAGATATTATTTAAAATTACTAGAGCAAAATATTTTATACTTATTACTATGAATACTGGAAAGTAACAATTAATTATTAATCGTGATTATCGTGTTATGATGAGGTATGAGGTACTAACGATTCCGCACTCTGTTATAACCTAATCAGTTATTGTTTTCACTGGGTATCAAATAAAATGTTTTTATGTACCTAAGTAGGTACTTTGACAATATTGTCGTACTTAGTGGCGTTAGTGACTCATTGATATCATTGTATACGACGTGATGGAAACGGAATCGTTATCATGTATTGTTTATTTGTGTGTGTGTATGTGTGTGTGTGTGTGAATGAGTTTGATATTTTGACCGTAAGTAATAGTAAATGCAATCAGTTACTGTGAGTGGGGAAAAGGCTCCTTGGGCGTTTCTTGCTACTTCTTCTTCCATAGCCACTTACGGTACGGATTTGACGAAGCGATGGCGTAGTTTGACTTTCGAAAAGTGTTAAAAACCAACTTCCTTTTATTAGTGTTCATGCCTCATTAGATTTCAATTCTTAAAACCAATTTTGACATTCTATAATATTTATTTAAGTATGTTACATATACTTAGGCAGTGATAGCTAAGTGGTTCGAACGTTGGACTCCCTGGAGCTGAAGTCAAAAATTGTACGCACCTTCACACTGACATTAATTGTCACTTGGGTCGGTGAAGAAAAACCAACGAATTACTTTAATCGTTGAGAAAAACATCGAAAGAGGTGTGTGTCTGCCAATCCATAATTGACCAGCGTGGTGGACTACTCCTTTCCCCTCACATTGTGAGAAACTTGAGCTCAGCTACCCGTATATATTGCCAATAAGATGACGTTAAATTACATTTAAGTACCTACTTGTTTTTGTAAATAGCCGAGACACGAACTTTCGGTTGTAAGTTTGGGGTGTAAGAAACTCCATAAACCTTGATCCCAAATCAACATCGCCTGCCAATAAAGCTGATTAAAAAATACGCAATAAAATAGAGATCCGCTGCTCAATGGTCTGTGGAATTGTTGTCAAAATTGTGCCAGCCCTATTCTAATATTGGCTTACGTAACGACCTTGACATTTGACAGCAGACGCGCCGTGTTCCTAGTGACATTTAAAGCGCGCGAAAGTGATATTATAAAAGGATATCTAAAAAGGTAAAAAACAAAGAAACGATTCAGGACATTAATAAGTTAAATTTAATACCAAACAACCTACCATTAAATACGAAGAAAAATTAAGATTAAAAAATTGCATTGTAACCAAATATATTAGAACTAAAGATGCGTTATGTTCATAGGTTCATACAACCCGAGTTGTACTATTGGATCCACTCCGATGACATTATGTCACTATGGATGTTTTAGATTTACGAAACGTATGAGCCAGAAAGAGATAGCTACATGAAAAGTAAGCCAATTGGCCTAATTTGACTGTACCGTCCTTCACGCGCTTACAACCGGGACCGACGGCTTTACGTGCCGTCCGACGCACGGAAGCGCTCAAAAAATTTAGCCACTAGCGGTCACCCATCCAACTACCGACCGCCCGCTGTTGCTTAACTTTGTCGATATGTAAGATCGACGCAAGCCGCCGGGCTATGAACGCTTAAGGGTGTCCAGATGCTATAATTAAGTAGGAAGTAGGATATAGCTACACAAGGTAACTTGATTCAGGGATAAATAAACCAGTTTTGGTAAAGAACTAATGTCATAAGGCACGAATATTAGCCGTCATTGCCGGTGAAAGGATCATAGAGGTCAAATTAAATGGCGTGGAATATTTGTAGAAGCAGTTTGTAATGATCCATGCGTTTGATGCGGGATTCGATTCCCCGCGATTCGATCCGTGCTAATAATATTGTAACGGGATGATCTCCACAAACAGCATTCGGGTACAAACAGTATCTCCTGTTTGTACCCGATAGGAGATAGGAGATAATTATAAGATTTAGTTTAGGTTTAAGTTTTAGGATTAAGGCTAAGGCTAACTAACATTGTGTAGGTTAAGAATAAACTGTTGCTAACACAATTATGAATGTCTGGGGTAAGAATAAATAACAATAATATCGTAATTTATCTGTTTGTTACCTTTTCACCTTGAATTCAGTAAATCTAGTAAGTCTAGTGCGCTCTACCACCCAAGACCTCATCACCTTATCTCCACTTACCATAAGGTGGGATTGTGGTCAAGCATTAACTTATAATTAACTAGTAAACCCGCCCTCGCTTCGCTTCGGAATCCTGTCCCTTAGTACCCAAGTCCAAAATTGTTAAACGTAACCAGCGCACGAATTTCTTTTCAAGCGCGTTGTTTTTTTCATTTTGTGAAAATCTTTAATATAACATAATTATACACTTTTCTCTTGAATCATTATATCTATTAAAAAAAACCAATCAAAATCCGTTGCGTAGTTTTAAAGATCTAAGCATACATAGGGACAGAGAAAGCGACTTTGTTTTATACTATGTAGTGATAAAAAAAATTAAATGATATTGGGTCTGGAGTTAGTTTGAGACCCTCTGAAGGACATAGGATTTCACTCCCGAAGTACGTTTCCTAGGGATAATTTAAACGGTTTTGGTCGTTCCCTGACTCACTGTCAGGAAAAAACTAGTTGGTAGATAAATGACTTTATTCTGGGACCGCGGGTGTTTTGGAGTGTGAAGAGTATGCGCGGAACTACTAAATCATTATTCATTCTTTGAGTAATTAAATCTTCCCATTATCAAACGACCCGATGTTATCCTATTGAAAATTCCTGTCCCGTACAATATATATTCCAATCTTTTGCGTATTTAGGTACTAGATTTTTCCAGGTCAAAATTAAGTTGTCTATGGGTATTAGAAACGGAGTACCTGAACTAAAAAAATAAAGGAACAGCCTGTTCCTGTTCCGAACAGGAAGTAACAAGATGCGGCGAGACGAGGTGAGGTAAGTGGAGAAGTGAGGTGAGGTAAGTGGAGAAGTGAGGTGAGGTAAGGTAAATGTCCCATATTCCGGACTATTAAGGCACTTTTGACTTTGAGGTTGGTTTTTAGAAAAAGTAGGAAGGTTCTAGGGATAAAAATTGTTTTATTCTCTAGATTGGTATTATAAGATAAATTTTGAAATATATTTTCCGTCGTAGCCGTTAATTTATAGGAATAATCGTTATTTTGCTGAACCTCACGTTTGTCTCTAATTCCGTACTAAAATTTGGCGTCGGAGCTAATTCCGGCAATCACTGTACGTAATTCCGTACTATCTTTAGCATACGTTTTCTTTGACCTAAAATCATCATACATGTCTTTAAGAATATACTTAATGAATTAAACTACCTAATTGTATTAATTTATGCTTTTATTAAAATTATTAAGTACGATATAATTGTTCTTTCGGATAAATAAAAAAAAACAATTACCATAAAACTTCTGCGACAAAATGAGAGCTGCTGTTTACTAAATAATCACCAGCGTGAAAATTTAATTTAAAAAAAAGTATAATTAACGAAAATTCAAAATTACAAACAATTTTACAACTTTTATTATGACAAAAATCTTAAAGAACATAAGTTATGAGTACTTACCTATTCTAAGGAACATCAATTCATAATAATATTAAGATCAGGCCTGGTTGGCTTCAACCCATTAATGGACCACTACTGAGCACGGGTCTCTCCTCATACCTGAGGAGGCCTTGAGCATAACCCTGAGCACCACGCTGCTCCAGTACAGATTGGTGGAGGGGTTAGTGGCCAACCCATGGTTTCGGAAGTACTTTATGCCGCCCGAAGGCCTCCGACATGGCCTAACGACTGCTACCAAATGATAACAACCGGGGCCGACGGTTTTACGTACCCTCCGAAGCACGGAAGTTCCCCAGATTTTTTTTCCACTAGCGCTTAACTTTGTAGATCAGTTAAGATCTACGCAAGCCGCTGGGCTATGAGCAGGCCTGGTTACCAAAGGTAAACCTAAAATATAAAATAAAATCGAGGTTAGAGTTATAATGATAATTGTGAATAATATTAAAATGTTTTAAAATGCAAACGTATCGTTTTAAATTTTTGGATACATTTTGTGATTAATACAAAAATCTTGAAAAAATTGAGATTTGGCGTTTTATGTTGAAAACCAATGTTTCTGCTTCTTATTACTATACTACGTAATACCGTATGGTATACCGGAATATGGGACATTAGCAAAAAGCTCTTGTCCCTTATTACGGCATTGAAGAAAATAGGTTAAATTAAAAAAATTAAATAAAATATCTGAATATATTAAAAGTTAATATAACTATTATGTGCACAACATCGATATAAATAGTTATCCTTATTTACTTTTTGAAATAAACTTAATTTAATTTCGATAACATACTGTATTGATTCTTTAGTATAACATAAAATGTCATAATTTCAAACTCGATTTTAAGAATTATAATTAAAAAAAGCATATACCGTAATTACGTCACACTAATCTGTTATCATTACTGAATTAATTTATGTCATATTTATGTAAGTATTTAACCCCAGTTCGGAATAAAATCCATAAACACATCATACTAATTTACCCTTATTACGTAATACAGCACGTATTTATGTTCACCGTTTCACTGTTGTGAACATAATTCCGGCAGTCATATTTTCTCTCAAAATATGGTTTGTTATAACTCGAAATAACGCTGAAACCTTCTGTTAATAAGTAACAATTAATAATATTACAAAATTAAATTAAATTAACTTACCAGTGTCACATAAGATCCTTACGAAAATGCACTGTCGCTTTACGCTCACTGTTAACAACATAGTACTGAAACGTCGCGGGGGCCGCTACTGACTCTTCGGAAGCTCGATACGGCTTTAAGAATGATTATTTATATTCAAACATCGTGTTATTTTGATTTTATATGAACTGTAGTTGTAGTGACATTCAATAAATTATGGATTTTACGGACAGTTTTCTTATTTTGCGACAAAAATCAAAATGTTACGGATTAATGTACTAGCCCGGAATATGGTACTTTTACCTTAAGTGGGGGAAAAGTGAGTTAGGTGAAAAACAAAAAAAAACAAAAACACGCATTTATTTGTTTACGCTTATTTAACTCTTCACCTCTCGTACATGTTGGATGCTATGAAGCGCGCATTATCATAATGCGCCGGGCGCCTTATGTGCCCCAAAACGCCCAATGTATACCTACGAGGGCACGGTAATAATATACGAGGGTACGTGTATAGGTCCAAATGCACGTTAGCACCTGCGTGCGTTCTGAACATTAGTTCGTAATGCGTGCACTTCGAAGAACTAAGTGTAGGGTATACGGGACTTCTTACTACGTGAAACGCGTTATCAAAACGCGCGCTTACAAACACTATATTATTATTGGAACGAAGTTCCTTATCGCGCGTTGTGAAAGGGGGCTAGACGAAAAAAAATCTCACGAAAAGTTGTCACGACACTTTTTGCTATAGTAAGCTATTGTAAGCCGTGCGGCGTGCGCATGTTTTATATTATTAGTATAACATATATAATAGTTATATATATGTATGTGTATTTATATACATAATCTAAATATTATATTTTTTTTTAAAAATTCTTCACTAATTAATCGAAAGAAACTTCGTTCCATCCGGGTGTCCCTTGACACCTCTCAAGTTTTTATTGTGTACCTACTATGGGCCTATGGGGTCCATGTGATAGAGAGCTCTGTTCGTTTTAATAACGCGCGTTTCAAAGCGCTGAGTGTGTGCCAGACTGCCGTAATGGAATTCCAAGATGGCGCGTAATGTAATTTTCGTAACAATAACTGGATGGCGTTAAGAAACCCGTTTTGCCGCGGACTAATGTTTCGTAAGACGCAATACTGCGCCATCACATTAGCGATAAAATATTTCCCGCCAACTTTGACATTAAATGTCGAAGATCGCAAATTTTGCAAGGATAAGGCACTTTAAGGGTCATCTTTATTACGTCATATTTAAGGAGGGCAGGGGAGTGTTAGGGAGAGGTCATTAACTAGTGTTTTATGACCTGTATGGCGCAATGGTTCCAATGGGGGCTGCCGTGCGAAGGGTC